>MU223971.1:2269491-2296169 GCA_018584345.1 Thuja plicata | reverse complement strand
ATGAGACCCCCATGGATCTCCTTCCTATTTCATCCTCCTCCACAACCTCTTCAATTGACTTTTACCATAGAGTGTATGCATGGTTACCATCCTATTCCTCTATTTGTAACATCGAGACACCTAAAATGTTATTTCCCAAACCTTTGATGATGATAAAAGGATGTCCTCAAATAAATGTTAAGGGAAAACCCAGAGATCCCTTGGATTTCTTTGATAACATAGATTCTGTTTTGCATGCTTATCGCCCACAAAATAATCCTCAGCCTACTATCCCAGCAACTTTACCTCCTTCTCGACCCATGCTTCCTCAAGCACCTAGGTTACCTTCTTCCTTTAGGGAATATGACTTAGTGGAACAATTACGTGCTACTCCTGCTAAGATATCTTTATGGGAATTACTTCAAGCTTCTCCTACATATCATGAGGCATTGCAAAATTCCTTATCCACTCTCCCTGCCACGCCTCCTATTCAAGAGAACATTAATTCATTTCTGGAGTGCATGCATACTATGCCTTTTGTACCTCCTATTGTATTTTCTGATAAATATTTACCTACTGTTGAGGTGCAGAATCAATATGATGCTCTTATGGTTGTTGTCTCTATTAATCAGAGCATCATTCACAGAACATTGATTGATAATAGATCTGGGCTTAATGTTTGTAGCATGGATATGCTTAAGGAAATTAAAGCCAATATTACAACTATTCAACTAGACAATATTCCTATTTGTGGATTTGATAATATTGCAAAGAAAACTTTGGGTATTATTACGCTTCCCATTAAAGTTGGTCCTATGCTTCTTTATACTCCTATCCATCTTATACCGGGACCACTCAATTATAATCTTCTATTAGGAAGACCTTGGTTACATACTATGCATGCGGTTCCTTCTACTCTTCATCACAAGGTTAGGTTCATATACAACAATCTAATGTACACATTACATGCAGATGATGAACCAAGTCCCTATTTAAACACAGAATATGCTAAGATTCCTGAGCCTATACAACTAATTACAAAACTTGAACAACCACCTGAGGTTAAACAAGATGAGATTCCATCTTCTTCCCTAATGGAAAACAATTGGGGAACATTGGATTTCAATCCTACTTTCATAGGAGAATATAAAGTGTCAGATTTAGAATTAATGAAAGAACAACTGAGTTTGAAAAACAAGTTTTTATTCCCTCTCCACTTTCTGAGGCATTGAAAAGTAACTTTGTTGCTGCTTCTCATGATGAAACAATTGAAACAATAAAACCAAATTTTTATGACATTGTGACATATGTTGCTCCTTTAACTTAATCCGATATGGCTGACAGATATAGATAATCTTCCAGCAAAGTGTCTAACCTCTTTACAATTCAAACATACAAGTGGTAATTTACCTTTGTATTTACCTTTTCCTCTCTGTAATCTTCTTGCCATTAGTGCTTCAATCTCATCAAGATCTTGATCATCATTGTCACTTTCACTATCATTTCTAATAGAGTGTCTATGAGTTGATTTACTTATTTTCAAAGAAGATTTGAATGTAGATTCCATAGATGGCAAGACACTATTATCAAATTTATTTATCTCAAATGAAATCAGTTGACTAATCAGACTATCTAGAGTAACTGTATTGTTTACAACTGCTCTCATTTCTTGTATAACATAAACTCTAATAGCATATACATGCAGTAAGGTTCTTAAGATTTTACTTACCACCATCTCTTGTTCAAGTCCACCTCCAACTCCTGGCATAGCATTGACTACCTCTTTGATTCTACAGCTATATTGAGTGATATTTTATCCTTCTTTCATCCTTAGGTCATCAAACCTCCCTCTTAGGATTTCTTCCTTGGCTCTTAGTACATTAGCATCTCCTCCATGTAGCAGCTTCAACTTATCCCACATTTTCTTTGCAGAGGTGCAGGTTTTGACATCTTCAAACTCAACATCAGAGAGTGAGGAAGCAAGTTCTATCATCATGCAATTATGCTCATGATTTTCTCTTAATTTCTCAAGAGTGTGAGGTCCTATAGGAAACACATATTCAGTATCAAGGTGTTGAGTAACATCATTACCAATGCCTGATAAGTGGAGTCTTATTTTTCTTCGCCATGATGTAAAGTTGTTGGGCACATCTCGTCTATTCATCTTGTGATCTTTTCTTGAGCTGTTAAACTCCCTTTCTAAGCACACAAGCTCTGATACCAATTGTTAGTAATAACCGAGAGGGGGGGGGGTGAATTAGTTGCCTCAAAAATATTCCAATTAATCAAACCAAAAACTTAGTACCACAATATTAAGCCTCTAGTTATCTTCAGTCCTATAAGATGAATTCATTCAAATATACTAATCAAATTACTATTGCTTGGAATTCTCTGTTAAACCATATTCTTTTAGTTTACTAAATAGAAGTCTTTCATTTACCAAAAAATATTAAATTACTTAGAGTATACTATTCAATCCAGATTAGTTATGTGTAATGAAAAACACTAAAGTAATGAACCATAAACACATTGACACATGGATTTTTAACGTGGAAACTCTGTTAAGGGAAAAACCACTTGGGACCAGTAACCCAAAATTTTCACTCTTCTAAAGTTATCTTGGTGAAGAGCCAACCCTGTTAAAGGTTACAAACATAATGTTAGGTGTGTCCTTGTTAGAGGATTTAGTAGAATAGTTTGTCACTTGATATTTGGAATCTCATGCTATCCTCATGATCAAACTTTTTGATACTCCTTGGGATGTATCTCAATATAGAAAGGAACTTTAAATCCTTCTCAGTTAAGAGACTTTCTATATCAATGGTTAAACTAAAAAAGTATGATCTATTCACATATACAACTTAGACTTGTAGATTTTTAAATCTATTGTAATCTCTTTCTAATCAATAAATCATTTCAATACCTTTGCTCCAATTTCTACTTGGTGATGTTGTGTTCCTCTGTTGCTTGGTGTCCGCAAAAATCTCTAGATCTTTCCTCAGCTTGATTGATCAGGACTGCATGAAGTTGTTCTTCATTAGTTTCTCTTTAGCATCCTTTTTTCTATTCACTCCTGTTTCTTATTCGTAAATAATTAAGTTGTCTATTTATAGACATGATATCACCATTTCTAGGTTCTTGACTTTCTTGATCTTGGCATGATCCACAATTCTCACCAATGTGATTTAGAGCATAACTCATATTTTATCTCGCAGAAATATTCTTGCCAACTAGACAAAACAACTTTAAATCCTTTACTTATCTTTGTCTTTATCTTTTCGATGAGAATAATGATAACTACCAGTTAAGTCTATATTTAGCTCTGCCAACTAGATATTTTGTCATTTCTGAACTCTAGTTAACTTTGGTGTTTTAACTCTTGTTAGCTTCAGTCAACACTTCAGTGCTCCACAGGCTTCTCCATCGGGGTTGTCTATTCATCGGGGTTGTCTATAATTCTTTCCATCAGGTATGCTTGCGATTATGCTCGTTGGTAATGCTCATCGGATTCTTTTCTTGGGCATGACTGTGACTTAACTTTCAGTGATCTTTGTCAGTTAGGTTCCACTAGCTGTGGGTGTTTAAAGTCACTTAGTGAATTCTTGTCTTTTATGCATTACTAAAAGCATAATCTTTATCTCTCTAATTCTCTGAAGTTTTTGACACTTTGAATATAACCGATCAAATTATATTGAGTTTACATCAATGGAAATACAATCCATTAACTGATTTAATGTCTTGCATTATCTTTCTGCATTTCGGTGATCAACTTAACATCTTTAAACATTCAATCAGTTACATGTCATCATGCTTCTGCCCCATATACCATTCCAAATGGGGTTTCCCCTGTAGGTTTTTTGATGCTTTTTCTATAAGCCCATAATGTAGGATTGATCTGAAAGTGCTAATCCTTTCCAGACTTGTTAAACGTATGATGCAAGATTTTTAGCAAATTTTTATTTGAGGCCTCAGCCTTTCCATTACCTTGCAGGTAATATATGGACTGATTTTGAACTTTGCACACAACTCATCTATGGTGTTGTTCTTAAATTGTCCTCCATTGTCAGTGATGATGGAGGAAGGTATGCCATAGGACAAATGATATAGTTTAGAATGAATAGCGAGACTTTCTATCCTATTTCTTTAATGAGTGGATTGCCTCAACCCACTTGATGAAATACTCAGTAGGTGTAATAATGAACTTGTGTCCATTAGAAGAGGAGGGGTGCATCTTCCCAATCGAAACAAAAGCCCATTGTTGAAAGGGCCAATGTGTGACAAAGGGAATGAGCTCCCTTGCTGGAGCGTGGATAAGATTGTCATGCAGCTGACATTTCTTACAAGCTTTTGCATACTTGATGGATTGATTCTCCATATCTACCAATAATACCCCACTCTAAGCAGTTTTTGGGATAGAGTCAAACCGTTAGAATGAGAACCAAAAATTACTTTGTGGACTTCAAACAACGCACATTTGAACTCTTCTTTTTCTAGAAACCTAAAAAAAGTACCGTCTAATCCTCAGTTATACAAATTGTTGGCCATGAGAACATACCGTGTGGCATTACAGATGAGGTGTAATTTTTTTTATTTTTGGTTAGTCCATCAAGAATGACTTGGTGGTGTAGGTAAGAGTAGACATGGTGATAACAAGAGGATTCATGTTCAATTACTAAACAAACCATTTGGGATTCAGGGGAGTTGTAGGAAGGGAAATGGAATTCTTCCACTAGGAACTCACAGAAGAAAAATTCCTCTTGTTGTTGCGAGGATGCTAATGTATCCATGGCATCAGTCACTCTATTCTGTGTCCTCGAGACTTGTTAAAATGTGATGAAAGTGAAATATTTTTTAAAGTCATCAACCATTCATTTATAAGGCATGAGTTTATCATCCTTAGTCTTGCATAAATCATTGATTTGGTTGATTACAACTTGAGAGTCACCATGGACATGTAACTATGAAACATTTCATTCAAGAGCTAGTTTTATTCCATTTACCAGTGCTTCATATTCTACTATGCTTTTTGTACAAGGAAACAAGAGCTTGTACGCCTTTGGAATGGAATAGTTTTGAAGAGTCAGAAACAAAATCCTGGCACCTGAACCTTGTTGCGTGAAAGAGCCATCAAAAAACATTTTCTAAGACCTGTGAGTGATGTACAAAATAGATCCATCTAGGAACTCAGCATTGATTGGTTCATTGTCCTACAGTGGAGCATCAGCCAATTGATTTGCAATTTCTTTCCCTTTGATTTCTTTACGCTGAATATAATCTATGTAAAATTCACTAAGAAGCATAAACCATTTAGCCAATCTGCCAGTGAGGGTAGCTTTACCTAGGAGATACTTCAAAGGGTCAATTTTAGCCACCAATTTGACTGAGTCAGACAGCATGTAGTGTGACTATTTCTGAGATGCAAAGACTAATACTAGGCATGCTTTCTTGATCATAGAGTAGTTCATCTCATAGGATACTAATGTTCTATTGATATAGTAGATAACACGTTCTTTCTTGTTTTCATCTTCTTGTGCTAGCAGTGCCCCTAGTGACATTGAGGTAGCTTAAATGTACAAAATTAATGATTTACCTTGTTGAGGTGGCATGAGTACTGGCAGGTTTTCCAGGTACATTTTGGTTTGAGTGAAACTTATGTCACATTCTTCACTCCATTGATAAGTAATACCCTTGCGTAGAGTCTTGGTAAATGGTTGTGCTCTATCAGCCAACTATAAGATGAACCTTCTGATAGACTAGATTCTCCCTTGGAGTGTTCTCATCTGACTGATATTCTTAGGAGGTGGCATTTATAGTATCGCTCATACCTTTTTAGGATCAATCTCTATGCCTTTAGCTGAGATAATGTAACCCAATAGCTTGCCAGATGTAACACCAAATGCACATTTCTTGGGATTCAACCTTAACTTAAACTTTTCCATTTTGTTCATGGTTGGGCCTAAGTCTTGTAGGAGCATATATCATTTTATTCTTTTAGCAAGAGTATCATCCACATAGTCTTCCATGATTTTTTGCATCATATCATGGAAGATAGTAATTATTGCCCTTTGATAGGTAGCTCCTACATTTTTCAAATCAAAAGGCATGACATTCCAGCACAATGTTCCCTAGGTACATGTGAAGGTAGTCTTTTCTTGATCCTCTGGAGCAATCTTGATTTGTTTTTACCCAGAGAAACTGTCCATGAGAGAATACATTTCATACCCAGTTGTCATGTTTACAATCATGTCAATTTTAGGCAAAGGAAAGTCATCCTTTGGACATGATTTGTTTAGATCCCTAAAATCCATGCAGATTCTAATGGATGTGTCTAGCTTTGATACTGGTATGATGTTGGAAATCCATTCTGCATGATCAATAGCTTAGATGAATCCAACTTTGAGTAGTTTTTCCAGTTTAGCCTTGATAAGTAATGCAACATTAGGGTGCATTTTTCTGAGTTTTGTTTTACTAATTTTATTCCAAGAGGTATTCCTAGATGGTGAATGATAAGATTTAGATCTAAACCAGACATATCTAAGTATGTCCATGCAAATTTTATCTTCTTATCTTAAAAGAAACTTGTGAATTCCTTGAGCTCCTCTGTAGATGAAGATTTAGCCACATGGATGATGTGCGGGTGTTCCTCTATACCAATATTCAATGTTTGGGTTGGCTCTATGAGAACTGATGATCATTCCTATAAATGACTAGTTAAGACATCAAGCATCATATCCTTACCCACCTCAGAGAGGTTTTCTCCTTTGGATGCGTCTTTTCTTTTTACTATTTTAGATTTTGAAACTACCACAATGTGGTTTTTGCCTTCAGACCCTTTTCTTTTTTTCATTTTTATTTTATAACTAAGATACTTGATGTTTGCTTCATTCATTCTCACAATAGGTTCACTGGTGGAAGAAGTGATAGGTTCAACGATGTTAAGATAGCAGGCTAAAGCATAGTCATTGGGGAATGTAGGCATTTTAGTAGGTTGTCCCTGTAAGGACCAATCAATGAGTTCAAGATGCTTTAGTGGCAAAGGTTCAATGGGTTTGAGGGCATTCACGGTATTTTCATCATAGATGGTGACTATTAAGTAGATTCCTAGACCTGAACCTTATATAGACATGTTCAAATTAGAAAGATCCCTAACAAAATCATCAAATCCTATGTCAAAAATAGGAAGGCCTAATTTTTCAGACCTAACCTTTAAACCTTCACCTACTTCAAACATGGGTACATATCGTGGAACTGTATCCACCTCTTTCTCTAAAGTACCTTCTAAAAGACTGTTAAACTCGTATTCATGGGAGTCTGTTTCATCATTAGTTTTCATATCAAGGACATGAGTGAAATCACCTCTTTGCCCATTTTGGATGAGTTCTGTCTAAAAACTTTGCTATGGTTAGACTCCTTTCCTCTATATGTTTAGATGTAGTAGTCTCAAACTTATCAGGAGTCACTGGTGATTCCTATAGAACATGGTCTTCAGTAGCATTGACCTGGGGTGTTTCTTCTTCAAAGAGAAGATCTAGGATATTGGGAGGAATAGGAGAAGGATACCCATCCCCCTTATCAGATTCGTCAAAGTCATCCCACTTGGGAGTGGGTGTATCAGTGCTTTGTTCTATTATTTTCTTTTCTTCTTCATCTAAATGAACCTGATGTCTCTTTCCTTTATCTAAATGATTATTTTCTCTTTGCGCTTTCCTGGATAAGAACCCTCGAACAGTTGTGTCTCTAGGTCATCTAAATTTAATAGAGATTAGTTCTTTAAGTCCATTTTGATTACATCTAATAGGTCCTTTATCTGAATAACCCATTTTATGAGCCAACTCATACCCCATTCCAAATATTTTTGGGGATATTTCACATTGTTTGACCTCATTATTTTTTAGGTTCCTTATATAGCCAATGCAGAATGACTTGTTCTTCTTTTCCATCCTCTAATGGTATGTCAGCTTTAACAAGGCTACCATCACATATTGGTTGGGATGTTGTTGGTTTCATTTCTTCCGAAGGTCTCCCATAGGACCTAGGTGATGTGGGAAGAGATGTGATTGATAGTATAGGTTCCACTACCTATCCACCCATACCATTGTCCTTTATATTAAGTTTCTTTTCAATTTCCTTCAGCAAATTTGTGGCTGATTCAGAGTTGGACACCTCATTATTATGCAGGACTAGAGTGTTTGCTGCTTGTCTCAATGCATTACATGCATAACTAGTGTTTGTAGGAATATTCACCTCTATACCATTGAATGGGAACTTGATGCACTGATGAAACATTGATGGCACTGCCTGCATCTCATGGATCTAGGGTCTTGCCAATAGGTTTATTGTAGGCCAGAGGGAGATACAGAACTTGGAAGGTAACATCCCTCTCAATAGGACCCACTTGGATTGGTAAAGTGACAAGACCTTTAGGATATCTTTCTTGTTCATCATATGCCTTGATAGTGATTTTATTTTTAGGATCAATGACATTCTCTAAAAATCCTAGTTGCTCGATTAACCTGTATGTGCATATGTTCAACCCTGCGCCTCCATATTTTAAGACCCATCTGACATGATGTTTTTGGATCATGACTTCGATATGCAAGGGGAGATTGTGTGGATGACCTAAAGAGTTGTCATCTTCTTCTAAGAATGATTGGTAATGTGGCAAGGTTAAGTGACCCAGCATGGATTGAAACTGATCCAGATCCAAGTCCTTAGGGACATTGGTAGTTGATAGCGCTTTATCCAGGACTTCTCGGTGAGATGGAGAGAGTTTGAGAAATTCAAAGATTGAAATTTGGGTAGATGTTCTCTGTAATTACTTGATGATGCTATAGTCCACAATATTGGAAAAAGTTGGTTGTTTGGACTGTGAGACTTTAGAGGTACCCACAATAGATTTTTTGCTAAGAGATATCTAGGATTTGGATGCTGACATTTTATTTGAATATGATGAAGGGCTGGAAGATCTGGAACCCCCTACGGTGATGTTTTCTTGCACTGAGGTCACTACGTTGGTAGATCAAGACTCTTTGTCTTTCTTTTTGACAATGATGAAATTGAAATTTTCAGAATGAGATGGCTCAAGCATGTTAATGATGTTTTTGTCATCATTAGAATAAGTGTGATTGATTTGAGCACCTTTCTTAAAATTTTCTCCCTTGTGATGTTTTGGGAAGGGATCTTTGAATGCCTTATGATCAACATTCTTGTTGTGATTATCAACCATAATTATTTCATTATCAATGAAATCTTGGATCTCATGTTTGAGCCTGTCCTTTGTTTCTATGGTATTGACAAAAATCATTGTCTCTCCACCATTTAGGTTTGACCTCTAGATCATATGGTTTGGAGTTATCTGGCAATGTGATCAAATTGTTTTTTAGTAGATTCTTAAGTTCATATTCATAGGAATCTCGTAAAGAGTCAAAGTGTCATTTGCGTTTAATCCATGGTTTGTCTTTCAAAAAATTGCTGACTCCTTTAGAAGAAGAAGATTTAGTGGTACTTTCAACAACTTTTAGGGCCTTTGATCCACTTGTTAGATTGAAGACTGCTAGTTTTGACTAGGGAGTAGGATGATCAACTACTTCGTCATTTATCACATGCTTTTTTTTGTTCCAATATTTAGTTTTGTCTTTGGAGTTGGAACCAAGCTTATTTTCCTTATAGAGGGTAATGTCGCCCCTTTTAACAAGAACATCTTCTATTTTTATCATGTTTTCCAAAATTTTCTTGAAAGAGGGTCGACATTACATCTGATGGGGGTAGTTTAGTTCTGGAATCAGAACACTAGCAAAAATATCCATCTTTTTCAGATTCAGGCACGATTCATGGACATATAGAAAACATCTTTCTCCATCACTAAAGAAAGGTTAGAAAGGGTTCTCCTATGTTTTTCTTTGTGTTGCATAAATCAATCATCGTCACAAGATGTTGGATATTGTAAGAGTACTATTGCATGAACAGATTCATCAGCTCATCAAAAGTTTTTATACCAGTGGGTAACTTTGAGAACCACTCTATAGCCTGGCCACTCAAACTTTGAGGAAAGAGATGCATAAGATATGTCTCATCATGCATAAATTCTATACAAAGAGCATAGAATTATCGGATGTGATCTTGTGGATCAGAGTGACCATTGCACTTATCAAATTGTGGGATTTTAACTCTGCACAAGAATGGAGGTAAGTACAAATCTTTATCAAAAGGAAAAAGGAAAGATTGTGTTTAAGGAAAACTTTGTGTTGGGTTTTTAATTTTCCTTTTTGAGTTCTTGTAATTCCATTTGCAAAGTTTTCATTTGTTTAACCATGAGTTTCATGGGAGTCTCTTCTTCTCTAGAAATAATATCCTCAACTTTGAAGTGAGGTGGAAGTTGAGCGCCTTGCTTTGCTAGGTCAAGGAAATATTGTTCCTTATCATGATTTATGATTGTTTTCATGATTTTTATGAACCTCTTATCCTAGAGACATTCGTCAATCTCTTCCTCATCAGGTTCAAATGCACTTGAGGAGTGGTGACTATTGCGATTGTTGGTACCAGTATCGAGGTCACTATGTTGAGACCGGCCTCGATTTTGTCTTTTTTTTGACATCCTAGGACTAGGTAACTTGTTCTGCAGGGATAGTGATCTAGGAGGAGTTTGAGGATCTCTCCCTAAAAGAGGATTCTTTCCAAACAAGGAGTTGTCTTCAAATGGGAATCCTTGTTCGTCAAGTTCCTTAAAATGACTTCTAGTTTGCACAGGCATAAATAATTTGGTTGACCAACATTATGGTGATATCTAAAGTGTTGTCTAAGTCTAAGACCAAAGAGACCAAGTGATAACCGTCCAACTAAGGAGGAGATAGAAAAGACTTTGATCTTGAGTCAAGGTCAACAAACCTACTCTCACAACCCAAAATAAGGATAGCATAGAAAAAAACTGATAATATTTGAACAAAGGACTGGTCAATTGGACAAGCGTAATGACATCTGATTTCAAGACAACGATAGGTTGGACTGACAACAGATCATAGTTGAATACGAACAAGTAGAAGCATTATGAAAGTGTAGATTTCATAACAAACTGAACCTAGTAGGATAGACTGATGAAAAGACAAAGTTTTGACAAGTTTTTTATAGACTATTGAAGTTTTAGACGAGATATGATAGACAAGTACCTAAAGTGTATAGTTTTCTAGATTATTTGATTGTTTTTTTTTGTTATTTAAGTGAACACTCACACCAGACACATTAAGATGCCCTTAACTATTCAAGCACATCAAGAAACCCTATTCCTAGGTGGAGAGAAATGGGCAATACTTGTTTGAATCCTCTTACAATAAAATACCCATTCAAGTTGGATAGTTAGAAGCTTTGCAGTACTAGCTCCCCTCCACAACACACACTTCTCGGGCCCACCAAGCTTCAAATTTCTCAAGGTCCAAAGACCTCAATAAATTTACTATCTCAACAAGAGGGGTACATGAGAGGTTTCTTAGGCATGTGTGTCTAACAATGCCCATATCAACAAGTAGAAAAGGATTTTGGCCACTATCTAAAAAGGGTTTTAGTAAGGGTCTTCGTTTAAGTGTATCCTTTGTGTTTGCGCAAGCACGATTTAGGCTGCTAACCCCACAGAGCACCTTAGCACAAGTAGTTCATGATACATGATTGAGACCTAGAGGCCCTACTTTGTGTTAGGTGAGAGCCAAGTATAAGCTCAAATGTCACTTATCTTTTGAGGATTTGGTCTCGAGGAAGAATTTTTATTATAGTGAGTCGAAGAAGCTTGGAATTAGCTTGTTCTCACTTGGGTCATTCTCCAAGGGTGAGTACTTTTTCCCACTTGGATAGGCCCTCTAAAGTTGTAGATCTCAAATGACAAATAAAAATAATGTTTTTGGATTTCTGATCATCCCAAAAGTGTGAGAGCATAGTTTCCTGACATTATTGCCATCCCTAAAACACTAGATAGAAGTTCATTTTAAAAATTCTTGCATGTGTGTTCCTATTTTAATAAAATAATAACAATATGCAAGCACAATGTTTAGCATTCTATCGATCAAGGCAACTTGCAAGATGATTTGTTAGTAGTCTGTGTTTTAGTCTTCTTTTTCAAAATCCTACAAACCACTGTTAGGTTGTAACCAATAAGATAATCCAGAGAACAAAAAATCCCAAAACTCATCAGCATTAGAAAATCCAAAAAATTAGAAAAATAATTGCATATTCAGAAACTAGACAAAAAATCATGCACTTTCAAAACAAAATGCATCCAAAAAGGTTACCGTATGAGGCTCTGGAAGTTACCAAATGCAGGATTAGGTAGGTACAATCATCAAAATCTAAAATTTATGATAAATCCAGCAACCAAAAATAAAAAATAACTTCATCACAATGATCCTTAGCAAATTTTACCGAAAATGAAAAAAACATCACTCCAGAAAAGGACTTAAAACAAACAAGTTATGAGGTTTTCAAGTTAGACTGTAAAACCCAAAATGCATATGGTGAATGCAAAGTTTTTTAAAACTCCTACTGATGTCAGAAAGTTGTGAGTTTAAAATTAATGGTTTAATGCACGTCACAGAAAGCCAATATCACTTTTAACTGATGGTTAAATGCCTATCAAATTTAATGCACCCTCAGGAAAGTAGAGGTGGTGGGATTGGATGGTTTGGGCAGCGGAGCAAAGGGTTTTGGGTGGAGCACTAGTAGAGGTAGGGTTTGGAGTTTGGGCTGCACAGGGCTGCGGGATTTGGAGTTGCTGCTTGGTAGGGTTTGGGATTTTTTAGTCCCACATTTGCGGGGCATAAAAACTATGCTTTGTTTTATGCAAAGCTTTGAAAATTCTAATAAAACAAAGCGTTGTGCATGGTTTGGCTTGGAGATTTGGTGGGATTTAGCTTGGGAATTTTGCATTAAAATGCAAAATTGGGATAAAATGTGATGATATAATGATATATTAAGGGTGCAAATCCCAAGAATATTTTTTTGCAAAAACAAATACACAGACCCCAGAAATTTGAAAAATCTTAATTCTTCCTGTACTGCCTTGGTTTGCATACAATAGGCCGTATGACCTATTTGGGCAAATTGTTTTTGCCACAGATTCAGTTTTGGGTGGGTATGGGAATATATATTTGTTTCACACCATAAAGACAACCTGGATGTGGTGGTGGACTCAGATTTTTCTCAAAATGAAGGTGTAGGTAGGGTTTGGCTCAAAGTAAGATTTGAGCCCCAGGAAACTATAGCAAATAGAAAATGTCAGTTGTCAAAAAATAGAGATATAAAAAAAAAAAATTAAAAGTCTCTGGTGTCAAAGTTTGCACAAAGAACTTGAACAGGCCACGCGAAGAAACTCCAAGAATCGCATGAATATTTGCATGGACAAGAAAAAATTTGCGCATATATATGCAAAACTTCACGCGAGAAATCAGTGCAGAGACGTACGGACATAAAACATAATTAAAAGAAAAAGTAAAATATGAGGCTAGAAATTGAATATCTGACAATGGGGATCACAGTGGGTGCCAGTAATGTGCATTTGCAAATAGGTTAACGTGTGTTTGAAAATAGGTACCTACTAGCTGCATGACAAACACACACTTCAATAGATCATTATATGGTTAGTGGGTTAGAAAAAAAGAAATCTAAAAACAATAAACAACTACACTAACCTAAGCTAATCTCAAGTCATCGCAAGCTCAGTGACTACACCAATAACCTAAATAAAGGATTTTTAATCTAGATTAAATGATCTAAAATGATAGATGCAGGATGCAGATTTGTTGTTAATCCAAGCTAATTAAGATTCAGTTTTAAAAAACCAAATTGAATGTGTATTGATTCATTTTAATAACACCAAATTGAAAATGTGCTCTAAATTAGATTTGCATGCTTGAAAGTAATAACAATAATTAAAGCTAAATGATTCAAATAAAATGTGACATAATAACGATAATGCAAAAATTAGGGTCCTTTGAGGAGGAAATGAGTTTCTCTTTTATAGAATTCTCTCTCAAATCGATGGTCGAGATCAAAAGACAAGAGTGGCTCATATTCTATTTGAGGAAGCACAATCCATGTGCAAAGATGATGATTGGTCAAAAGAGTCAGTTGACTGAACTGACTGATTAATATTTTTGGAAACTTCCATAGTCAGTTAATTGAAATGTTTCCAAAATGATAAATAGTGGAGAATCAGTTAACTAGGTGGAACTGGATTGTTTCCATTTTGATAATCAATTAACTGGATTTGATGATGTCATGCATTTTTAATAATTTAATTGATTTTGAATGCACATTTTTTTTATTAATTAATTTAATTTCTTTTTTATTTAACTGATAATTTAGCAATTTTATTTAATTAATATATCAGAATATCAATTGAATATTTAACATAAGGAATTAATTAATTAATCAAGTATGATGATTGATTAGGACCTAGGGTTCAGGTTAGATTAGCTTGAATTTGATAATTGCCTATTTGATTTAGGACTTAGGGTTTATCAAGATTAGGGTTTCTTGATTAATTATTGAGATTGGGGTTCTAGGGTTTAGATGACCATTTTTATGTGATTACACAAGCTATGGAGGAAAATAGGTGATATCTATCAAACTAAGAGGTTTTGTAACAAGCTATATTTGATAGTCATTTGTATTCTTTGAAAATGAAAGAGGGTGACTCTATTGCTTAACATTTGAATGCATTTAATTTTATTTTGAGTTAGATTTCTTCTATAGATGTTAAGATAAAAGATGAAGATAAATGTATCTTACTAATTTTATCTATCCTAATTCTTGGAAAAATCTAGTTGTTGTCATGTATAGTGGTGGTTGCAAGCCTAAGATGGAAACTATAGTAATGGAATTGGCTTTTTTTTGAGTTGTTTCCATTGATATTTTTTCATTAATGTCAACATATGTTTAGTTGAAGTCTCAGTCAGATTGGTTGTCTTAGGCACATGCGAGAATGATAGCCGTGTATAGACAATGTAAGGTCTATGAGAGGATGCAAGCACATATATGTATTAAGGGGAAAGCATGGATCTTATATCTAAGGTTGCTTCTGTTTATGTTTCTGTTTGTTTGAATTACAATAGTTTTGGTGAAGAATTTTTGCAGAATAGTGACAGAGAATTGTGACAATGTTAGTCTCTGAGTTTTGTGGATAACTTGGGTGCGAGAAGGTTTCATGTTATGCGAGCTTGGGGAATGTCAGGATACATGTTGAGGAATTTCTTTTATGACTCTTGAGTCACAAGACTCTCATTGACATCATCTATGGCATTTGTTTTTGAGAACACCAATTTGGGGCCGACTTCAGAGATGTAGTGTGTATTACGGATGGCGAGAATGAATTACAGATCTTGGATTATATTTGATGATTTTTAATTGATGTTTAATTTTTCAAGGTACCATGTGTATCTTAGCAAGTAGTTATGTAATTATTTGTGCATTGGGGATGTCTTAATTGGCTGACCTAATTACTTATTGTAAACGTGTATAAAGGAGAGTTGGTTTCTTGATTAGGAGAATAGATAGTGAAGCATGGAAGCTACGAGCTTGTATTTGAGAAGTTTTTTGGATGTAGAGAAGAGATTATGATTTAAAAACTTCATTGGAACCATTTAAGAAAAGTTGTTCTTATCAATCAGTTCACTGGATATTATATCTTTGTATATACCTTGGACAGTGCATCCTGAAGGTGGATTTACCTTTCTTTTAGCAGTGAGCTTATTATTTCTCTTTAATCCTAACAAGGTTTTTAATTTAACAAGGACTATATACTATATATAATAATGATCTCCTAACAGGGGTAAATCTCCTACAAGGGATACTATACTTTCATTGTAGTATTTCTGGGTGCTAATTCCCACCGGGTTTTTTACCTTAATAGGGTTTCCTCGACAACAAATGGTTGTGTTATGGTGTTAATATTATTGTGTTCAATATTGCATTTATCATTTGGTTTTCAAAGTTAAATTTTATGATATACAATTGATCGTCCCCCCTCAGTTGTAATGGTGATATATTATTGCCAAAAGCTGGTATCAGAGCTTGTTGTCCTTTGAGAGAAAGATTAACAACTTGAGGAGATCCTAAAGATGACATTATAGAGGAAAGAAAGTTCAAAGTTTGATCCTAAAAATTTTGACAGTTGGAAGAACAAGATGGGAACTCATCTGCTGTGTTTTGGGATTCACTATTGAATGATTACAAAGAAAGATGATACGGTCAAGACTAAAGATGAATTAGATAAAGCTACTGATGATGAAAAGAATTTGTTTTCTTGTAACATGGTTGTAAGAGAAGTATTAATTAGTGCGCTCTCTGAAGATGAATTCATAGAGATTAAAAATTTGGATTTTGCACATAAAATTTGATCAGGATTAGAGGCACTATATGAAGGAGATAAGTTTACTAAGAAGGAAAAGTCACAGAACTTGAAGACAAAGATATAAATCCTAAAAATGAGAGATGATGAGAATGCTAGAGCATATGTATAGAGGGTTACTGAGTTTGCAATAGGAATTAAGCACTTTGGAGGCACCTATAGTGAAGAAGAAGTGATCGCAAAGATTCTTAGATCTTTGAAACTTGTTTAGAAAGCTAAAGTACAAGCTATAGAAGAGATCATACAATTGATGAAGAAAAAAGAGGTTTTGATTATGAAATTAACTATGTTTGAGGCTGTAGAGATGGGAGATTCACTACCTATGGCTAAATCATCATTCAAGGCAACTATGCATAGTAAAAAAAAGACTTTATCAGGTCTTGTGAGCACTAGTAGAAGTGACTTGCGAGAAGAGCTTGGTGAATATGTTGATGATTGGGAAAAGATGCAGGAAGAAGAGAGGAAGTTTGATGAAATTATGGCCCTGATTGTGAGAAGAGAAAAGAGAGGTAAGGGTAAGTTTGAAGGAAAGTTTCCTCTTAAATGTTTTTCATGCAATACTATAGGTCATTTTGCATCTAGATTTCCTACACGGGTTCCTAAACATAAATCTAAGTTTCTTAGACCTAATTACTCCAAGGATAAGGAATGTTAATATTCTAGTGAAGCTGTGTTTGATGATGATGTTGGAGATTATGATGAAATTGGATTTATTGCTATTAAAGATGATGAACCTATTCATGAAGAGAAATTCCTAGTTTCAAATGTTGAAAGTAAATTTACATGGATAATAGATAGTGGTTGTTCACATCATATGACTGGTGATAGAAAAAAGTTTGTTCAACTAACTAAATATGATGGTGGTGTAGTCAGATTTGGTGACAATACTCCTAAGTTTATCATTGGAGTGGAATCAATTTCTCTTGATGGTAAAACTAATACTGGTGATATATTTATTATTAATGGACTTAAGAATAACTTGTTGAGTGTTGGAAATCTTGTATACATGGGTTATCAATTGAATTTCAATGATGGGAAATGTGAGATTTGATCACATCTGGTACTAAGTATAGAAGTAATATATTTGAGTTGAATACTACATAAATTTATCATTTTGTTGCGAAGATTGATGACAATTAGTTATGGCATAGAATATTTTTTCATATAAATTTTGATAACATTTTGAAAGAAAGTAGGACAAATGTTTTTAGAGATGTAGTGAAGATTGTGAAACCTTCTAACACTATGTGTAGAGAATGTGTGATGGGGAAACAAACTAGAAGTAGTTTTAAAAGAAAATATTACTCAGCTAAAGGGAAGTTGGATCTAGTGCATACAGATCTCTATGGTCCTACAAGAGAAAGATCTTACTATGGTGACATTTATTTCATACTTTTTGTTGATGAATTTCCTAGGATGATTTGGGTT
This sequence comes from Thuja plicata, assembly GCA_018584345.1. Taxonomy (NCBI): domain Eukaryota; kingdom Viridiplantae; phylum Streptophyta; class Pinopsida; order Cupressales; family Cupressaceae; genus Thuja; species Thuja plicata. The sequence goes on along the minus strand of MU223971.1, from coordinate 2,278,375 downwards.
GCATTTATTAGAAAGAAATCTGAGGCTTTTTATACATTCAAGATTTTCAAAGAAAAAGTTGAGAATGAATCAAGTTTGAAGATAAAATGTTTAAGTTTAGATTGAGGTGGAGAGTTTACTTCAGATATGTTCAATAGCTACTACGAAGAGAATGAAATGTAAAGACAAACATCCGCTCGAAGGACACCACAGTGAAATGGGATTATAGAGCAAAGAAATAGAACTATATTATATGCTCCCAGAACTATGTTGCTTGAAGGAAATGTGTCACATGTTCATTGGAGAGAATTTGTTAGTACTCTATTTTACACTTTGAACAAAATTCAGATTAGATAAGGTACTAATAAGACTCCTTATGAACTATGGTTTAATAATGATCCTACTGTGAAATATTTTAGAATATTTGGTAGTAAATGCTATATCAAAAGGGATGATGAGATAGGAAAGTTTGAAGCTAGAAGTGATGAAGGGATCTTCTTTGGTTATTCCACTAATATCAAAACTTATAAATGTTTCAATCTAAGATTGACAAAGATAATTGAAAGTGTTAATGTAAGGATTGATGAGAAGTTTTAGATTCAGGAATGAATATATGACTTTAGCTAGACTTTAGAGAATGGGGAGGTTACTGCAAATCAAGAAGAACCTTTTGAGGTTGATCATGAGATCAAGGTATGCTTGAATTATTCAAATTATTTTGTTTGAGCCATTCAAAAAATTTCATGGTTCTATACCTTCTTCTCCGGTCACTACAAATTCTATTAGGTCTCTATCCTAAAGCCCTAAAACCTTTGGTTTAAATTCATGAAAAATATTACTTAAACCCTAAAACCTCACAAGCTATTATAAAAATAAGTTACTTTTTAGTAACTTAAGTTGCCTATGTCATTTATTTTAAGTTTCCATCAAAGGGGCCATGTTATTCCCTAAAGTATTTTCATAGTTGGGTTTTAAATATTTCCTAAGTTTTTATCCCCAAAAATACTTTACCCTCATCATGTGTTGTGTAACTTAGTCTTGATCCAATGTTTGGCTTAATGACTTAAAGCAAAGATGTAGTCAATCTAGCCATCAAGCCATCAAGCCATCGTGACATCTCTCCTCCAGATAATGTCATGGGTCCCGAGTAAAGAAAGGCAGTAAAGACACAACAGGTTTGAGAAGATCTAACAGTTAGCTTAATGACTTAAAGCTGAGATGTCGAGATCTAGCCATCAAGCCATTAAGCTTGTAGAATACATGTCCCAGTGGGTCTGATTGAGGTCAAAAGGGAAAAGTTAAAAGGCAAGCAAGTTACCTTCCCACCTACACTAAATTATTTGGTAGAGCCACTAGTACCACTTTGTAGAGGATAGATAGTTTGAACAACTGAGACGTCTTCCCAACTCCAACCTTCTTAAAATCCAAAAAAATCACAACACATCCCCGTCAAACAATATGGCCTCATATGTATTCCTCCTTCACTATGCGCTCAATTATAAGAGCCCCAAATGTACTTCATCTCTATTGTAAGTTCCCCAGTTTTCATTTTAGCTCTTCTCAAATAGGGCATAATGGCGCAAATAGAGATCTCAAAGTTGCCAGTCACAACACCTGAGATAATATTAAGTCTTCTTGGAACATGGACTCATTAACTACAACATTTGAGACCATTTTGATGGATATGTGTCACTTTTCTGACACTGTCCCGTTGGCCAAGTGACAGAGACCAGTGTTGCAGTTTTGGTGTCAGAAATAATGACGATTGTATAGTCTATCGTTATTGCAATAGTACTAACCATTGCAATACAAGCTGGCTATGATGGTTACCATGTTTTCGTTACATATTTTAGCTATCATGATTATGACAAGTAGACATCATATTTTTTGTGTTAACCGTCACAGTTTGCACCGTCTAAAAACTTTAGCATGTTGTCGTTACAGTTTGTGGGTGTCAAAAGTTATGACAGACGTGCGACATATTTTCTATACATGCAACATTGAGCATCAACAATTTTTGATGGCTCGGTGTCGCATGTATAGAAAATACGTCGCACATCTATCATAATTTGTGACGGTTAACACAAAAAATATGATGTTTAGGTCTCGTAGTACGAGCTGTCATTACATATTTTATTTGTCACTATTGCGACACCTATGCGTCACAGTTTGCACCATCTAAAAACTTTAGCATGCCATCATTACTATTTTTTGGTGTCACAATTACGACAGACGTGCAATGTATTTGCTATACATGTGATGTTGAGTCGTCAACAATTTCTGACGGTTCGACGTCGCATGTATTTTTTTAGTGTCACTTTAGATTTTTTATGAGTTTAGTGTCCTAGTGGATAAAGGGACAAACCAATGTCCCCCCAACTATGACAACATATCTATAAATGGCAGACATGAATATAATTTTCTTTACAGATGGAAGGAGATAATTTGAAGTTGCAAGAGTATGAAAATGAGAAACATTACGCAAAGAAAGTGAGCGTATGTGATGTACTTATAAGACTTATTCTCCTTAAAAAATGGGTTGGCTATTATTTTTCATGCCATCTGTATCTCTACCTATAGTTTGTGAGGGATCAAACTCCAAGCCTAAAATTTCTGAGCATTAGTTTCCAAGGAGTCCATTATTGATGTTTTGACAACATCACCGCATTGTTTTTATTTTTCTTGGAGGAATCACACTTGGGCAAAGAGTGGTGGAAGAGGGCTAGAAATGTGTATTGTGAAGGCCTAATGAAGGGGATCCCTATTTCACAGTCAATAGTCCTATGCAACAAAATGAATAACAAAACAAAATGAAAAACATCTGATTCCAAAAGAGCACATATAATAACTTATGCAATCTCATGCCAGTGAATATACAATAATGCAAAAAAGAACTTAAACATTGATCACTAAATATTATACTTGAGAGGATCGTAATCTAGTGGTAAACATTAAGCTCAAGTCCAAATTACACACATAACAATAAAACTTGAGTAATTTGATCCAACTTAGCAAAAACATGGGAGACAATTGTGAGATCACCAAGAAACTAAGACAATATATCAAGACAGTCAAAATTAAACCAAAACAAATGAGAGAAAGAGTAACCTAGACACTTTTTTAATGTGGAAATTTGTGTCTCAACCTTACTTTTACATTAGGCTACTATTATAGTAAGTTTACTTTTGAGCACGGATTGATCCAAGATTTTCCTCAAAGCTATGAATTGGCTAGATAAGAATCCTGGTAAATTTTCATTGCAAGAATCATTTCTAGATTTAAAGATATAAAGTTTCCACTTTTGATAGTTTCATTTGAAAGTTTCAAAGTCAATTGTTAAGGCCTTAGAGGCTTCTAATGGACCTGAAAGTGGTCATAACCAACATAGTGGGTTATAGCTTGATAGAGAACATCATGATCTTTTTGGTGGTTCAAACAATTTTTCAATCAAACTCCCAAATCAAAATTTTTGGCCTCTAGAAGTTGGGTCTCCTGAAATGGGAAACATAAAAACGTGTTGGAAACATAAATGAGTTAAGTGAATTTATGAAAATAAATCGAATATTCTTGAAATAGAAGTCACAAGTTTAAATCTCACAAGAAGTAAGATATGTATGCCTCAATTGTAGCATAGTTAAGTGACTCCTACAAGGATTATAAGGTAGACCCGTATTACTATAAGCCAAGGGTATTTTCAAAAGTAACCCAAAAAAGAGATAAAATAATGAGATCAACATCCATACATTTTTTTACAAGAAATACAGAACAATTTTTCTTACATTTAGTGAATTGCCTTCCTCGCTACCTTCACTTGAACCTTCATTGCTACTGTCCCCACTAAAACTGGCAGTTCTATTTAGATCACTAACATATAAGTTATAAACATAAGAAGGTAATAAAATGGGAGTTATCTAGAACAAAAACTGATTTATCTAAGAAGCATCCTAGACCTTCCCACTGATTATTAAAGTTTAATAACTTTATCAAATTTAGCAGCCTTGAATATCTACCTTTGTGAGAAGGCACCATTTGCAGTAACAGGTGCTTCTTTTCCACCCTCTCCTTTACTTGTAACTATTTAGAGCTTTCCCAATCTTCCTTTTACCCTCTTCATTTAATTTCGTCCTTTACCTCCCAAGGACTTTGGCTCTGCATCCGTGTTTTGTGCAATTGAAGTCTATCCACAGAAAGTAGATATCAAATTTCCATTCAAAACATTTCTTAAAAGATTAAAACATTAACAACTGAGTGCTAAAAATTCTTATGATCATTTTCCATATAATTACTTCCCAAAATATTTTAGTAATTACCATTACGACATCTATAGGATTTCCATTTGATGGGATTTCATATTGAGTGAATGTGTGTGCACCCTAAAGTTGCAATCAAGACCACAATGTTAGAAAATTAGGATAGTAAAATATGCCATATGTCCACAATAAAAATAGCCAAAAATACATGCTAAACTCTAGGTAACAAAAGGGAGTGTCCATATCCTTCATTATTGACTTACCTCAAAATAAAAATCACATAGATAGATGCATACTTTCAAATTATAAGTATTAAATATTCGAAAAGATAAGAATGACAAAACTCAAGGTATTAGAACTTATAGGAGGTACTAATGGATGGCCATAAATTCCTCCAGATGGATACATAGCAGCATAGGGAGGAGTTGTTCCATAAGGTGACATTAAATTTGATTCATCAAAGCATAGAACACATCTGGACCATCACCCCATCTGACAGATAAAAATAGCAATGATGTTAAGCACAACTGATTCTGTAAAGGGAGTGAATTTCATTAATTGGAAAGAAATTTTAAAAAATAAAAATGGAGATGGTAAGGAATGCCTTTAGTTTCAAAATTCAATGAAGATAAAAATGGTATAGTAAAAGGAATTCTTACGTTAAATTTGATGGATGTGGCAGTACTTTTTCTTTTTCACCTTATATTTTACTACCAAATCGGGCATTGCGACGGTGTGAAATGTTGTTAAAAAAATATTTTTAGCTTCTCTTTGTTTTGAGAATAGTTTAACATTCTCTACTTAACAAGGCCAACCACGTAAAGGTGTAAGATCATCTGGCCCATCCTAGGAGTCTCTTATGACCCTTTACAACACTTTAAGATCTCTAAGATGTATTCTTAGGGATCGTAAAGGGTCATAAAGGGTCATAAGAGATCTTGGGACACAACAATTGAGAAACATAAATGTAGGCATCATGGTCACAATTATTTGTAGATACAACATAATTCAGTGGTATACCACTCAATTATGTTGTCTCTCCAAACAATTGTGACCATGATATCTACATTTTTGTTTATCAGCGGTTGTGATATCTACATTTATGTTTCCCAACTATTGTGTTTATGTGCATGTTCTTTATGTGTTTGGTTTCTCTCCCTCGCATCAAAATAAGATTTTCCCACTCTAAATTGAGAATGCATGTGTAACTGTGTAGAATATATAGTGTTAGAAGGCTCTAGATGGGAATAAATTCAATGTACAATTATGATCTTGAATAGATAAAGTGGAACTAGAATTTCAGCAAGGCTGGGAAAAGTTTGTGCATAATAATGAACTTTTTCCAAAATTCCAGTTTCAGTTTATCTTTACAAGATCATTATTATGCCATTGAATTTATGTCCATCTGGGCCTTCTAACACCATATGTTCTCTTGGTTGTTTATGTTGTGTCTCCAAAGAATTGTGAGCATAATGCCTACATTTATGTTTCTCAGCTGTCTATGGTAGAGTCCCAAGACAGTGTCTCCATTGGCTGCCACCCAATTAGGTGAACAAGGATGAGAGCCTAATTAGATTCTACCTACAAATAAGTTAAAAAAAAGAGTAACTATAATAATTTTATTATTACAACATCGAGACATAAACATCAATCATTATCAAATAAGTTGCATATTAAATGATAAAGAAAGGTAATTTACTTAATCACATCACTAATTTGTGCATGTCTAAATATTGGTGTCCTTCAAGTGATTTGATTCTAGTCATGCCCAATACTAGAAATGAGAACAATATTAACTAGTGAGGTTGTTTAAGCATATAGATATTAAATACACTCTTTTAGAATTAAATTTATCTTAACAAAAGATCAAAGATATAAGTAGGACATATAAAACAAGGTGAATAAGAGTAGTTAGATATTCACACTAAAAAAAAATGACATTAATATGAAACCCTAAGAATATTAGTGGATAAAGTGCATATTTAAACCTAAAACAATCATTAAAACATGCCAAACATCTGGCATAATTGTACATTTCATTCATGTCATTGATATTCTTCTTCATCCATCTCATTATCAGGATCATCATTGTCGACGAAATCATCACCACCACTATCGTCGTCATCATTGTCAGCATCAACATCATCATCATCATCGTCATCATCATCACCATCATCATCCTCATCATTATCATGATCAATAGTAGCATCATCATCATCTTCTTCTTCACATTCTTCTTCGACTAACTCTCAATTGTGATCATCATCTACATCATCATCCACTTCTTCCTCTTCCTTGGTATCTTCTTCTTCCATCACATTATACTTTATCGGCCTTGCTCTTGGATCATGTCTAACAATAAATGACCAACCTAGTTTATTTGGAACCTCTGAGTAAAATACCAGCTCACATTGGCTTGGAAGAACATAGGGCTCTTCCCCAACTGGCTCAAACAACCTTGTATTAATCATTGGAAATCCATTGTCATGTTCAATAACAGTTCTATTAGGATCATTTTTATTGAGACATAGTCAGTACCATTTCACGATGAAGAGAACTAATTTGAAGGAATTAAAGTCACAGTCCAGTATATCAACCAAAATACCATAGTATTGATTTTGTGACTCTCAAGGATGTAAGTCATTTCTAGATGAAATATTGGTCACCTGGAAGACTGCACTTATCCCGAAATTACAAGTTCTCTTCATGTTATCCAACTTTTTGATGCAAAATTTATAACCTTTGCAGAACATAGCCTTGTGGTGTTTCACCTATAATAATGTAAAACATGTATAAATTATTGCATCACGAGTTGAAAAACATATGGTTGATTAAAAAATTTATAATTACCTGGCGATCTCTTAAACCATATGCTAAATCTATTTCCTTTTGTGTAACATTGGGATCTCCATTACGATGAGCTTGTATAACTAATGAAGACACCAATTCCCATTTTAATCTATGATCATAATGTTGACATCGTTCAATCCAGACCATCATCCAATCTTGATTGTTTGCAATAAACAAATGTATTGCATCCCACTCTTTAGCAACTGTACAAAAGTAAATAGATGATCAGTTATAACAGATTTATTTTGAAGATTAAGAATTAATTAGCTACAATAACATCTCATAATTTATTACCTTTTAGTTTCCTAAATTTACCGTTGCCCACTAAGTACTCCCCTTCAAATTTTTTAATGAAGTCGAGATCCCAAATGCAATCTATATGGGATTTTGTTGCAAGATTATGAAGATATTGAGTACTGTACACCATCATCTGGTATACCATATATCCTTCAACCATAGAACCCTTGGGACGTGCTCTCTTTTTTACCAAACCCTTCAAAAATTTCAAGTGTCTCTCAACCATCCACATTGACCTAGCATGTACAGGTCCACACAATTCAATCTCCTCAACTTGGTGTATGAGGTAGTGCTCTTGTGCATTGAAAAAGGTTGAAGGTAAACACTTTTTCATTTCACACATTAGACGAGGAATTCTTTTCTTCCAATATTTTATATCTTCTTTATGGATTTCTTTAGATGACAACCACCTACAAGGGATTGAAGACACAAAAATATATAAATACAAGACTTTACAATATATTACTTGTTTGATATTATTGTTTGATATATTGAATATTATTGTTTGATATATTGAACAAATATCACTGCTTACCTTATGTATTTTACAAGATCATATATCACTTGTTTGATATTATTGTCGAAGTTCTCTGGGAGCGATAGGGGTAGAAAATACTGTAACAATTATCAACTGATAATTTCATACAATGAAAATTGAATGCAGTTACACAAATATATTGTAAATACAAAAGACTGTAACTTACCTTGATGAAGGTATGCCAATCATGCATTTTCATCCCTGACCCCAAATCACTCTTCTTTGATATGACATTGCTTATATTCACAGCAAATCTTGTAGGAAATCAAATTTTTCATATGACTTCTTTTATGGCATTACTTTGTTGCTTTCTTAATAACTAAGGAAGAGCACTTGCATTAATCCAGTCTCCATTTCTATTTGATTCAATGATATTTTTCATTGGATGATTGGAATCATGAATGTCACTACAAATTTTGCTATGTTTTTTCTTTGTCACGCCTTCCATCCAATATTTTCCATAGTGTCTCTGTTACATTCTTTCCAATATGCATAGTATCAAATAAATACACAATTTGTAGTTGTTCATAGTAGGGAAGCCTTCTAAATTCTCTAAGATAACATTTTATTCTCTTTGGAAGCTGGTCAGCGTTGCCTTCATGACCTTCAAGATCGTCAACTACATAATTAGCCAACAAAACACAATACAAATATATAATTTTCAAACATCAACCATTAGGTGGAACGATATTACCTCAAATTCTATTATATTCCAACTACCATAAGTGAGGTGTCATTCTTCAGGGCTTTGATGTAGTCTCTTCTTTCCCATTGAAAAGATGTTTTTCCGCACTTTGATACTTATGATTTCTGGGGAGGAATTGCCTATACTCATCAAACACTTGCTTTCTTAAACTTTTGGAATGACGAGATTTCATCTTTGGACCACACATTGGACATGAAAATTTTCCCTTTGTTTGAATACCTACAAGATAATGATACAATTGGATTAAATATGTGAATTTTTAGA
>MU223971.1:2253477-2267371 GCA_018584345.1 Thuja plicata | reverse complement strand
GTGCTAATTTTCTAAAGAGTCATAATATTAACTTTCTATTAGAGTGTTGAAGCTATAGTGCCCATTTTATTTCCATTAATAAATGGAACATATGTGGTTTTTGTCATCATTTTTTAAGAGTTATTCAATTATTTGTAGGCAGTCTATGTGTAGAAGAATGGACAATTTTCTAAATATATCAAAGAACAAGAAACATACATGGAGAAGAATGATAATACATAACTAGAAGATGAGGGACTCAAATATGTTCTGAAGTTTCTTACAATTGGGATGCAAAATACTAGATCATCTATTCTGAAAGATCCAAAATAGTCATACTTGGATATAATGCTAAGTTTTTCATCTAGAAGTGGTAATTTCTTTACTTTCTTCCTATATTTATATGTAAAAATAACGCTTTATTGGAGGTTGAATTTTAACAATGCAAAATTGTCAATTGAGGAAGTTTATAGATGATATTTTATTAAGGAGGTTTAGAGATCATATATTACTATGGAGGTCTAGAGAAGAAAGTGAAGATGCAGATATTAGTGGAGTACCTGATTGAGAGCAGTGATACCATCGACAATGTCAAGGCAAAAATTTGACACGAAAGGTATCCCACGACATCAGTAGCCATTGATACTTGTTGGGAAATAGTTGAAAGATGGATAAACTCTTGCGGATTATAATATCCAGAAGGAATCATCTCTGTATTTGGTATTGGGGTTAAGGGGAGGCCTTTCCATCAAGGTGAAAACCCTTACTGGAAAAGAGGTAGAGCTTAATATCAAACCCACTAATACCGTCCAGCGGATCAAAGAGCTGGTCGAGGAAAAGGAAGGAATACCACCACTACAACAAATGATCATATATGGGGGAAAAAAAATGTGTGAAGAGGATAAAATTCAAGGTTATGGTGTTGATGGAGGTTCTATTCTCCACCTTGTACTGGCATTGCAAGGTGGTTGTTGATTGCACCAGCAATAGCTGGCATTCTTCTGTCTGTAGCTTTCATGGCGTTGTTCGTCTTCCGTTTATTTGTTGAAAGGAAACAAAATATGAATATCGCATTTATATTATTTTGCTTCATGATTTTTTTCCTATTGAAATTCTTAAATCTACATGTTTTCCATCTCAGTTGTTTGACAATGAATAAATTAATAAATATGAATATAAACATTCATTTTTTTATGTTTATTATTTTAATGAGATGGTACTACAATATTGAAAATGGAGTTTGATTGTCCTGTTTTATCTAGAAAAAAAAAAAAAACAATGCAAAATTGTCAATCACCGAGGCCAATTGACTGTATTTAATAGAAGTTTCTCTTATATTTATAATTTAAATTCCATTGGTTTTTTGTTAAATAGGATTCTAAAGCATTGAAAGTAGAAGGTCGGTGTTTCAACTAGTTGCCTATTTATGTATATTTGCATTTATTTTAACCTTTCTGATTAATACTAAAATAATTCTTAGCTATAATGCTCAGCATTGTATATATGTAATTTATCTAGAGACTTGTAGTTACAATTGTAGGAGCCTAAAACTAACAAAACAAAAGTTTGTTATTATGGATTATGGATTGATCCTAGGTTAGGGGATTGGGAAGATGACCTATAAGGGTCTATAATGATGTAATAAGGATATAGAAGACTCTAAATATTGTTGTAAAGGGGCAAATCGTGTGTGATGTAGTTTGATTGTTACTTGTTTGATTTGCTTACAGTATATTGATTTCCTTAACTTTACTTTATATTTAATTGAATTGTATTGATTGTATATTGTAATTGTGATTGTGATTAGGGAGAAGATAAGATGTTTCTCTTTTATTTCCAAATGCACAAATAAGAGATGCAAGTTGATTAACCCCAAGGAAGGGCTAATGCACAAATGAATCAATTATTTGGAAAGAAGAATAACAAGAGAGATACCTTAAATTTTGTTAATTATATGTATAGAAATGATATATGATAGTAATTGAAGAAATAGGAGAAATGCACTAACCTTGAAATATTATAGATCAAAGAATGCTATTTTCTGAGGTCTGTAGACTGTTTCTCAAAAAAATAATAGTTGATCCTGAACCAGAACGCAGAGACGAATAAACCAAGAAATATTTTTCCGTTCTGATGTTGTCTTATGAAAAAGGTCAACCTTGACCCACAAATGTCAACCTTGAGCCAATAATGTCGACCCTGACCTACACAGGTCCGAAAAAAAATCTGTTCACGCTGTCTGAAAGAAAGCCAAAAAGGGTATCCAGATCTAGTCTCAAATCTATTGTTTTGTACCTGTACCTACAAGAAAAAGGGGATTGTTTGTTGTGGGAGAGGGGTTTGCCTTGGTCAAACCCTGATTTTGGAATTAACCTCAAATACATGTAATTGAAATTGTAGAAATAGACAAAGTAAATGCATAAATTCACCTTACTTGAAAAAGTCCTTGTGGCAGATTCAAATCCTTGAATCCACAAGTATGCTTCAAAATGTGGAATGTAGAAAGGTAGGATGTCTTCAATCTCTTACTTGTAGATCTCCGACACCAAGTCTTGAATGCGTTCTTGAATTTGGAATAGGCTTGGAAGAAGGTGGATGGAGAGATCACCAAAAGAGCACTATGTAGCTTGAATCCTTCAATGGCCTCCAATGGATCTCCTTCATGAAAATGGATACTTGAATGGATGAATGGTTTCTTTGAAATATTTGTCCTTAGCTTGCTTGAATCACCCTTGAAGATAGTTTTCTTGATGATGGTTATCATTCGTAATGCTTAGAGAAAATGAGAGGAGAAGGGTCCCTTTTATATGAAATTAGGGCACAATATTCTAAGGAGGCCTACATAGGAGGATTAAATTCCCATTAAATCCTTTACCCCTAGGAGAGACCTATATTAAATATAATTTAGGAATCAACACTTCAGAACCCAAAGCAGCCAACCTGGAAGTGGGAAATACTTTTTGCAAAGGCCGACATTCAAAAACTATGAGACCCTGAGATCTGAAACCTGGGTCAAGGTTGAGGTCAACCTTGACCTAGGTTAGGTTCAAGGTCGACCCTAACCTAGGTCAAGGTTGAGGTTGACATAGACCTAAAAGGTTGACCCTGACCCTGAAGCCTAGAATCACTAGTTTGTAGTTTAGAATGTAGAAATCAGGCTAAACAGGAGTGAGAAAAAGTACAGAACAGAGGTGGGAAGCCATGTCAAGATTAGGAACCCATTCAAGGAACTTTTCATGACCCCAAACCACTTACTTGGAAGGCTAAACAAGTCTAAAATAGAAGTGCTTCCATTTTCTAACTATACATTTAGCCCCCAGTTTAGCAAGAGTATGAGCTCAACATAAACTCTTGGTAAAGGAGAATATACATAAAAGACAATCTTATTGGACCCAAAAGGGATAAATAAACCCTCAAGCCCCCAAGGGATTTAATTCTTTATCAATACTAAGATCATGATAAAAGAGACATCACTTTAGTTAAGGAGAGAGAGAGAGAGGGGTGTGATTATCTCGCCCAATGAGAACTTATGTCTCATTGTGAACCACACAAAAGGCATAACTGGAAAGATGGAATTGAACTGCGTAGTGAATGTGGCTACTCACTAGTCAACCCATCAGGGAGATCCATTCTTAAAGGGATAAAATCATTGTAAATTGAAAACTAGCGGGATCAAGAGATCCGTGTAAATTTAAAATTGAGGGATCAAGAGATCGTAAAAAGTAAAAATGACCTTGCTTTAAGGATTAGTTTCTTTTAATACATAAAGGGAAAAGTTTTAAATCTTGGAAACTATTTTGAACATGCGTGTGTGAAAAAGGTGAGTAGAGTGTATGCCCCCACATTAATGTCATTGCTAACACTTTAATAGGAGTAATGGTTTTAACGGAAGCACAAATAACTCTACGGATTATGTTTCCACTGCGAGATGCCCGCAAAGAAAGACAAATGAAGGGAAATAAAACATAGGCATACATAAGAACACAAGAGGGATCTACCTAATGTGGGGTCAGTATGATCATAAGATAACATGTACATAGAAATATAATATTATTGCAAATGAATTAACATCATTCTCCAAAGAAAGTAGAACTACAATCACAAAGGAGGAAAGAAACTTAATTTTTACGAAGAGGAATCTTTTTGAACCGCAACATGGAGACCAAAAAGAATTAGTGCTACCATGTCATAGATCCAAGCAGATTGTATAAGGAAAATAGTTATATACAATAGAACAAGTACAACATAACATGAAACAACATATAAAAGAATGTAGATACATATAGAAGAATTGAACAACAATTTTGATTCCTTTATCATTGTCCAACAACATTGTAACAAGGGTCGTATAAAAGAATCTAATAAACATTTAGGAAAAATGCATTATGGGGGAAGCACATTACAACATACAAACACAAAAGGGCTACCATAAAGGATAAGCTAATCAAGCATGTTGTCAACCCTCCCCATCTTGGTTTATGTTATTTAGGATGGGTGGGAAACTTGCAAGAGGGACTATATCCAATATAGAAGGAATGATAGCCAAGTCCAAACAAGGATCCTCTTGAGAATCACAATGCTCATTACTAGGTGTAATTGTTAATTGAGTTGAAATCATATCAAGTAAGTCATTATCAAGATCGACGGTCTCATATTCATCACTAAGATCAATAGGATCATCGAGAGTGTCCTCTTCATCAAGGTTGATTGAAATGGGATCCAAGATGCCAATAGGATCATCATATTCATTCATCTTATCCTCATGAATATTAACATCCAATGCATCAGGCATAGGTTGATCAAAGGTAGGTAATGAATTTTGAATCTGTTGGCTAACAGACTTGTTCTCCTTAAACCTTGATATTTATCTTCTAACTCTATGCCTTTGAAAACAAATCATTAAACAATAGTTGGGTAAGCATTTACTTTGCTTCCCTCTGAATTTTACAAAGGTACAGCTCCCTTCCAAATATTTTCAATGAATGGATATTGCAATCTAACATATAAGCTTTTAACTGAAAAGCAGAAAAAGACCTCTCAATTGTTCTTGGACAGATGAGGTAAAGCAAAGGAAACTTGCAAAACTAAACAAGAAACGGGAAACTACTTTGCAGAGGAAATTTAAACTAACTGACTGATCAAGAAATTCAGAATGATTAAATACTCATCTACAGAAAACTGGAAATCAGAAATCTAAAATAAATGAATAAAACAGAATCATGCATGCACAAGCTCAATATATAACTCTCTCAAAGTAGAACATATATATTTCATCATCTGATTCAAATATCAAAATAAATTCATGCACGAGTATTCAGGCATGATTGGCTCAAAGTCCAGATATCATCAGTCATTTAAGCTATTGTAAAACAGGAAAGAACTTATGCTACTATCTAAATTCTATCTTTTTCCCTCTCTTCTATTCTATTCTAACCTTTTGCAAAGTCTTAAGATCCAGCTTATATAGTTTAATAGTCTGAGAAAGCCTCCCAAAAAACCCGGCTTCTCGGACACAATCAAAGCAAGAAACAGTTACCAGTTACAACCAAGTTCTCGGAAAAGATTTAAAGAAGGATAAATTAAGAAAATAAAACTGAATCTGATTCAGTTTTCCTATGTATCTTCTCATGTGGCCACCTTTACCAGCTTCCATGACTGGAAGAAATAGAGCAATTCCTGAGTAGGTGGGGCATGCAGATTCTTTAACGCGGTTAACTTGGCGTGCGTCGTGTTCTTCTCCCACTGCATTTTCTGGATTTTCTCCACCTGTTTCGACAGTTGTCCCCGTTTCAAGATCAGCATAGCCTCAATGTTGGCGGTTCTAGTGAGGTCGTGAACCATTGGAGCTTCACTCTCTTTGAAAGCATTCATTTCATCAACGAAGGACTTAACTATCGCATCGACACCCTGATCCCCATCTTCCAGTTGTAAGATGCCTAAGGGGTTTACTATTTTGATATCTTTCAAGGTGTCAGAGTGAATTTCCTTCACTTCTTTTTCCATGGTTCGCATCTGAGAAATGGCTGCTTTGAACAATGTGTTCTTCCAGCCAAAGTTTTTCTTTAAGATGAACAGCATACACGGGTCAACTAACTTCATGGGATTCTTAGTCAAAAACTGTTTTACTCCATAATCTACAATTTCTTGTACTCGCTTCACAACCTCTGCACAATTTCCTGCCTCGCTTTCCCATATTGGGATCAAAGTCTGAATCTCCCCCAGGAGTATTTTGCCGTCTACGCTGGTGCTCATGAACTTCCTTATGAAAGTGCTTCATTTTGCTATAATACCATCTGTCCATGCCTTCATTACTTCTATCCAGGTCCTACCCTGCTCTACCTGTTTGACCAACCTTTGATTTTCTGCCGAATTGGGGTCAAATCCTTGATGAGCCTGTGCTAAAGGTAGTGCACCATTTTCAGCCAATGAAGAGAGAAATTCTGCCATGGTTGAGACTATTTGCTTCAATTCACGCTTCTCCCTGCCATCTTTCTGTGATTGTCCTAGCATATGATCTGCGAAGAATTTGAAAATGTGATCGTGGGAGTCTCTGTTCAGCACCCCTAACTCCATCTTTATTATCTCATAATCCTCAGGCTCAGGATCCTGTGTTTCTCCCATAGGCCTTACTGTGGTGATTTTGGCAGTAACCTTCCCTGTAGATGGGTCAATTGTTAACCTCGCATTGCTTTTCATTCTTTTAGCTTTCGGAGTGCATGCTGCATACCTCATAACAATTTCTTTAACCGGCATAGACAGCGGTTTGAAACTTCTCCTCTTGTTAACCGATTCAGTGAGCCATGGTGGGACTGTACTAGGCACAATTCAGTTATCGAGGGTCTTTACAAGTGTATCTATAACCTGAGATAGGTCTTGACAGTGTGTGAGAGCTTCTTGAACCTTCCCTTTGTAATTGGGGGTGAATGAGAGGTCTTCATCATTGAGATCAATGACATCATCCAAATAATTAGGTTCTTCTGAAGCCATCTGATTCTTCTTTTCAGACCTCGTCCTTGCCCTTGATCTTGGCGCGGTAGGGTGTTTCACTGAGGCTATCTTCTCCTTCAATAATATTATTTCACCTGCATTTGATAACAAAGGAGAATCATTAGCAAGAGCTTGCTTTACATTTTTAATAGGTGACCCAGTATCGCGGCATGTATTCGTAAGGAGTTGAACTCCTTTCTTCCTTGCCGTAATCCAATTCTTAGTTTCTTCAAAAATGCTATGGGCCCGGAGTCTGATATCAGTGGATTATTTTCTGCCCCAATCGATAATTGGGACAGCTTCTGCTTTGGAAAAGGTGGCGGATGGACGAGGAACCTCTGAACTGTCCTCTTCTATACTTTTGATATCAAACTTCAATTGCAACAGCTTGATCTGAGATACAGTAAGCCTGGTTTGATCCCTCTCCCAGATCATTTTCTCATCACCGATATTTTCCCATAGATCCTCAAGATGATAACTTGGGGAAGGGCATTTGCTTAACCCTAGAGTCTGCCTGGAAAAAACTTTTCTATCAAATCCTATCCTTGGTTCATAAAAAGGCATGTGAATGTTAAGTAAATTGCTCCCCACAACAGATGCATCCAACATACTTTTATAGACTAGATGGCCTAATTTCAGTGGAAACAAAGAGTTCCACTTGTCTTCCGGGAGAGCAGTTTTAATAACAATGAACAGTTGTCTACAAACTTCTGCCAGAACAAAACAATCGAAAGCGTACCTAGGAAGCTTCAAGGGTTCCTGTTCAAATCCACCTTCCCGAATATATGTGAAGCGGGGAAATTGAATGTAGAAGCTACCAAATACTTTGACCAATTTCTGGGCATTGTCTGAAATCCTCTAGTTCGGCTTGCCAGCAAGTTTTTGGCGCAATTTCCCCCAGAACACATCATGTACTGTCCTGTAATCCTCTAAAAATTTATCTCTTCTCAACAATGGGCAATACTCATAGATAAACAAGCTTTCATTCCAAGGAACTTTCTAGATAGGGGATAGATTTTGAGTGCAGCCCAAACAATACATTAGGTATGAGGACATATAAAACCCTTCTTTGGTCATTTGATTCTTCTTGAGTTGATCCCTAAGAGATACGGCTATGATCTCGGCCCAGTCTATGTGCTGTCTTCCTTCTAAGACGATCTCCACAAAATGGAACATCCATTCGTCAAAGAACAAGGCCTGTTTTGAACCCTTCAATCGGTGGAGGAGGACAACAAGGTCATGCACCAGGGGGTTCATGTGATCCTTAGTGAGGGATTTGGGCAACCGCGACCCCCCTTTGTAATTGGTTTTTGTCCATCTTCTTGCTATGTGGCTTCTGCTTCTGTCAACATTTTCCCTAAATTGGGCCAGAGACTGGGTGGGGGTGAATTTAACAAGACCCTCATTAGGTATTTTGAAAACTGCTGCAATGGTCCCGCGGTTCATAGGTATTAGGGTTTGACCATCTGCATTTAAAATACTCTTCAATTTAACATCATATCTGTTGATACATTCCTGTACTAACTCTGGACAAACATCGAAAGGTGGGAATGTGGCTACTTCTAGTAGACCACTGGCTAAAATTTCTACAACAAACTCTTCATCAACATGAGAAGAGAGTCTTGAAGTTATGGCGTCAACCGAAACCCCTAACAAATCTATGTCTGTTATGACCGGAGCCCTACATTCTAGATTCTTCACATTTCCAAAGAAATGCATAACAGACTTCATATTTGCCTAAGAAGATGAAAGTCTACCAGCTCACTGTTCGAAATATTGAATTTTAAGGAACAACCAGAAATGAGAGGCAGAGCTCGAAAAAGCTACCTGTAAGATTTGAACTCGACCAGACCACCTTTCTAGCGCCAAGATCCCGCAATGCATAATGGGGAAAAATGACTTACCCAGCTCCTTTTTATTTGTCATTTGAAGCGCGGGATATACAACTTTGTGCGAGTATATATCAGGCCTTCAATACCAAGTGACGCTAAGCAATAAATGCTTTTGAATCAAATTATATCTTTGGGATCTGCCACCTTTTCCAATCATAATTATTCACCCTCAAACCAAATATTTTCCACCCGTGCAAGTGATTTCCTTGGTTTCTGTGTACTGACCCAGAAAATGAAATCATGCCACGTCAATCGGCCCGTCTTGTCAGGTCATCACATCATTATTGATCCCACCGGTGTCCTTTCTAAACTACTTTGAACTACTTTGAACCGGAGTTCAAAGGGGTTCAAGGAGGTTCAACCTCTCTTAAGAGGAAAAATGTCGTGCGCTTTCCTGCGAGAACACATCGTTAGTAATAAAAGACTTAGGCCGCTATTGAACTACTTTGAACTACTTTAAACCGGAGTTCAAAGATGTTCAAAGTGGTTCAAATGACTTGAAAGGGTATTTTATCAGTTTAAGATAGACCAGAACTAATCCCAACGACGCCAAAAGCTTAGATTTGACAGACTCAAATGTGCAAGGGCTTTGGAAGAACCAACAAGGTGGAAAAGTGAACAGAGTGAATCTTTGACCATTGTAGACACACGAACTTGGAAAGTTCAAATAAAGGCGACTCTTAACCATCCAACATCAGCTCTGACTGGGGACTGTTGATTTCCCAATTTGCAGAGAACTTCAGAATACTGGTTTCGCAGACCAAACAAAACAAAAGGAAAGGAAAAGAAAAGAGGGACACAACCAAAATTGAAAACACAGGGAACTAACTAATATGTACAAAGGGGACGAACCCAGACACCTAGAGCTTGCATAGTTTCAGATCCTACCCATTGTAGGTAAATGGCAGGTTAACACCATCTAGATATGACAACTTAAAGGCGTTCGAACCCAAAGCTTCCGAGATGATGAACAAACCTTTCCACAGAGATTCAAACTTCCCGTGCGATCCCTTTGATACTCTTCTTATGTCCCATAACAGAACTTCATCGCCCTCCATAAAACCGCAAGGTCTAGGTCGCATGTCAAAGATCTATTTCACCTTCATCTAATGTTCAGTGATATGATCTACTGTATTCTCTCTGTCTTCTTCCAACTTTCTTAAGTGCATTACACGCCTTTCCAGAGGATCTTTGAAATACTCATCTTCAATGACTTCTTGGAGTTTCACAGAGGATAGTTCGAGAGGCAATGAAACATGAGCCCCGATCCCATATACCAGTTCAAAGGGTGACATGCCAATAGCTCATTTCAAAGTGATCTGATCTGCCCACAGTGCCTCATGGAGCTTCTTGTGCCATTCTCGGGGATTATCATCCATCAATTTTTTCATTATGACTATCAGGTTTTTATTGCTCGATTCTGTTTGGCCATTTCCCTGTGGGAAGTAATCTGAGGAATGGGCCAATGCCATGCCATGCTCATAGCAGAAGGTTGATATTTCTTCTGAAGAAAAATATGTAGCATTATCTACTATGATTTTGACTGGTACTCCAAATCTTACAAAAATAAAATTCAGCAAAAATTTACACACCACCTGAGAGTTCGCCTTCTTCGTGGGTATGGCCTCCACCCACTTTGTAAAATAATTGGTGGCTGTAAGAATATAGATATCCCCAGCACTAGATGATGGATTCAGTGGCCCGATGAAATCGATTCCCCATTGTCTAAATGGTTCTTCCATAATAACCGGCTTGAGAGGTAACGCCACAAGATAGGGTCTCCCAGCAAACAATTGACATTTGTCACAGTTTCTGACATACTGGCAAGCATCCTTGAACATCCCTGGCCAGTAGAACTTATTTCAGAGAATATTTTAAGCTATCATAGTTGAAGAATAGTGTCCCCTGCATGCTTCATCGTGGAATTCTCTTAGCAATTCTTTCCATTGTTCTTCGTCAACGCACCTGAGGAAAGTTCCATCAACTCCCTTTTTGAACAAAGTTCCCTGGGAAATCACATATTTATTAGCTTTCAATCTCAGGTTGCATCTTTCATTTTGATTCAAATGATCTGGGCATTCACCATATGTAAGGAAGTAAGTAATGTCTGAGAACCAAGGTTCGATTGAGCTGACCAATAATGTCATCGGGACTTCATCAATTTTTTCACATATCTCATTATTCTCCACAATTAACTTACATAAACCTTTTCCTCTCACCAAATTTGTAGGTTTGATTGTTAAGTCATATTATTGAATCTTTGCAATCCATACAGCTCTATTATTCATCCCAATCTCTTTCTGAATCAGAATGCTCTTCACAGCAGTTTCTGGCACATATACAGTACTATGCGAGTGAAGAATATAATACCTGAAATGCTTCACTACCTTTACCACCGCATAAGCATGTTTTTCTATTTGGGAGTATTTAAGCTCGTGCTTCTTCAGGGGCACGCTCATAAAGGCTATGGGTGCTTCTTTCCCTTCTTTTTCCTTCTGAGTGAGTATGCTTGAAAGGGTATGTTGAGAAGCGTAACAGTACATAATGAAATCTTTTCTAAAATTAGGGCTTCTCAATGCTGGTGCCTGAGATATGGCAGTTTTAATATCTTCAAATGCCTTATTTCCATCATCATTCCATTTAAAAGGGACTTTCTCACACATCATTTCGATCAGATGTCTTGTTACTTCAGAGAATTCAGGAATAAAAGCTCGTAGAAAATTTATTTGCCCGAAGAAGGACTTCAGACCAATTCTGCTGGCGGGCAGGCTGAGTTGCTGAATTGCTTTAACTCGTTCAGGATCTATTTTTATGCCCTCCTTTGATACTATATGACCGAGTAATTTCCCCTCCTCTACAAAGAATATGGAATTTTTGGGGTTTAAAGAGATACCATGGTTCCTGCAACGCTGCAAAACTCATTCAAGGTCATTCAAGTGTTGATTTCTCTTCTTTGAGAATACTGTGAGGTCATCCAAATAGATCACTATGATTTTGTTTCTGAGATCTTCGAAGGAAGAGTTCATCGCATGTTGAAAAGTTGCGCCTGCATTTATTAATCTGAAGGGCATTTGGTTGTAGGCATAAGTACCCCATGGCGTAATAAAGGCTGTCTTGTGTTGGTCAGCCTTTGCTACCCCTATTTGATTGTAACTAGAATAGCCATCTAACATTGACATGGCTTCAGAACTAGAAACTGCCTGCAAGACATGCTCCATGACAGGCAAGGCATAATTATCTTTCAAACTTGCTTGGTTCAGGTTACGAAAATCAACACAAATTCAAAATTCACCATTTTTCTTTCTTACTGGTACTATGTTAGCTATCCACATTGAATGGTGAATAGGGTAGATGATTCGGGCCTGTAACATCTTTTTAACTTCCCTCAGTATAGCTTCTGACACCTTAGGGTTATAGTTCCTCAACTTCTGGCGGAAAGGGACAACTCCAGGCTTCAAAGGGATTTGGTGCTCGAATTGACCATCTCTAAAAACTTTCAAATCTCCATAATCCTAGGCGAAAACATCTCTGTATTCTTTCAACAACCTCTTCAAGTCTTCCCTCTCAGATTCAGTACAGCTTTGACCAATGGAAATCCACCTAGAAGAATCCTGGTCACCTATATCAATCTTGTCATATTCCTTTGGATTTGGAACATGTGAGACTTTTGCCTTCACTGTGCTATCATCTCTTCTTCTGAACAGATGCTCTAGAGAAACTAGGCCCTTAGGGATTTTATTGCTTTTCAACTGAATCACCCCTGCATTATCATCCTCATCTTGGTATATTTTTGTACATTCGCTATTTGAATCTTTGAAATATACCTCAGCAAATCCGGCGGCACACTCGAGAAATTCTTTAAGCTGTGTATCATCATCGAACACTTGCCAGTTCTGAACATTGTCTGGTACCCTCGGCTTGTATATCATTTCAATCTGGTATTTTTGAGTTTTAAAATCAAGGTGTGGCAAGAGCAAGGAGGCTGATACAGCCAAAGAATCTTCTCTGGTATTCTGATTCCTAGGGATATACTCAATGGAAAAAGCATCAAAAGATTCTATGTCATCCCAGACTAGGTTTCTGTAATGCTTTAATTTCTCATTCTTTACAGAAAACTGCCCCCGAACCTGTTTCACAATCAATTCAGCATCCCCTTTCACAATCAGCTTTTTAACCCCTCTAAACCTGCACTCCTCCAGGCCTAACAACAAGGCTTCATATTCTACGGTGTTGTTAGTGTTTTTGAAATCTAACTTGAAGGAAAAAGGAATACACTCTCCGTGGGGGGGAAAAAGGACCACTCCGGCACCTGAGCCTGAGTTAGAGCAGCTTCCGTTAAATTCCATTTTCCAAATATCTTCTTCTTCCTGAGGTCTGATTTGAACATCTTTATCTGGAGCAGACAGGATAACATAATTCCCGAAATTACATTCTTCATACAGGATTTGAGCTCTAGATTCAGCTGAAGTCATCACGGTATATTTATTCTTAGGTTCAGGTTCTAGCTTTACCTTGTTTTTGCCTACGGGAATTGTGGCTTCGGACCAGTCCATTTTTATATCCCCGCCTAAGTCTTTACAGAAGGTTCTGCTGAGTAACATCCCGTAACTAGCTGGGATATCGGCTACTAAAATGGCGAGTTTTAGTCGCTTGTCAGGGTATGCGGCTAGGACAGCCTGGCAGTCTTTGATCTGACCCTTTAATGGTACTTCTTGACCGTCCATAGAGTAACAATGGCCGAAGGTTTTGGTTAAGGGTAAGTCCAAAGCTTTAGCTACGGGGGCAGGCATTATGTTGTCAGAAGCACCAAAATCAATAATACAATTACTCAATTTTTGACCATTCAATAGGAGAGAGACATAAAATGGATTTGGCTTTTCCTCTTCGTACTCAGTTTCTATGGAATTCGTGGACTGACATCCTTCTGGAGTTTGGGGAGTATCTTGGGGTTGGAAAACAAAAGGTTCTTGAGTAGTGGAGGTCTCTCCTATAAAGGATTTATCTGCTTGAGGACCTGTATAATTTTCCCCTTTAAC
>MU223971.1:2239321-2253352 GCA_018584345.1 Thuja plicata | reverse complement strand
TCAACAAAATCGAAAGGAGATGAAGGGGTAATTGTATTTCTGGGAAGAATTTTTACCTCCGTGCCCCTTGAACTTGTGCGCGTTTCTTCACCAGTAGGCTCCTTTCTTTTTGTGTCTGCACTTGTAGCAGCTGCACCCGGAACAAACTTCTGAGTTCATTGATTTCTTGTTAAGATAGCGCAGGTTGGATCCTGTAGGGTTGCCAATACACTTCCTCCTTACTCTGCACCAGGTACATATTCTGAGTAGAAAGAACCTAACGAACCCATGTCTGGAGAATATTTTTCTTCATGAAATTGTTCGTTATTCATCTCATCTCTGGCTTCATTGAGTTATAAGTATCTTAACCATTCGGTACACGTATCCCCATCATGATCAGTGGTTAAATGGAATGAGCACATAGTTTCTTTGGGAGCAGGCTCTATTAGCAACCTTGGTTGAGGGCCAGGTAGAGCTTTTGTCTACTGTTGGGGAAGTTGCCTTTGACTTATATCTTGATAAGGGGGTTGATAAGAAGTCGTTCTGTTCTGCTACCTTTTTAGCATCGCTATGTCATTCATAAGCCTCTGTATCATTGGATCTGTAGTCGCAGCTGCTGAAGAACTGCTCAGAGTTTGTGCTTCTCTCTTCCACTTGCCGACAGTTATGAGAGTGTCTTCAAGCTCAATTGCTTTGGTTTGGGCATCTTCAAAATTTGGAACTTCATCTTTCAACAAATGGAAGCTTACATCCGGCGGGACTGCATTGAGGAAGTAAATCTTTTTGTTTTCGTCACTCGGGGCAGCGGTCGCGGGAATTCTTTGTAGAATTCTATTGAATTTAGCCACGAACTCTCTCATCAGTTCGTGGATCTCCTTTAATTCACTAAGTTGTATCAATAAAGAGACTTCATTGTCAGGGATTTTGAACCTTCTTTCGAAAGCCCGCTTCATGGTGTCCCAATTCGTGATAGATCCATTTGGCAAGTGACTGAACCAATCGGCAGTAGCGTCTACAAGAGTTCTGACAAAAATTATCACCGCCACATCTTTGGTAGATACGCTCATGATCCCACAAGTGGTTTGGAAGGCATTGAGATGATCATCTGAAGAGACCTTATTGTCCCCGCTGAACTTGGGAAAAATTTGATTGGCTCCTTTAGGTAAATCAGCAAGTTGGTTAACCCCCAGGTTTAGAGGCCCAATGTGTTGGCCCCAAGGTCGATTTCTGGCCATGAATGGAAGCTGGAAATTCAAAGGGTGGATATTTAAGACAGTGGGAATTACAGTACCCAAAGAAACAATGGCTTGGACAGTCAAAGGGACAGCTGGGCTTTGCGGGGGAGATGAGGGTCGGCTGACAGTTTGAGCCTTCCTTCTTTGGGAAAGATTTAAATCTAATTTGAAATTTAGGCTTTCCAACAGTTCAAAATCATCATCCACCAATCCTCTGTTGCATTCCCCCCTTGTGTATCTTCTAGTTTCCAGTTCAAGTATCTATTTAAAACTCAGTTCTGTTGTCGACCTTGTGCGAGTCTATTAACTATGACAGCTTCTCTAGCAACAGGAATACCTCTCAAGTGTTCACCAATTTCTTCTTCTCTCTCGAGCACTTCTTGAACCCGATGGAATTCTTGATTACTTCATCTGAACCTCCAAGCAGCTAAAGCAAGATCTAAGATTAAATCTTCCTGTGTGTCTTCAAAACCCAAATTCGGCTGGAGCACAGGGAACACATTCTCATTGGGTAGCACCATTATGTGACATTATGATAGGATTCAGACTAGCGCACTTGACTGGTCTTTCCCCAGTGGAGTTGCCACAAATCTGTTGGCTAATAGATTTGTTCTCCTTAAGCCTTGATATTTATCTTCTAACTCTATGCCTTTGAAAACAAATCATTAAACAACAGTTGGGTAAGCATTTACTTTGCTTCCCTCTGAATTTTACAAAGGTACAGCTCCCTTCCAAATATTTTCAATGAATGGATATTGCAATCTAACATATAAGCTTTTAACTGAAAAGTAGAAAAAGACCTCTCAACTGTTCTTGGACAGATGAGGTAAAGCAAAGGAAACTTGCAAAACTAAACAAGAAATGGGAAACTACTTTACAGAGGAAATTTAAACTAACTGACTGATCAAGAAATTCAGAATGATTAAATACTCATCTACAAAAAACTGGAAATCAGAAATCTAAAATAAATGACTGAAATAGAATCATGCATGCACAAGCTCAATATATAACTCTCTCAAAGTAGAACATATATATTTCATCATCTGATTCAAAGATCAAAATAAATTCATGCATGAGTATTCAGGTATGACTGGCTCAAAGTCCAGATATCATCAGTCATTTAAGCTATTGTAAAACAGGAAAGAACTTATGCTACTATCTAAATTTTATCTTTTTCCCTCTCTTCTATTCTATTCTAACCTTTTGCAAAGTCTTAAGCTCCAGCTTATATAGTTTAACAGTCTGAGAAAGCCTCCTGAAAAACCCGGCTTCTCGGACACAATCAAAGAAAGAAATAGTTACCAGTTACAACCAAGTTCTCAGAAAAGATTTAAAGCAAGATAAATTAAGAAAATAAAACTGAATCTGATTCAATTTTCCTTTGTATCTGCTAATGTGGCCACCTTTACCAGCTTCGATGACTGGAAGACACGGAGCAGTTCCTAAGTAGGCGGGGCGTGCAGATTCTTTAACGCGGTTAACTTGGCGTGCGTCATGTTCTTCTCCCACCGCATTTTCTGGATTTTCTCCGCCTGTTTCGACAATTGTCCTCGATTCAAGATCAGCATAGCCTCAATGTTGGTGGTTCTAGTGAGGTCGTGAACCATTGGAGATTCACTCTCTTTGAAAGCATTCATTTCATCAACGAAGGAATTAACTATTGCATCGACACCCTGATCCCCATCTTCCAGTTGTAAGATGCCTGAGGGGTTTACTATTTTGATATCCTTCAAGGTGTCAGAGTGAATTTACTTCACTTCTTTTTCCATGGTTCACATCTGAGAAATGGCTGCTTCGAACAATGTGTTCTTCCAGCCGAAGTTTTTCTTTAAGATGAACAACATACACGGGTCAACTAACTTCATGGGATTCTCAGTCAAAAACTGTTTTACTCCATAATCTTCAATTTCCTGTACTCTCTTCACAACCTCTACACAATTTCCTACCTCGCTTTCCCATATTGGGATCAAAGTTTGAATCTCCCCCAGGAGTATTTCGTCGTGTACGTGGGTGCTCATGAACTCCCTTATGAAAGCGCTTCCTTTTGCTATAATACCATCTGTCCATGCCTTCATTACTTCTGTCCAGGTCCTACCCTGCTGTACTTGTTTGACCAACCTTTGATTTTGTGTCGAATTGGGGTTGGATCCTTGATGAGCCTGTGCTAAAGGTAGTGCACCATTTTCAGCCAATGAAGAGAGAAATTCTGCCATGGTTGAGACTATTTGCTTCAATTCATGCTTCTGTCTGCCATCTTTCTACGACTATCCTAGCATATGATCCGTGGAGAATTTGAAAATGTGATTGCGGGAGTCTCTATTCAGCACCCCTAACTCCATCTTTGTTATCTCATAATCCTCGGGCTCAGGATCCTGTGTTTCTCCCATAGGCCTTACTGTGGTTATTTCGGTAGTAACCTTCCCTGTAGATGGGTCTGTTGTTAACCTCGCATTTCTTTTCATTCTTTTAGCTATCGGAGTGCATGTTACATACCTTGTAACAATTTCTTTAACTGGCATAGACAGCGGTTTGAAACTTCTCCTCTTGTTAACCGATTTAGTGAGCCATGGTGGGACTGTACTAGGCACAATTAGGTTATCAGGGGTCTTTACAGGTGTATCTGTAACCTGAGATAGATCTTGACAGTGTGTGAGAGCTTCCTGAACCTTCCCTTTGTGATCGGGGGTGAATGAGAGGTCTTCATCATTGAGATCAATGACATCATCCAAATAATCAGGTTCTTCTGAAGCCATCTGATTCTTCTTTTTAGACCTCATCCTTGCCCTTAATCTTGGTGTGGTAGGGTGTTTCACTGAGGCTGTCTTCTCCTTGAATAATATTATTTCACCTGCATTTGATAACAAAGGAGAATCATTAGCAAGAGCTTGCTTTACATTTTTAATAGGTGACATAGTATCCCGGCATGTATTCGTAAGGAGTTGAACTCCTTTCTTCCTTGTCGTAATCCAATTCTCAGTTTCTTCAAAAATGCTGTGGGCCTGGAGTCTGATATCAGTGGATTCTTTTCTGCCCCAATCGATAATTGGGACAACTTCTACTTCAGAAAAGGTGGTGGATGGACGAGGAACCTCTGAACTATCCTCTTCTATACTTATGATATCAAACTTCAATTGCAACAGCTTGATTTGAGATACAGTAAGCCTGGTTCGATCCCTCTCCCAGATCGTTTTCTCATCACCGAGATTTTCCCATAGATCCTCAAGATGATAACTTGGGGAAGGGCATTTTCTTAACCCTAGAGTCTGCCTGGAAAAACCTTTGCTATCAAATCCTGTCCTTGGTTCATAAAAAGGCATGTGAAAGTTCAGTAAATTGCTCCCCACAACAGATGCATCCAACATACTTTTATAGACTAGATGGCCTAATTTCACTGGAAACAAAGAGTTCCACTTGTCTTCCGGGAGAACAATTTTAATAACAATGAACAACTGTCTGCAAACTTCTGCCAGAACAAAACAATCAAAAGCGTACCTAGGCAGTTTCAAGGGTTCCTCTTCGAATCCACCTACCCGAATATATGTGAAGCTGAGAAATTGAATGTAGAAGCTACAAAATACTTTGACCAATTTCTGAGCATTGTCTGAAATCCTCTGGTTTGGCTTGCCAGCAAGTTCTTGGCACAATTTCCCCCAGAACACATCATGTACTGTCCTGTAATCCTCTAAAACTTTATCTCTTCTCAACAATGGGAAATACTTATTGATAAACAAGCTTTCATTCCAAGGAACTTTCTGGATAGGGGATAGATTTTGAGTGCATGCCAAACAATACATTAGGTATGAGGACATATAAAACCCCTCTTTGGTCATTTGATTCTGCTTGAGTTGATCCCTAAGAGATACAGCTATGATCTTGGCCCAGTCTATGTGTTGTCTTCCTTCTAAGACGATCTCCACAAAATGGAACATCCATTCGTCAAAGAACAAGGCCTGTTCTGAACCCTTCAATCGATAGAGGAGGACAACAAGGTCATGCACCAGGGGGTTCATGTGATCCTTAGTGAGGGATTTGGGCAACCGTGACCCCCCTTTGTAATTGGTTTTTGTCCATCTTCTTGCTATGTGGTTTCTGTTTCTGTCAACATTTTCCCTAAATTGGGCCAGAGATTGGGTGGGGGTGAAGTTAACAAGACCCTCATCAGGTATTTTGAAAACTACTGCAATGGTCCCGCAGTTCACAGGTATTAGGGTTTGATCATCCGCATTTAAAATACTCTTCAATTTAACATCATATCTGTTGATACATTCCTGTACTAACTTTGGACAAACAACGGAAGTTGGGAATGTGGCTGCTTCTAGTAGACCACTGGCTAAAATTTCTACAACAAACTCTTCATCAACATGAGAAGAGAGTCTTGAAGTTATGGCGTCAACTGAAACCCCTAACAAATCTGTGTCTATTATGACCGGAGCCCTACATTCTAGATTCTTCACATTTCCAAAGAAATGCATAACAGACTTCATATTTTCCTAAGAAGATGAAAGTCTACTAGCTCACTGTTCGAAATATTGAATTTTAAGGAACAACCAGAAATGAGAGGCAGAGCTCGAAAAAGCTACCTATAAGATTTGAACTCGACCAGACCACCTTTCCAGCGCCAAGATCCCGCAATGCATAATGGGGAAAAATGACTTACCCAGCTCCTTTTTATTTGTCGTTTGAAGCACGGGATATACAGCTTTATGCGAGTATATATTAGGCCTTCAATACCAAGTGACGCTAAGTAATAAATGCTTTTGAATCAAATTATATCTTCAGGATCTGCCACCTTTTCCAATCATAATTATTCACCCTCAAACCAAATATTTTCCACCCGTGCAAGTGATTTCCTTGGTTTCTGTGTATTGACCTAGCAAATGAAATCATGCCACGTCAATCGGCCCATCTTGCCAGGTCATCACATCATTATTGATCCAGCCAGCGTCCTTTTTGAACTACTTTGAACTACTTTGAACCGGAGTTCAAAGGGGTTCAAAGAGGTTCAACCTCTCTTAAGAGGAAAAATGCCGCACGCTTTCCTGCGAGAACACATCGTTAGTAATAAAAGACTTAGGCCGCTATTGAACTACTTTGAACTACTTCGAACCGGAGTTCAAAGAGGTTCAAAGTGGTTCAAATGACTTGAAAGGGTATGTTATCGGTTTAAGACAGACTGGAACTGATCCCAATGACGCCAAAAGCTTAGATTTGACAGACTCAAATGTGCAAGGGCTTTGGAAGAACCAACAAGGTGGAAAAGTGAACAGAGTGAAGCTTTGACCATTGTAGACACACGAACTTGGAAAGTTCAAATAAAGGCGACTCTTAACCATCCAACAGAATCATAGAAGCACGGGCTCTAGCATTAGCTCTACACTTCTTACGATGTTCATTAGCGAATTTGTTACATTTAACTTTATTTGGCACAGACTAGGAGGAATGATTATAGGTTCCTTCATAGGTTCGATAGGAGGATTCTCAATAGGTTGTAATGGAAGAGTAGAAGTTGGATTAATTTTATTAGCAACAATAGATAAAGGAGGTATTGTAGGAGTAGGCAAAAGACCATGGTTGGAATCAATCTAAGGCATACTTAACTCAACAATTTTGCGATGTTTGTAAGCTTGATAGGAGAGAAAGAGAAGATCAAGGCGAGAAGGACATGAGTTAGGCAATGAAGGCCAAATAAAATTGAGAGTAGCACAATCTCTAGGCCTAGAAGGTTGAAACAAATTATGATTAATTGTTCTGACTTCTCCATTATGAATGAACTTAAGACATTTATGAATGGGAGAAGCAATAGCATGCATAACAGTTATCCAAGGTAAACCAAATTAGATTTGAAATTGATCAGAAGTAGGAATAATGATGAAGGTAATATCTATAATTTTACCACAAAGTTTGACCGGTAAGTTAATAGAACCAAGTGTAGGATAAAGAAAGCCATGACAAGTTTGGATCCATGCATCAGATGAATCATAAAAATCACATTGTAAGCCTTTCATAAAAAGATTTTCCTCAGTAATGACATTTATTAAGGATGTGGGATCAACTAGACAACCATGAGTAGGTATCTTAGCAATCCTAGCATAGATATAAAGGGGACCATCAGGAGCCTTAATTGTTTCAGAATCATCAAAGGTAATTAAAAGCTCCCTAGGTCGCTTATCCTTAGTTTGTTTTTGAATTTTAGTTGGAATTGGAAGTTGAAGTGGAGGTGAAGGATCTTGAACAATAAGTTGAGATGGCACAGCACTCTCCACATGATTAACAATGTTATTAAGATCATCCATCTTTGAATAAAAAACAATGTCTACAAAAGATGGTTGAGCTATAGTATTAGTATCATGTGTAGGTAAAGGATTGGTATAGATTTGAAGGTTTTGATTAGGAGGAGAAACAGATTTATTCCCATTACCATCAAAATTATCAATGGACAGAGCTTAGAATTAATTAAGTCTTGAATCTTATGATTTAGAGAGTAACATTTTTCAGTGTCATGGCCATTCTGGCGATGGTATTGACAGAAAGCTTTAGAATCAAAAGATTTTGAAGCTATCATGGTAGGAAGAAGAGGTCAAATAGGAGGCAAAGTAATCATACTAGCACTTAAAAACCTACTCATTATAGAATGCAAAGTTTTAGAGAGAGGAGTAAATGTATGATTCATATGGAAATCAATGGATGAAGGAGCACTATTAGATGTAGTCGCAACTTGATCGGCAACTGCATTCGTTTGTTTATTAATCTTGACATAGTTGTTAGGTTTTTGAAACTTATTAGGATTAAGAGCATTGTCACCCTTATCAATTGGAATAGGAGCCATTGGAGTGTTTCTCTCAAACTAACTCACTTGTAATTGATAATGGTGAAGTGCTTGAAATATTATAGATCAAAGAATGCGGTTTTTTGAGGTCTGTAGACTGTTTCTAGAAAAAATGACAGTTGATCCCAAAATGGAACATATAGATGAAAAAAACCCTAAAATATTTTTACGTTCTGATGTCGTCTTATGAAAAAGGTCAACCTTGACCCAAAAATGTCAACCCTAACCCAATAATGTCAACCCTGACCTGCACAAGTCTGACAAAAAATTTGTTCGCGCCATCTGAAAGAAAGCCGAAAAGGGTATCCAGATATGGTCTGAAATCTGCTATTTTGTACCTGTACCTACAAGAAAAAGGGGTTTTTTTGTTGTGAGAGAGGGGTTTCCCTTGGTCAAACACCATTTTTGGAATTAACCTCAAATATATGTAATTGAAATTGCAGAAATAGACAAAGTAAATGCATAAATTTACCTTGCTTGAAAAAGTCCTTGTGGCAGATTCGAATCCTTGAATCCACAAGTATGCTTCAAAATGTGGAATGTAGAAAGGTAGGATGTCTTCAATCTCTTTCTTGTAGATCTCCAACACCAATTCTTGAATGGGTTCTTGAATTTAGAATAGGCTTGGAAGAAGGTGGATGGAGAGATCACCAAAAGGGCACTATGTAGCTTGAATCCTTCAATGGCCTCCAATGGATCTCCTTCATGAAAATGGATACTTGAATGGATGAATTCTATCTTTGAAATATTTCTCCTTATCTTTCTTGAGTCAGCCTTGAAGATAGTTTTCTTGATGATGGTTATCGTTCGTAATGCTTAGAGAAAATGAAAGGAGAAGGCTCCCTTTATATGAAATTAGGGCACAATCTTCTAAGGAGGCCTACATAGGAGGATTAAATTCCCATTAAAGAATTTACCCCTAGGAGAGGACCTATATTAAATATAATTTAGGAATCAACACTTCGGAACCCAAAAAAACCAACTCAGAAGCGGGAAATACTTTTTGCAAAGGCCGACATCAAAAAATTGTGAGACCCCGGATCTGAACCCTGGGTCAAGGTCAAGGTTGACCTTGACCTAGGTCAAGGTCGAGGTCGACCCTTACCTAGGTTAGGGTTGAGGTTGACCCTGAACTAGGTCAGGGTTGAGGTCCACATAGACCTAAAAGGTCAACCCTGATCCTAAAGCCCAGAATCACCAGTCTGCAGTTTAGAATGCAGAAATCAGGCTAAACAGGAGTGAGAAAAAAGACAGAATAGGGGGGAAGCCATGTCAAGATTAGGAAGCCATTCAAGGTTCTTGTCATGACCCAAAACCACTCACTCAGAAGGCTAAACAAGTCTAAAATGGAAGTGCTTCCATTTTTTGACTATACAATTGTTAAGAGCACTAAGAGTGCAAAGTCTTGTAAATTGCCTATATTAGCAATATAAGCCAAATAGGGCTTAATTGGAGTTAGTTGGGGTTAGTAGGGGTTATAGGTTAAGTTAGCTTTCTAAGTTTTATAAGTATTTAAATTTGGAAAAGGGTGTTGTGTTGTCAGGTATTTGGAGAGTTAATGTCTCTTGAGATGGAGATCAATGAAGTAGGGAGGTGTTGATCTAAGATGGATCAAGTTTGTAATAGTTTGGATCAATAAATAAAAATTTCTTTGCAAACTGTGTATTCCACTGGCCTACGGATACAGTCAAACAACAACAAACTATTGTTTTTGATTTGAACATGATGTTGGCTTGGTTTGGAATGTAGGAACGTCTCTTTGCATTTGTTTTTACTTGGTTATATTATCTTTTCATTGCCTTTGTCACTGAGAACACCAAGGATTTGAATGGTGTAGTGACAGTGGCTGGTTATAGGGGTACAGTCAGTGATTGTTAGTTGTAACCCTCAACATGTGAAGGTACTCCCATCCCTGTGTTAATTGTGCTACCTGTGGCATAGGCAAACCAACAAGGGAAGGTGGAGAAGCTTGAATATTTTATTCTCTCAACAAGACCAAGAATTCCAAGTTTAGTGCCCCCATCTCTCGTGTCCATTACAACCTTCTTAGTATATTTTATATCCTATTATGATCTCATTGGTGTGGGATATTTCATCCTTATTTGTCATCTTGTCTATTTATTTTAATTATACATGTATAATATATCTTAAGTTTCTCATGAGAAAGGGAACATAGTTAAAAACATCACTCCACTAATCTTGTTCAAATTAGTATTGGACATATTTAAGGCTTTTAATTGATTTTATAATATATTGACAATGCCAAGTTCTCTTTTATCTAATATTATATTTCTTAATGATTTCAACAATCATATCTTAAGACTTTGATGTTGAACACTATTTTAGCTGAAAACTTGTGCCTGTGTTTGGATTTTTTTTTCTATTAGTGTTCCAATTAAATGTTCCCTCCTAAAAAATATTGTATCTAGAGGTGGGATATTCTAAAGTCTTAGATACTTTGGGGAAATGTCCATTTTCCACCCCCCATTTCCATCAATAGAAGTGAGGAGTTGTCTCCCTTAGGCCATTTGTCAGGTTTTTCTCCACGATGATGATGTTGAGGGAAGATAAAATGTCCCAGAGATCTTGAAGAAACTTGCTTCCCTTGTAAGTGGGCCACTAGCCCTAACCCTAAAAGTTCTATTATCTTGACCCTATAATGTAAAATTTTGATTAGCATTTTTTTGTAATTCATCTTTAATTTTTGTTGTTTTTACGATAGTTGGTTGTTTAGTTTAATTTCAATATTATTTTGTTTAGATTTATTTTTTAGGTTCTTGAATTGCATTGATGGCGATGCATTATAGCTATATTGATAATAATTCATTAGTTTGTGACCCATCAAAAACATTTTTATATTTATTAGCTATGTTATGCCAAAATCCAATGATACATATACAAGAAAGAGTTAATATTTACTAAATATTTTTAAGAAAGAACAAAACTAGAGTGTTCTTTTAGTTTACAAAATATTTAGTTTTCTATGCAAGAAAAGTAGTGAAGTGATACCTCAAAATAAGGTAGAAGAATTTATGCATCCACATGAAAAAATAGGATATTTTATGTGGATAAATACTCTAGTAGAGAAGTCCACAAATAAAGATCTTGAATTGTTTTCATTCCTTTTGAAACACTTTATGATAGATTGTGCTTCCCCTAGAAAATATTAGATGACAGATCATGATCGATCAACACAATTATTTGCTTTGAAGAAATGTTAGATGATGGCTTAACATTGAATTGTTGCTTGGTTCTTCTGGTCTGTTAATTGAAATTTTTAGATGGACCATATTGCTCAATCACACATCTAGATAAACATTAGTCCCTTATTTCACATACTTCAAGGATCAATTATGTATATGAAATATGTGTTTGCCCAAAAATTTAAGGTAGCTATTTCCTTTCCAACAAAATTCCTCAAACACACATGTCTAGAACTAAATATTATTATGTAAAACAATCTCCCCCCAAAGTTCTTACAAAATAAAGGTGGTAGAATATGTAGGGAAGTTCACTTTCATGCAGAAATTTGAACATTTTCCAATTCACTCTTCATAATGCCAAACCTCTAAGAAAAAAAAAAATTCCAATTGGCCCCTCTCCATTGAGAAGATGAAATCAACATAGCCAAATAATTTCAAGAACCAATTCCCTTCTATTTTATCATAAGCTAATTTAACTTCTTTCAAAATGTTATACTCACATTTAATTTTCATAGTCTAGGATAGGAAGTTAGTCTGTAAGTTATAAAGTAAAAATACTGAAGAACCAATGAGATAAGGTGAGAAATAGATGCCTGGAATGTACCTTATGTAGTTTATGTGGTTTTTAATGTAGGAAAAGTGAGAGGAAACCGTGACAGGTTTGGTGAACACATACAATGGAGGGTGCATTTGAAAGAACTAGTATTGGAGAGTTTGAGAGTAAATTGATGATTTCAGGGTTTGAAGGGCTACTAGACATGCCTAGAAGGGCTATAGTAAAATAATGGTGAAAGATGAGTGGATAGGAGTGAATGGGAAGTTGTAACATGGAAAATATACTAAACTTTTACAATGTTTTTGCAAATGTTGACCCAAAGACATTTTTCATCTCCTTCATCTTTCTTCAATGTCGATGAGATTTTGATCCCATTGTTTATTTCCATCTTGTTTGCAACACACTTAACGTCGATGAGATTAATGTCCCAATGTGAGATAAAAAAACATACCAAGTGCAATGTCAACCAAAAGTCATTTTCCTTTTATTATTTTTTAAAATTGCAAAACAATATAAGCTTTATAAATATATTTCCACTTTTAATCTTGGAGCATCATATATAAAGATGCTTATAGTTACTTTTAGAGTGACTTATGTTTTGTGTCTTATCTTGAACATAATCATTAAAATAAAATGCACATATAATGACACCCTCATATCCACAGTCATAAAGAAGAATAATGAAGATGTAAACCAAATTGTGAAAGTAAAACAAACTGTATATGCCAACCTATTCATGAAGATGTATTGTGCCAATATTATGCTAGAAGATGTATTGTACCAATGCATATATCAATGATTTGTATACTTATTGTGCCAATGCATATATCAATGACTTGTATATGAAGAGTACATGAAGACCAATATACCAATGTAGTAGTACACCTTCTAATGATCATGATATGAATGCAAATCATCAAAATGCTCATGCTCATGTGAAATAAAAACTTTGAGAATTAGTAGAGTGCACAATCATACTAAAATTTATTAATCAAAATGCCAAGATATTCAATTCCAATTAAAATTAATTGCAATACCAATATTTTTTTAATGTATATGTGTCAAGAAAGATGTAATCGATGTCAAGAAAATTGTGATCAAGATATTAACATATTCCAACCATAATGATATGTAAATGAGAAATATATGTAAATTGTAACATGTTCACTATAACACATCTACTATCATGCATCAAGTTAATCTGTCATATGAGATATATGTGCATCAAAGAGAGTCAGTGTTAATGTTATAAAGGACAACAAGATAAGGGGCAAAATTGTGCCCTACTTTTAGTATATATTGGAGGACATTAAGACTGAAGACACAGATGATAGAAATAACAAAACCAAGTCATGCCCTAACAGAAGGAAGAGGGTTATAAGGGATCTTACTTCCTCAATAGGCGCAGGTCTTGTATTTTTTATAAAGAAGAAGAGGGGATTCCCCCTTGGCTCTTCATCTAAAACAAATCCTAGAGGTTCCAAAGGTTAGTTACCTAAGTACTACCAAACGGTCCAACCCCCATGCACGCTGAATCTTAAACTTTATATATGGAATTTAATGCATTTATTGGAACATAAGGTAGCTATTACGTATATGAAATTTGTGTTTTCCTAACAATTTAAGGTAGCTATTTCCTTTCCAACGAAATTCCTCAAACACACATGTCCAAAACTAAATATTATTCAATTTTTAACACTAGACGCTTATGGAATGATCTAAAGGTCTCAAGCATAAATTCCAAATGGGAGCTTCAACTTCTACAAGAGATGATTCAAAATATTTGAGGCAGTTAGCCTCTAGCATCATCTTTAGCAGAATAGGATGCACTATTGCTAGTGACATCCAAAAATGAAACAAGTTATGTTCTTTTAGGTCATCTCATGAGTACTTCTTGTTGTCATAAAGGTTTGATAGCATGTGTTCTAATGCTAAAGAAATGCTTCATGGAATGAGGCTACCACATGTGCCATGCGAGATACAAGAATATGCTAAAATAATACTACAACATTTACATCAAGAAGTGAACTCTTATATCACAATCTCTATGAGTGGGTAAGAGGAAGATATTTTAGTTTAGTTTTTATTATGTAAAACAATCTCCCCCCCCCAAGTTCTTACAAAATAAAGGTGGTAGAATATGTAGGGAAGTTCACTTTCATGCAGAAATTTGAACATTTTCCAATTAACTCTTCATAATTCCAAACCTCTAAGACAAAAAATATTCCAATT
>MU223971.1:2219996-2236848 GCA_018584345.1 Thuja plicata | reverse complement strand
CTATGGTGGCATAGTAACATCATGAACTCAGTTTCAAGCTATGCTTGATTTATATTACTACTTGGCCCCCTTTCAATAAATGTCTATGGAGTGGTATTTATATTATCAAATCCTCTCTATCCAGGTTTCTTATAACCATGTCTTTGAAAAGCATTGGAGATAATGTACTCAATCATAAACCTTTATTTTACATGTCCAAATCCATTCACAAATAGGAAAAGGAAAACACATGGTGAGGGGATTCTGCCACTCTCCAATGCTTCACATGATTGATAACCATTGTATTCGCTACTCTAAGTCCATTAGAGGCCATGGTCATGAAGCACAAAACCAAACTCCTTTATTTATTTATATGTATATCTTTTTATGCTAAAAATCCTATCCTTATTTATATTATATAAAATGTATAGATGTATAGTAATCATGACTATATATATATAATGTATAGATGTCCTCATGCCTATATCTTGTGCATATATGTGCTCACTTTTATGAAGCCAAATTTATGTATATATGTAGAAACAACGGGTCTAATATTAATAATATACATATAGAGATGCCTAATATAGAACAATAGATGAAAATCAAATGGTTTCTTATAACTGTGGATTTGCAAAATTTTAGGGATTCTATACTTATTTATAAACCTCAACTTTCACTTGGTAAGCCCATTTAAAATATTGCATTATAAAAGACTTGCAAACATATTTTTAAAATTTAACAATACCTCCTCTAAAATGCATACATACACAAAACTAGTGAATAGTAGTTGAATATATGTTCAACCCTTCAAGTTCTTGCATAGGTTACATTCAGCAACCACAAAGATCTCGATTCTTAATCCTATGGAAAAATAATAAATAAAAATGTCTAGAAACCGCAAAGCTTTAAGATTTGGGGGTTTTCCATATCAAGCTAAAGAAAATGATAAATTACAAAACAAATAAAGAAGAACTAGAATTCATAGTAGATGGGTGTTGGAGATTTTTACTCACCTTGTGTTGAAGTGAAGAACTGGTTTCTTACCTTCAAAATTTAAAAAAACTGTTACCAAGATCAATGAAAACATGTATGAGGTTATTCAAATTGAAAAATACAGTTTGAACAGCCATCAATGTATAAAGGGTATGCAAACAATTTTAGCGGTAAAATGGTTAACAAACCTCAGATATAGTAAAAGTTGGGAATCAAAAATTGTAAAATAGGACGTGTCCTCAAACTCCTAAAAAAGCAATGAAGGTAAGCAGTATGGTGTCCTCTGAATCATTGGTGACATATCCTCAGCAAGCAGATGAGTGGTTGTGTTACCGAGAAAAACCAAGCTCATCATTAGGGCCCTCTTTCGCTCGCATGCACAACTCGATCACAAATGAGCCTTTCTTTTTCTTTTTTTTAAAAAATTTATAATCAAGAGGGTGTCGCAATTATGATGATATCATTGCTATTATGAAATCATCGGGGGCACTTGGAAAAAAACACAAAAAACACACACAAATGGTAGCGCCGTCGCAAATTGGCATC
This sequence comes from Thuja plicata, assembly GCA_018584345.1. Lineage (NCBI taxonomy): Eukaryota > Viridiplantae > Streptophyta > Pinopsida > Cupressales > Cupressaceae > Thuja > Thuja plicata. The sequence goes on along the minus strand of MU223971.1, from coordinate 2,235,327 downwards.
AAAATTTGACCCCAAATGTTGTAGTGATTTGGAAAAACTTACATTAAAAGAGATAAAAAACCTAGAATCACTTGATGAAGGAATATTTCATTGTAAAACATGACTCTATGTAACAACATGACCTCAGATTTTTTCAAAAAAGCAAGGAGTAACTCTCTTAAACTTTGTTGACAATTTCCTTACACTTCTTCTCCAGTATAGTACATGTTGGGATGATTTAGATGTGCTAACTCTAACTGCCTATTTATTTTGATTATATAATACCAGAGTTTCCATAATGGGTTTAACAACTTTTAACAACTCTTCCCCAGTAGAGTCACCAATTTTTTGGTTCCTAAAAAGGTTTTATAATCACTAAGCTACCAATACACCCTTCAACAGATTGTATAGAGAAGCCAAGTCCAATATTCAAAGTCTAAAGAGGAATGGACCAAATAACAGGGACACTCAACTATCCCTCTACACTTTAGGTTCTAAAAAACCAAGGGGGAACTCCCTTTAGTTCCTTTGAATACATATTAGATTTATGATTGACATTAATAGAATCATAAATCTCATATCAAGCTCAACACAACCAAGAGATACTAGATAATGACTAATTAATCATTGAACATCAACCTTTTTGGGAGCATGAGATTAAAAGAACCACATCTAAACTAGAAAATAAAAAGAATTCTCTCAAAATATGGAATAACCAAACACCTTGAACTAATAGGATGACAATTTTAGCAATTTTTAGACCAATGCCATATCCATTGGGTACGAGAATCAGTAAACAACTTACTTTACAAAGACACAAAATGTGAATGATCCAAGACTCAAATTATCAATGCCTTACAATGATATCCTTCAATGCAATCCATAACAAAAATTCTTATAATAATCCTTATGTCAACCCTATGAACTCATGAATTAATTGTCATCATTGTAATTGATCCTTGATCAAAGCTTGGAATTAAAACATACACATATAAACAACATGCAGTGAATTGAATAAGAATTTGGAATTTTTTGAATTCACAACTCATAAAATCAACATAAAGGAGAGCATCAACCAGGATTATACTTCATTGATTTCAGAACCATCATCTTCATACAATCATGTGTTCACTAAAAATACTACTCAATATGACAAAACCTCAAGACTAAAACATTTGTTTTCCCTGTCAATTGATATACAAATCTCAAACTTACAACTGGTTAAACCCTTTGACTGAGTATCAAATATCTATCTGAAATTTGGAAATAGTTTCATAGCCTATTCAAAATGTCTGAGCCCCTTCCTGAGTGATCATCCAATTCCTTTTATAAAGGAAGGAATGCAATAGGTTACAAATCACTTAGGGAAATTATTTTTGAATGATTAACGAAACCCCAGGAACTTCTTCAAATTTCCAATTTTATTTACACAGAAATTGACTTTAATAAAATAACATTTGGTGAGTTCCCTATCTGTTTAAATGGCCCTCCTATTATTCATTTCTATCTTCCACCTAGAAAATTTCCTATCTATTGGCCACATCCAACAATATCTTGCAACTTTCTTCGCAATGCCATGGTTATTTAGAACCCTCAGGATCAAATAAAAATATTTCCTAAAGGTGACCCTGCGCATCAACATCAACAAATGACCCATATTAGATATTTAATCAAACTTTAAAACAAGGTCGTTGATCCACTTTTAAATCACCCGTGAGCTGAGTAAAAATAAAAACCACAAGCTTAGTTAAAAACCCTTGACTACCACATGGAAGGCCCCGATTGGCCCTTTGAAATTACATTTTTACCACCATAACTATGCAGACCAACGACCCAAGACACTTGGTGAGATCTTGTGATCTCGCGCTCCATATCTTCCTTTCAATTTTCTTTGTAGGATTACGAATACCATTGGATTTGGAGCCATGTTAACCCACTTTTATTTTCCTTCCTACCACATGTCATCACTTTATGATCCCATGACCTTTCTCACTCCTAATCATTATGATTGTGAGATCACAAGACAGTACCAAGTGTCACAGTTGGCCCCACAACTTTGTTTTCTTCATTGATTGAATTGGACATAGATCACACCATCATGTTCCTATGCTATTTCTCTCTCTACATCATCACCTTTAGTGGGATATCAAAAGATGCCAACTATCCACCTTGGCCCTACTTCCTTCCTTTCTGCCTATGCCACATGGCACCAATTTGTTTGCTACTAACTATGCTAGATCACCTATCAACCTTGTCATCCCTTCCATGAATCACAACCAAGAAATCTCATAATATTTCTATATCCTAGTCATTCCCTTCATGGGATAAAGAAGAATCGACACCTATCGGCCTACCCAACTATATGGTTTGGTGCTCAGCTAGCCTACACTGCCACATATCACAACCTCACTATCCCACTCTACTTCCCTTTCCTAGTCATTCTTTGCATGGGATTATGGGAGCATGTCACCTATAATACTTGGCCCCACTTTAGGATTTCTGAAATCACCTTCCACCCCCTCTAATTTAGATGGCCTTTATGCTTAGTATTTTTTCTCCTTTCAAAATTCTCACATGTGCCTTTCCATTTCTGAAGACCTGCTCCACTACTATGTGGCATCACCAGATTGTCTTTTGGAAATCACACTTCTTTCATGTATCGACAGTGGGCCCTTGTATCATTATAGTGAGCCTTCTTGTAGTGATCATTTCTGGAAGTGAGCCTTTTGTATAAAATCACCTTTTTGTGTCATCTTAACAAGTTCTTATACATTTCATGGGAATTAGCTTTTATGTGGCTTTACCCATCTTGGTTTTTCCATGTAAAATATGGTTTTCTCTATTTTGGTGTTCCTATGCATTTCATGTTTATATTTCCCATAGATTTTTAATGTGCTAAAGTGACAAATCTTAAGTTGTTATTGGAGTTTTTTAAGAATTAACCGACAGAGATAAAAAAAATTAAGTTTTGTAGGAATAAATGATTCATCCCCCTCTTAGTTATTTCACTTGTTCAGCAATTGGTATCAGAGTCGGGTCCCTTGGAGATAGAGCTTAACCACTTGAGGGAGATCTTGGAAGTTTGAATAGATGGAAGGAGGTTTCTACTCTAAAGAATATTGGTAGATCATGTTGAATGATATTGAAGGTATTAAATCAGAAAATGAAGAAATGAAGGAAAACTTGATGGAAGCAAATACCTACATTTCTAAACTAAAAGATCATATTAAGAAATTTAAAACAAGGCACAAATAAGTTAGTCAAGAGTTGAGAAAATCAAATAAGAAAATTGCAGAACTAGAGAAAGAACAATCAGAACTGAAATAATGAAGAGATAACTATGAAAATCTAATTTCAAAGATAAAAGAAGATGATTTGCAAATTAAGAGAGAATATCCCATCAGATCTGGATTGAATAATATTTGGATATAAAAGTTCTAACTAGAAAATGCATTAGAGGAATATAGATTGACTGAAGAAAACTTCAAGGAAATGATCGGGAAGAGTACAGAGAAGAATGCAAAGTTAGAACTAGAACTAATAAAGATGAAAGAAAAATCTAAGGCATATGGAAGTAGCACTATGTTGGATCATTTGATGAAATTTCTAAAATAGTGAAAAAATATATAAAGTAAAAGATTAATCTATGAAAGATCATAATAGAATTATAAAGACAAAGAAGTGATGATTGAGGAAGATGCAAAAGTAGAGGTAACAAGTATTTCAGAACACACCTTCAAAGAGGTTACTGGTGAGACAACTAAATGCTCAAAGGTATTTATCTTTTAACGGTTGTTGTTACATTTGTAAAAATTTTAGTCATAAAATAATATATTTTCATATGAGAAGAATTCAAAGAACACAATTTAATAAATGTCATAAATTTAGGCATAAGGAGAATGAGTGCAAAAGTCAAGTTTCTAGTCAGGAATAGGAGGATAGTATAAACAAATTTTTTGATGGAAATTGTATGTATGTCATAACTTTAGTCATAAATAAATTCAATATAGAGTGAAACCATTGATATCCAGAAAAGGAATGAGAATTGTTTCAAGTGTGAAAAAATAGGTCACTATGCTAAATCATGCAAACCTGAAAAAACATCGATAAATAGTGGATGCAATAATCATGTTGTAGAGTATGGTGGATATTAGAAATAGAGTATACAATAGAGAAATATATCTAGTGGTACAGAGGTTTTGGTGGTACTAGATCCTAGTGTTGGTCCTACCAATAACTAAGAAGAAAGTCATGGCTCAGGGGGAGTATCAGTATCAAGTAACCTGAATCTTACAACTCCCCTATTCTAGTCTTATAGTAGTTGTAACTAGGTTGTTACTGAAAGAAAAATGAAAGCATTAATTTGATGAAAAAATAGTTTTAGAATGATTGACAAGAAAATTACATTCATTACATCAGCAATAATCAATTCCAATGGGATCTTTTAGTTTTGTGAGTCTTTAAGGGATTGAGATAAGTTGGTACTCTAGCACAAAGGCTATTCATTTAAAGAGTTGCAAAAAACTTGAGCATAGAGAACTTGTGAAGAATCATGACACCTAAATCATTTAAGATATTATGAAAAGGAAAAGGGAGAAAGGCATGGAAATAAAAGAATTTAATCAGGAACAAATAAATCATTGGAGTTTGGATTACTAGAAGAAGGAATGGAGAAAGTTAGGGAAATAGGGCTCAACATTTAGGGAGAATTGCCATGGTGTGATAACAAGAAGTTTATCTTGTTCATGATAAAGCATTTTCAATGTGCAAAATTGATGTTGGACAAACCATGCATTATAATGAAGGAAGTAATCAATTCAATTATTGGTCTATGTAGTGAAGGTGATGTTCCTACAAAGAAGTCAATCAATTATGAAGAGGTGGAAGCCCTAATGGTAATTAGAAGAGATAAACACACATTCAAAATTCACTCTAGATTGAGGATCCTATTGTAAGGTGTGTTGCACATGACATGTCTTTCAAAATTCAATTCCATTATTGTGACGGATCTACATCTATCATAGTTGTGTACATGGCATGCTAGATATTGAGGATGGTGACATGGATTTATGCAAAATATTGTTGGAAAACCTATTTGTTGAGAGTTGTTTTTACACAAGTCAATGGATAGGATCTCAAGATTCGATTTCCTCTCTTGAAAGAATAGCGAAGTTACTCCCAAGGTTCTCTGGGGTCGTGGTACAACCTGCTTGGTTATTCAATTGAAGATAAATGTTAATTTTCATTAGGAGGCCTTTGCTAGTACATTCAAGACATCAAACTACAAAAAAATTTAGTACTTTTTTGGTTTTTCCCGATTTATCAAAGATTGTATTTTAACTAAGGATGCAATTTTTGTGTTTTAAAGGTGATTACTTTCAGATTTATGACAAAATTTAAATAAGGTAACAAGAAATAAAATAACTTGCTGAAAATGAAATCCTAACGAACATAAACCGTTGTTGATCTTCCCTTCCAAATTGAATAGTGGAGATATTTGGAACAAACCCATGAAGTATAAATCAGACGATGTAACAATTCTAGACTTGATGGATGCAATCATTTAGAGAGAAAACATATTCACTCGTACAAGAATTTCAAAACTTATCAAATTGTGAAGCCACAAAGATGCACAGACACACCTGAAAAATTTATCGTTAAGCCCAATAGATGATATTTCCATGCATTCGTCACAACAAGGTACATAGCTAACAACAAGCTCTAACTAATAGAAATGCATATTCAAAACACAAAAAAAATAATTGGCTGTTTAAAAATGATGAACAAGTATGCACACATTCATCAATTTCACATAGATAGCAGAAAATATCACACCATGAATGAAGCACCAATTGTAGATCTTTATTGCATTAAAAATCTGACCTAGTACATTGATTTTGATTACAATTTATAGAGTTCTAATCTACAAACTATGAATGTCAAAATTAAGGCATCAAAGACTCTAAATTAATAAAAATAAGTTAAAACTAAAACTTTGCTGGAAAAACTATTGCTAACTCATACTAAAAAAATTGCATGGATTTCTAATCCATTTACAATCAGTTTGTCCATGCAAGAGAGATCAAACTCATCAAGAAGAGAGAGAGAGAGAGAGAGAGAGAGAGAGAGAGAGAGAGCGGGGGGGTTTCTTTGCATGCAACTAGAGTCTTTTTCTTGATCTCGGAGTTCTCCCTTAGAATATTTATATAGGGTTCTCTTTGCGGTGGGAACTGATAGGGGACCCTTAGTCCTTGAAAAAAAAACTCTAACTAGGTACCCATCTAATCTGGAGATGAACTTCCATGCAAAAAAGTCATCTCGCTGGAAAGACCAAGAAATTTAGATACCGACCTTTACTCCAAGTTTTTCAAGTGCAAAAATCACTAAATGTCAGAACCTAAAAATTGGAGGCCCGAAAGTTTCTGCCTTTTAGGAGGCCGAAAGGCCAAAATGTTGGGAGGGCCAAAAGGCCAAAATGCCATGTTTTAGCCTTTTTTGGAAAATGGCTAAGTGTGAAAACTGCATTTTGCAAAATTATTGAATGGATCTGAGGCATCAGTTGGGAAATACTTCTAGGTGGGCATCTTGGAGCCTTTGAACTATCTCCTAAACTTCTTCATAATTTATCTCTTTCCTCTTTAATTTGTTGACTCGCTATTCTTTCTTCTCTCTGAAGATGGTCAATTCATAAGCAAAGAACTTGATCTCCTCTTCATGTTCTGAAATTCTCTACATGTCCTCCTTTGAGTAGAACAATTGGTGCAAGGCCTCTTTAGTGCTAACACCTACCAGAATATCTTTAAACTATTGTATTACTTCCTTGGCCGGGTGCATGGTTTGTTTATGTTGATCCCTATACAAGTCTAAACCAATCCCTAGGAAAAAACATTCTATTTCTCTTACCAATTTGATGAATTCCCTCTATTTTTACATTATGTGGGCTAGGAACTCTTTGAAGACCTTAATTGTCTTGGTTATGTGCTTGATCCATGTTTCAAAGTTGTCTAGTTCTTTGCCTTCATATATCTTTACGAGGATCTGGAAGTGTTGCTTCTTAATTATATTCATGTCTTGGAGGGCGGCTTTCCATTTGGTTATCTCAGAATCTAATCCATCTTAACTTTCCATTTGGTTTATCAACTTTGTAGTTTCAATCAAGATGACTTTGTAAGGCTTAAACACCAGTCAGATAACCCCTTCTCCATACTTCTCGAATTCATTCTTCCAATCCCCACTTGCTTGGATGAAGGAAGGGGTCATACCCGCCAGTAAATCTGGAGTGGCCCTTCTCTCTAAGATGGCTTGTAGTGTGGCTTTTGGGAAACTTGGGTTAATGAGACCCACCATTTTATGAATGAAATTGTTTAGAGCCTCATTTCTCTCTATTAAGGATTTGATGGTTTCCTCATCCTTTCTCATGAATCCTAGAGCATGCTTAAGCCCCAGGCCTGCCAATGTCTTACTCCCTTCCCTGGTAGGCTCTCCCAGATCTACCTCCTCAAATGTATAATCTTCAAGGGTTACTTGTGCTTGAGGGGTGCTAGTAGAGGGAACTGCTAGCTATGCTTTCCAGTGACCTCTAGTGTCTTGGGTGACGTAAGATATGGTTCTTGCTGGTATATTGGCCTTTGTTTGATGGAAAGCTTGTCCCAAGGACACCATACTTGTGTCTTTGCCTTCCTCTTCATCAGTGTACATTCTCATCTGAGAAAGAATCTCTTTAGTAAACCAAGTAGGTTTACTAAAGGTAGTGACTAGCACATATGGGGAAATGTGGAGGATTGAAGCCAAGTTTTGTGGCCTAGGGGTCACCTCCTCTTTTGACTCTTATTCTTGTTCACCTTCTTGCCCCTTTTCTCCCTTAATAATTTCTTCTTCGTGGCCTTCTCATTCTCCTTTCTCTTCTTCTCCCTTCTCTTCTTCCACCACCACATCTTGTCCATCCTTATCTTGGCCTTCATCCCCTAAAGAACCGGTCAACATCAAGGCTAGTCATGGCCGCCAGTATGGTTTTGGAGGGTGACATGGCTTCTGTGCTTACTGACCCCTGGGGATTCAAAATGAAGCAAGGAAAAGAGACTGATGGTGGTGGATTAGGTATTGGTATTGTGGGAGGTGTAGTAGTAGGAAGAGTTCAAATGGGAGGTGGGAGAGAAGATCTTGAAGGAGGTGGAGTTGGTGTTGGAGTTGGGAGACAAGGTGGTGGAGTAGGAATTGGAGGTGGGAGAGAGGTTGGTGGTATGGGAACATTAGGTGGTGAAGTAGAAGTGGAACTCTCTCCTAAAATTTTATCTCTTGTGATGTTCTAAGCCACTGTGACATCTTGAATTTTAGGCCCTTGCCTAGTGCTAGAATCTATGCCTGTGATCGACATGTTTAGTGCGGGATTGGTGAACTGGGTCAAAGGTGGAGTGAGGATCACATGTGGCTAGATAAGTGTTAGAGCTCCCATGTCAAATCATGTTGTTGAATAAGGTGTATCCTATTCTTGGTGTACAAAGTCTTCTAGACCTTCAAAATTAGATGTCTGGATCTCATCTGAGACTAAGGCATCCAGAGGATTGGGTGACTCTTTTGGATCCTCTATGTGTTTCCTAGTAGTCTCCTTTTCTTTCCTCCTCTTATATCTTGTCCTTTTAATCAGAGGTACATCTTCCTCTTTTTCTGGCTCCTCTTGTAAGGTTTCTAGTCATGGAGACGCAGAAGCTCTCCTCCTTCTATACATTTCTTCTCTTTTTTGGTGGTAGGGGAGATTGGCTAGAAGTGGAAGGGCCCTCATCTTGTAGGGCCTCTAATGATCCTAATGGAGGATCTATCTATCCACTCATCCTAGTTTTTGGAGCCTTGTGCCTTGGATTTGAACCATACTCTCCTACACATTCATGGCCATCTACTGTCTCTGGTTTCTGAGGTGGGGCCTTCTTATATCGGGGCATGATATACTTCTCTCCACGTTTCTTATCCACCTTCTTACGTGGATCCATGAATGTCTTCACAGGGATTGGATCCATCTTATAAGGCCTCTTAATCCATTCTTATGTTGTTTAGACCACATGCGTGGCTTATAGTTCAATATCATCATTCTCATCCTTATAAATTTGTGCATTCATGATGGAGGTATGTGCAAGATCATGGGGGGCCAAAAAGTGGCGATGTGAAAAACTCCACTTTTCACTCGTCCAAAAGTGCATGAAAACATTTGTTGACTTTTTAGTAGGTCATGGAGAATCTACGTCTCATGAGAGTGTTAAGGAGGGGTACGCAGAGCCATGGAGTCCTGTTGATACGGTAAGAGTAAACATTATAAATAAATTTGTCATGTGACTTATTTAATTTCAAAATAATTTATTTATTTAGATTATTTTTAATGACTGCATGAACTTATGTATATATATTTGGTCCATTTATGTTCAGTCAATGACAAAGGAAGAGTTGAGATAGGTGGATGACTCCACACTTTTGGCCATTTCATTTGGCCTTGACCCCTATATGGTATATTATAAATTATGTACCCATTAGTTTTTTATATATAATTTGGTGTACATGCTAAAATCTCTATCAATTAGAGCAATAAAATTCATACATTTACCAATATATTTTCATCTTATTGTACTCTTGCAGGTCTCAGTTGATGTCAGTGGGGGGCACGAGGGGGTTCCTTCCTCATGTGTCGACAAAGGAAAGGTTATTAATTGTTTAAGATTAATTATGCATGCATATGTATTTTACTTGTGTGTAGTAATAAATATTTTACATGTACTTTATTATATAGGGTGTGGCTCACAACGATGTCCCAACATAGGTTTGGGAGCCTGGGCTCACAGGCATCTTGATTCGGGCTGATAGCCCGATTGTACGTAGATTTGTACATATTTTTATTTGTATTTTATAACCTGGGTTGTTATGATGAAGTACTTTTCTATATAATTGACTATCGTTTTTACTCTCATAGGTTACTCCTAGTGCAAGAGAGGCCCCACGAGAATCATTCCTATCTTTGTTAACCTAGCCCACTATTCCAAAGGAGGGATCGATGGACATAAGTTTTAATTTTAGTTCAATCAATTTGTAATTTTATTATGCTATCATCCTATTTTGTAAATTTATTACTCTATGTTGCACCTTGGGCCCCTGCACCACTCTACTAATCTCATTATTGCAAATATGTATTTATATGTCGGAGTTGGTATTGGTGGCACTGTCTGTTCGCTACCAAAGACTTATGTTAGGACACCTGATCGTGGTAGGCAACCGAGAGGCCAGGTACATATGTTTGTATTAAGTTATAGCTTATAATTAAATTTGTGTTTGAATTATGAATTAAATATATGTACAAATCATATAAGCTAAGAAATCTAACTTGGGATTCAACTCATTTTTTATGCAGGATCAATCAGAGCTGAATACTTCTTCAATGAGGCTACATTTTGATGATCCCCTTATGGCATGGGATGTAGTTTTATTTGTGTTCATTTAGAGATGCCACTCGGAACATTTTGAGATGGAATATATGCCACATTGTACACCTTGAAACATTGATTTTGTAGACATTTTGAAATGGCATGTGCCATATTTGAAAATGGAGATACTTTTGATACTTTCTATATATAGAACATTTTCATTTATATGTTATATTTGTGTCATCTTTTATATACACATTTATTATTCATATACATGTAATTGAATGGTGAAGTTATATCTTAACTATGATTATGATTGTTATGTCTTGAAGTTATATTTGATTATCATTATGATTTAAATTATATCTCGTTGAAGTTATATGTCAATTTGTTTGAATTTGTTATAATAGAAGCAATAAATTACTGAGATCACTCAAATTCTTCTTTGTTTTGTAACAATACCCAAATCCTTCCTTCAATGGTACATCAATTTCTAGACTATTTTTGGTTGTTTTCTCCAAAAAGTTCAGCAGTGACTTTTTTTGGTTGTTTCCTCCAAAAATTTTGAAAAGACTTCCAAAAATAATAAGTGTTTTAGATATCCTTTATCAAGTTATAAAACATTTGTCAAACTCAACTGACATTGTTTTGTAACATCTTGCTCAAAACTTGTTGTCCTCAGTCACATACCTTGGGGACACTTGGGTTGAGTGTGGTCGCGAGTGTTCTAGTGACTCCGTGGGTGGAATGGATTTGTCACTAGCATTTACCCGGCCAACTAGAGCTGATGGAATAGATAGTTCGATGCCATGATGGACAGTTTGATAGATACACTACAGAGCTACTTTCAACTGACCCTCACTGAAAGTTTTGGCATCAACTGAGATTACCTTGCCAAACAGGAATGAAGTTAGATTACCCAAAACTGGGAGAGGTTGTTTTAGACCTTAAAAACAAGATCTTTAATCCCTTGATGGTTTGTCAATATCTCTCACAAGGTCCTAGATACGAGCCTTGGAAGATTGCTTCCCAGTCAAGCTTAGCGCACCTTGGGGACACTTGGCTCAAGCGTGGCCGCGAGCGTTCCAGTGACTCTGTGGGTGGAATGGGTTTGTCATAGGTATTTACCCAGCCAATAGGAGCCAATGGAATAGATTTTTTGATGTTAGAATGGATGGTTTGAAATATACACTACAAAGCTACTTTCAACTGACCCTCATTGCAAGTTATGACATCGACTGAGATTACCTCGCCCAAAACTAGGAGAGTTTGTTTTAGACCTTGGAAACATGATCCTATATCCCATTATAGTTTGTCAATAACTCTCATGAGGTCCGAGATACGAGCCTTGAAAATTGCTACCCGATCGTGCTTAGTGCACCTTGGGGACACTTGGCTCAAGCATGGTCGCGAGAATTCTAGTTACTCCGTTGGTGGAATGGGGTTGTCACTAGTGTTTACCTAGCCAATCGGAGCTGATGGATTATATGCTTTGATGCCAGGATGGACCGTTTGAAAGATACACTATGAAGCTACTTTCAACTGACCCTCATTGCAAGTTATGTCATCAACTGAGTTTGCCTTGCCAAATGGAAACTAAGTCAAAATGCCCAAAACTGGGAGAGGTTGTTGTAGACCTTGAAAACATGAACTTGTAACCCCTAACAATTTTTGGATACCTCTCACGAGGTCCAAGATATGAGCCTTGGAAAATTTCTTCCCAATCGTGCTTAGTGCACCTTGGGGACACTTGGCTCAAGCGTGGTCGTGAGTGCTCCAGTGACTCCATGGGTGGAATGGTTTGTCATTGGAATTTAACTAGACAACTAGAGCCAAAAGAATGGATGGTTTGATGCGAGGATGGATTGTTTGAAAGATACACTATGAAGCTACTTTCAACTGACCCTCATTACAAGTTATGGCATCGACTGAGATTGCCTTGCCAAACAGAAATGAAGACAAATCACCTAAATTTGGGAGAGGTTATTGTAGACCTCAAAAAAATAATCTTGTACCCCTTGACCATTTGTTGATACCTCTCACGAGGTCCGAGATACAAGCCCTAGAAAATTCCTGCCCAATCATGCTTAGTGCACCTTGGGGACACTTGGGTCTAGCGTGGTCACGAGCGTTCCACTGACTCTGTGGGTGGAATGAGGTTGTCACTAGAATTTACCTATCCAATAGAAGCAAATGGAGTAGACACTTTGATGCGAGGACAGACGGTTTGAAATATACACTACGAAGCTACTTTCAATTGACCCTCATTGCAAGTTTTGGCATTGTCTGAGATTGCCTTTCCAAATGCAAACAAAGTTGAATCACCCAAAACCGAGAGAGGTTTTTGTATACCTTAGAAAAAAAATCCTATAGCCCATGATGGTTTTTTGATACCTCTCACAAGGTCTAATATATGAGCCTTGGAATATCACCGCATAATCATGCTTAGTGCACCTTGGGGGCACTTGGGTCTAGCATGGTCGCGAGTGTTCCAGTGACTCCGTGGGTGGAATGGAGTTGTCACTAGAATTTACCCTTCCAACTAGAGCTAATGGAGTAGACACTTCAATGCAAGGATAGATGGTTTGAAATATACACTACAAAGCTACTTTCAATTGACCCTCATTGCAAGTTTTGGCATCAACTGAGATTTCTTTTCCAAACGCAAATGAAGTCGAATCGCCCAAAAATGAGAGAGATTTTTGTAGACCTCAAAAACAAAATCTTGTAGCCCCTAATGGTTTTTTGATACCTCTCATAAGGTCTGCAATAAAATCCTTGTAATATCACTGCCCAATTGTGCTTAGTACACCTTGAGGACACTTGGGTCTAGCGTGGTTGCGAGTATTCTAGTGACTCTGTGCATTGAATGAGGTTTTAAATAGCATTTACCTAGCCAACCAAAGCTAATAGAGTAGATGATTCGATGCTAGGATGGATGGTTTGAAATATACACTACGGAGCTACTTTCAACTGACCCTCATTGCAAGTTTTGGCATCGATTGAGATTTCCTTGCGAAATGCAAATGAAGTCAAATCACCCAAAATTGAGAGAGGTTTTTGTAGACCTTGGAAAAAAAAAATCCTATCCCCTGATGGTTTTTGGATACCTCTCACAAGGTTTGAGATAGGAGCCTTGAAAAATGTTTGCCCAATCGTACTTAGTGCACCTTGGGGACACTTGGGTCAAGCGTGGTCGCGAGTGTTCTAGTGACTCCGTGGGTGGAATGGGGTTGTCACTAGAATTTACCCAACCAACTGAAGCTAATGGAGTAGACACTTCAATGCCAGGATGGACGGTTTGAAATATACACTATGGAGCTACTTTTAACTGACCCTCACTGCAAGTTTTGGCATCCACTGAGATTTCCTTGCCAAACGGAAATGAAGTCAAATCACCCAAAAATGAGAGAGGTTTTTGTAGACCTCGGTAACATGATCATGTATCCCCTAAAAAATTTTTTATACCTCTCATGAGGTCTGAGATATGAGCCTTGGAATATCGCTGCCCAATCGTGCTTAGTGCACCTTGGGGACACTTGGGTTGAGCATGGTCGCGAGTGTTCCAGTGACTCCGTGGGTGGAATTGGGTTGTCACTAGCATTTACCCAGCCAACCAGAGCTGATGGAGCAGGCGAATTGATTCCAAGATGGACTGTTTGAAATATACACTATGGATCTATTTTCAACTGACCCTCACTACAAGTTATGATGCAGAGGCTTGGAGAACTCCACAAATTAAACAAAAAGACTCCACAGCTTTGTAAAATAATCCTAAGGTCTCACCGTATACCCAAGGGATTCCTCTTGCTTGAAGAGGTCAAATGACTTTGAAATGACACAAGGCTAACCACATGACTTCCTAGGGTCCTAATAAACTCCAAACAACTTGTCTTGACAGGTTACAAGTGCATGATATGTGAATTTCAAAGACTAGTCAGCACCTATTGATGAAAATAATATCCTTAAAGCATTAGAAATGACAATCAAACTTTTAATAATTCAAACCATGCAAATGACATAAGTAAATAATTAAAAATTATGAGTTTTCATTGCCTATTTTTTCAAAAATCTATACTTAGATCCCTTGTTGGCACTATTGGCCATGCATACATGATTGTTACAAATTTCCATTATAGGATTCAAAAGATCTCAATTAACCATTAGGGATTCTTTTTTCCTTCTATCTCTGATTGGATCCATGTTGACCCTAGGTGTCTTCATAGGTGCTCCTACATAAGTTACAATCCACATACAAAACCATGTTTATTGACTCAAAATAGAATCTAAGGAAGGTGAAATTAATGTATTGAATTTAAGCTTAACTTAGAAAACTTTGCATTGAGTTAACATATTACCTAGTCAAGTGTTCCTAAAGGGTCATCTCTTTGCTTCAGGGTTTCCAATAGTGCTTCATGATCAATAGTACTAATAATCCAAAGTTATTTTATCTTTGGTTTTCCTTGATGCTTTGACAACTTGAGATTTGTTTCTATAACAAGGTGTGAATACATGAGAATAGTTTTGTTCTTCTCATAGTCTTCAAATGTAGGAATTCCATTGTTTCTAACCACGTATGTTCGTACCCGAATTCCCGCAATAACAACTGAAGTAGTAGGATATGTGAACCCATCACCATCTATCATCGATTGTACAAGCTTTTGTTTACCTCGTACACAATGTACTAACCAATAATCTGACCTCTCATCATTCCCCTGTGGTGCAACTAATGCAAAAAATATCCTAGTTGCAAAAGATCAGAAAGATGGTCATAGTCAACTGAAGTGTCCATGTCATCATTTATTATAGAGAGTGTCAAAGATATAGGAGTTAGATACTGTGGAACCCATGTATCCACCCACTCACTTGACTCACAATGATCCCAATCATACTAAAAACACATGGGGCAAAAACAAGCCAACTCTTGTGTCCAAATGGTCCATGTACTACTA
>MU223971.1:2187363-2212213 GCA_018584345.1 Thuja plicata | reverse complement strand
CCTTAAGTCCCTCTGTGACCCCCTGAGAACACATTAGAACACTCAATTGTGTCCTCGGGGGTCATAGAGGGACCTAAGGGGCCCTAGTACACCTTCTTATGTGTTAGGACCCCTAGGAAGTCCCCATGACCCCTTTCGACACATTAGAACACTAAAGTGTGTCCCAAGGGGTCATATGACCCATTGGGACACACTTGACTTTTCTAATGTGTTGCCGGGGGTTACAGAGGGACCTAAGGGGTCCTAGTACACTTTCTCAAGTGTTAGAACCCCTAGGAACCCTCTAACCCCTTTGGAAACCTTTTCGATGCCTTATACTGGTGTAATTAACCTATATGTTAATATGTCCTATATAATATATATTATATATACTATACTTGATTTTATTATATATAGAACAATATTTTATACATATCATATTGAATATATATATTATGTCTTTATATATATATATATATTACATACAATTTAAATATGAAGATATTATGTGATATATTATAAAATACATATTAATATATAATACATATAAAATAATATATAATATATGATATATAATGTAATATTTAATATTAATATATATTATATAATATTTAATATATAATAGATATTATATAATATTTAATATATATAATATATAATTTTTGATATATAATATATCATATGAAGTATGGAGAAATGGAAGGGAGAAAGAGGTTGAAAATAAATTAAGAGGGAGAAAGGGGAGGGAAAATTTAAAATTTAAAATTCTGCCGGGATTTTTGTGTACCTAAAAATATCGGGTACCCGATTAGGCTCGGTATTTCTTTGTGTACCATACCTACCTAGTCAACTCTTCAAATGTCTCAAAAATGTGTTTTTCCCCTGTTTCTCTAAGTTCCAGACTTCGACCATGTAGTTGACGAATTTTTTTTCACCCAAATTTGATGAAACAAAAAGGGTATCTTAAGGAGATTATCAGCTTTCTATCGATATAATTGCTGTCAAATTTTGAATTTGGTAAGTACTTATTCGTTATTTTCCAATTGAGTTACCTCTAAAGTGTTGTTTTATATACTAATTGAAAAATGACTATAACTTTCAGACGGTATAACATTTTTGAAATCCAAAAAATGCATCACATTCTATGCTTCACCTACTATAAGGAATACTTTTTTTTTGAATTTGGTAAAGTTTTCAATGAGTTAAGGTGGTCAGACACGGGAGTTTTTTTATTCTGAAAACATTGTAGCAGATAATTCATAATTAATTTTTTTTTAAGAATAAAATTACAGAAAATAATGCGTCACATCTGGGCATGAGTCTACTACTTATATGTAAAATCTTATAAAAAAATATTATCGTTTGATTATGATTAAGGTGGTCAGACACACACCCACTTCTTATTTTTTTCCTGAAATTGTTGTACTACTACATTGAAATCTATGCTTTTCACCAATCATATTAACTTTTCAGAAAAGGCCTAGTATTTTAGAAACTATATTCAATTTCCTACAAATTCTATTTTTACAACTTTTTGATATTAGGTTGATAGCTAGTTCAAATTTTCACATCAAGTTTACTAACCCTGATTTTCTGATTTTTCATTGCCACTTAAGGGCATAGTTTGGCCCCTCATGATCTTGCACATACCCATAGGCCTGTTGTATATTTTGTCCATAGTGTAAATTGACTAGTGGGGGGAATACTGATCTTTAAGGCTTCTTCAGCTAGTGCAAGGGATATCCTATAGTAGTCCCTAATCCTTACCTCGCGATCATCCACATAGTTTATCTAATGATCTTCTATGTGGGGTTCATAGAAGTAGAACTTGCCAATGATATGGTTGTATGTGCCTATGGGGTCAAATTCGGGCTGGACACTTTTTTATAGTTGTAGTGGGCACTCATCCCACTTGAAGGCCAAGGATTTACAAACCTTCATGTATTGGAGAGTGTATGGGCCCAGAAGAATAGGGAAGTCCCAACAATGCTTCTTCTTGTGCTTTATGTGTTCATAAGCATCTATTAGTTGCCTAACCATTTCTAGAATAATTACCTAGTTAGATGGGTACCTGGGCAACTTCTTTGGTTGAAAAGTAGACACTGCCACCCGGATGTATGTAAATGTCCTAAATTGTATGTAATAGGCCCCATGGCCCTTACCTTCGTAGTTGCTTCCTTTGACATTCTCTTCGTGAAATCACCTTCAATAGATCGGATGATTGCGAAAATGAAATCGTCATTCACTACCTTGTAGTCTGGGCTATCTTCTCGTACATTCTCCCTTTTTACCACCTCCGGGTATACAATATGGGGCCATGCATTTTGATCATTGATATTCCCTCTTTTAGACCTAGATAGTTTGCTCGTGTGGCTAACAAGTACACTATGTATGTACTCATGTAGAATTTTGGATTATGTCTCACTACAGTTAGTTGTTTGTCCAATCTATCATTGATAATGGTGCCCCATTTGAACCTAGCCCTGCAGCTTCTAATCTTCTCTATCAGGAGGATCATCCAGTCCTCAAGTTGGATGGGCTGAGGTAGTCCATACACTCAGCTTAGTAGTGTCACTACCGTTTGGATATCATATTTTAAATACCCCCTCTTAAGGTCTATCTTATCCAGTTTGTTTTTTGGAAGAGGTTGCTTGAGGTAGTTGTTATTCACAATGTTGTATGCATCTTCACCTTTGTTTCTGAACCACCTGAAGCCCTTTTCAATGAAGAAGTTGTAGAACTTATCTATGCCTTTATGGAGGTGGAAGACCTACTCTATGATGTCTGGTCTTATGTCCAACACCACTTGTCCTTCTATATTTCTGACCACCCTTTCATCTGAAATGTAGTGGTTTTCTAGGGTCATGATAAGCTCAGATGATCAGACAACCACTGGGTGGGCTGCTACATTAACCAAGCCTGATAGGACTAGTGAGGTGCAATCCTCAGATCTTCCTACTGGTTGGGAACATCTTACCAAGAACTGATCCTAGTCCACGTTCCTGATGTCAGTGTCTATGATCTCTATATGCTTCTCTGCAATATTTGAACATGGGTGATTCCCCTTGTATAGGTACTTCATTAGGGATGCTATTCATTTCTTAGGCATTCCTGCGAGAAAAGTGCAAGTATCAGTAATTTTATTGAAAGGGAACTATGAAAAGCAAGGAAGAAAAAAAATTCATCTAGGAAAACAGAAGCATAAGGCTCTCAAGAAGTCAAAAATGTAATTTTATCTCTTTCAGCCCTTTCAACCTTTCAAATGCTAAAAACAACGTCGATGTTCAAAAATGCGAAAAGCGTGAAAAAGGAAAGTCAGAGAAACAAGCCTTCTCAGGATTTTGGTTTGCGAAAGTTCAACCAAAATGTCAGACTTCAAAATTTTGAAACTGCCAGAAGAAGGCTTGTCACTTGGAGGTTCAACCCTTTTGACCTTTTGGGGATTTCAGACATCTCGGGGGTCCAAAACGCTAACACCTCTGAAAATATGAAGGCAATTGGTGATAGGTCAAGGGGACATAAGGTTTTCAGCCTTTTGGAGGCCAAAAACCTAAGACTAGGTTGCGACGCAGAAACCCTAAGCTTGACAAAAATGAAAAAAGGGGAAAAATCATAAAACATGAGAGCTCATCCCCTAATAACCCAAGGGTGAAAACCCTAGGGACTTGGGGAGGCACACGAGACTCGACCAGAGACTAACCCTAAACTGACCGAAAACAAACAAACAAGAAAGACACGAAAAACCCAACCTGTCAAATACGAGGAGGGGAAATGAGAAACATGAGAACTGAGGGTGGGGAGTGAGTGGCAATGTCTGTGTGAGGAGGCAAGCTGGAACACCGATCATGTAGGGAGGAAAAAAGACTCGAGAAATGAAGAAGCCAAAGTGATGATTGCTTAGGGCTCGAGCTATTTAAATAGCCCATGGGGTGACGTCGCCCAGTTTCAGCATTACAGAGGCTGAAACCCCAAACATCAAGTGACCTCATTCCCCCTTTTAGTGTTTTAGAGTCTAAAACATTGAAAGGTCTCAAATTTTTACTCTTCGGTCCTTTCGGTGTTTCGGAGGCCGAACACCAAAAGGGCCAGGTTCGGTCTTTTAGCCATCTCAGCATTTCAGAATACTAAATATCGTCTGAAATGATGAAAGGGCAAAAAGGCCAAAATAATAGGCTCCTCAAGAGACCCGGTTTAAGGAATAGGGAGAGGGGCCGACTCAAAAAAAACCAAGAAAGAAGGGAGGTCACCATGGTCAAAGGACCAAAATGGGGTGTGTGTGTTGTGGACCCACAACACTATTATTGAATGTAAAGATGATAGTATAAGATAACTATGGTTTCTATTTTGAATGATTGGTCTGTCAAGTATTTTAATTCATGGGATATTTCCCTAGAAAAGAAAATATTATATGGAGAACTAGCATCCATGTTGAAAGAAAGAATTACAAGTACTAGAAGAGCTGAAAATGTTCAAAACTTATGTATGCAAGGCATACTTCTTATCTATTTAGGATTAATAGGTAATAGTTTGCTGGTTACCACTGCTATAATGACAAGATAGTTTCATAAAGGTCCCTCCTTGGAATAGAAAAATATGGAAGTGGTCATCGGTGGTTCACCTTCTAAACCTTAGAAGACAAGGATATGTGAGAAAGGAAAGGAAGCTATTACAGTTTCAATATCTGATAGTGAAGAGGAAGTTGCTGGCAATAAGGAGAGTGCAGCCAAAAGTGAAGAAAAATAAAAGGAGAAGGACGCTGAGAAGGAAACAAACTAACCCATGGTTTCACAGAATGGAAGGGGAGCTATTGATATTGATGTGGCCAAGTCTATTCTAGATAACAGTGAATTTAGAAGAATTAGTGGTTTGTGGGTTGAGTGCTCCTCAACTAACAAAACCATTATAATGAAGTTTCACATAGACCATATGATTAAGAAAAGGATTCTAGTATCCAACATATTTGGCATGCTACTTGGTGACATGGTTGTATTAGTTGAGAAGAATTTTCTATAGTTTAATGCCAACTTTTTTTGTTTGTGGTGAAGAAACTTGAAAAGAAGTATGAAAATGTTTTGCATACATTATGTCTACTTATTGGTAAAACAAAAGAATGTTTGAATTAGATCTCATAGGTCTACACGTATTGTATTTGTTGTCCTATTGATGTTGACAACATCCAAGGACAGTGTGAAAAGATTGATTTTGAGCTGAATGAGTTGAAAAAAATCTATAATATTTCAGAGATAGAGAAGGCAAGAAAAGGATGAGGATAGGAGAACGACATGATGATTTGTTGTGAAGGATGTGGTGGAAGTCAGGATGAAGCATATTGTCAGTATCATAACTGATGTTGAGAACTTCAAGCAGAGATTTCCTACTTTTGATTGGAACGTATCTTTTGACAAATGGGTAGAATATGATACTTTGTGTGCTAGAATGTAGGCAAAGATTGCAAAATGGAAAAAAGAGTTCCATGTCTTGAAAGAGAGGTATAAACAGGTATTTAGAGTTAAAATTGTTATTTTATTGTAGATAGGTTTACTTGATTTTTTTTGTCCCTTTTCCATTATGGAAAAAAGGGGGAGAGATTTTTGGTAAGGAGAAAACAAAAGAGAGCATCTACTGAGGGGAGTGTTTTTTATTTTTGGCAAATCAATTCTTTTAGCTTAACTCTTTTTTTTTTTAAGTCTTTCCATCAATGCCAAAGGGGGAGATTATAATATGTGAGGAAGTGCTTCCATTGATTTTCATTGATATAAAAACCTCTTATCAATAGTTTGGGTGTTTCAGTTGGTGTTTGGCATATCTTCTTAGCTTTCGGTGTTATAACAAGAGTTATCAGCTATACATAAGGGAGATTCAAAATAAAGACTTCTTAGGTTTTTTGGTCCATCATAGATGGATCAGTGTATCGGCCACAAGAACAATGATGTTCAAATCCTATTGGTGGTAATGACTATTTTGTATGTTCATCTTTTTCTATTAGTTGTGGCATTCAGATGGATTTGGTAAATGCAACATATATTATAATATCTTATGTCTGACCTATCTATGGATCACATTGTAGCATGATATGTTCTCTTATGTATGTCCTAAGTATAGGACCGATGTTATATTTAAATGTAATATATGTTGCATTGGTTATGTCACGCGCTTGGTGTATAGCCGATATATGTAAAATTGGATACCGGTATAAATAAAGAAGAACCTTAATCTAGGGACATATGTGCATGTATCTTATGTGTGAAGTATATGCGAAGTAATTATGAATTCATGCGAAGGAGATATATGTTCATGCAGAGAAGTCTATAGATCTTAGAGATGGATTATATTCCTTTTCATATCTTCCAGCAGTGAGAAGCAAGTCATTGAGTATCAACAGTGAGCCCTTGTGTACCAATAGTAAGTCCTTGTGTATCGACAGTGAGCCCTTTGTATCGGCACTGGTCCCTTGTGTATTGGCAGTGAGCCTTCTTATA
This sequence comes from Thuja plicata, assembly GCA_018584345.1. Classification (NCBI taxonomy): domain Eukaryota; kingdom Viridiplantae; phylum Streptophyta; class Pinopsida; order Cupressales; family Cupressaceae; genus Thuja; species Thuja plicata. Next base: position 2,205,755 of record MU223971.1, on the reverse strand, counting down.
GTCAGCATTTCTAACATTGAGCCTTTTTGTATCATATCATATTTCGATGTCACCTTAATGGGTGTGTTTACATTTCATCAGAATTAGTTTCTCAATGGTTTTACCAATCTTGGGGTTTCCACGTTAAATCTAGTGTTCTCTATTTTAGTGTTCCTGTGCATTTCATGTTTATATTTTATGTGGATGTTTAATGTGCTAAACTGAAAAATCTTAAGTTATTGAAACTGTTTAAGAGTTTATCAAGAAAGAAAGTTTTGTAAATTTGTGTGCGAATAACTTATTCACCCCCCTCTTAGTTATTCATCTTGTTCAACACATTTTATCATTGTTAATATGGACTTTTCATTGCTATGCTATAGATCTACTACAAGAGATTCTGTTATTTTATCTTTCCTAGAAGGAAACCCTAATTTTTTAGTTAATTATACTATTGTTTGGTGTTGTGATGTACAAATTTTTGGATACTTGTTAAGTTACATGTTTGGTGATAATATTATCAGAAACATGTTTTGGAAGTATATTATAATTTTGTTGATTTCAGAATAATATATTAGAGAACCTTCATAGTATGTAGCTTTTCTCCTCAAAGGTTTTTCCCCATGCAAACAATAGTATTTTGATATGAGTGATAATTACGTAAATTTATATTTATTTTTTGTAACTAAATGTTTGAATATTTCTTCTTAACACTCCTATCAAGATTAGTATGGGAATTTGTTCCACTATCTTAGCTTCTTTATAATCCATTCATTGATTTCTCATGTGATTTTATCTTTCCCTTTCTAACATGTATTTTCCTATCCTTGGAATTAAAAATGCCCACATCCATAGATATCATGGGCTTCTTACATCCATTTCTCCTTGCCCTACAAGTAGAAGTAATCCAATCATGATCCAAGTCATTTTCACCTATGTTATCCCTTTAAATTTCTTTCATATTATACTTCTTAGAAATACTTTTGACATATAACATAGAGATTCCAATTATAGGATCGTTGTTCTCTTGGCTATCCACCTCCTAAGGAGAGATACAATAATCAATAGGAATCTTGTTATCATTGAGTAATTGGTTGGCCATGATCCTATCCAACACACTAATTTTGCATTCTATTTACTTGTCATCCTTATAGCTTAAACATTAACTCAAATCTATATTATAGAATCATTCTTTTGGAAAGGCTTAAGCTCACAACTTTTGGTCATATGTCCAAATTTCAATCATTTGAAGCCTCTAATAGATATATGTTTGTAAACCTATTATTCATTCATCCCTCCAAAAAAAACATATGAGCTTCATAACCTACTTAATCTAATAAAATCCAATTTTAAAAAATCTAACATAAGTGAAAAATTGGCTTTAGATAATTACCAAATAGTTCTTACTATATCCCCCAAAGAGTCACCATTTAGTCTAGACCCCTCTCTTCAAACTAGATTGGTTGATGCAACTTCTATATAGAAATCAATAGATAATCTTCTAAGATAAGCTCTTATGCCGATCAAGTTTTAGCATCCGGGATATTATATGTAATCGAGTCGTATACATGAACCAAGACCTTCCATGAATGAATTTATATCTATAAATATGTCTTTAAAAAAATTGAGTAAAACCTAAAGCCTCTATACTTACATATTGGGACTGGCAATTCAACCATTTTGGTGCAATCCAAGTCACAATGCTATCCTTAGTTGGCTAAATATCAATAATTTTATCAGTGATCATCTTTAACTTTTGTATAGTTTGGCATTTAGTAGTTCAATATCCGAAATATAATTGGACTCTCTTTCACATAACCTAGAACCGACCAAATTATATCTCGACAAAACTATCGCAAATGCTCAGTCATAGATGAATCAGGAAAGGATACTCAAACACTTGAATCCTTACCCTTTGGTCAGGATTTCCTCAGCCATCAGAGCACCATGATAGGAATATTCCTTGTACAATGAAGGCGTCATCATGGCATTACCCATTCATAATTTTAATAAAGTTGTCCAATGATGTTTGCTTGTCAATGTTCGAAACAGTGCCAGAGCCCCACGCCAGAATCTTTTTAGTATTAAGCTTGGTTTAGATGGTACGTTCCAAGTTTTGGTATGTACTGTGATTTCGATAAGCTGGTGAGTATTAAAAAAAGAAGAAGAAGTCATTACTAGTCAATTCTTATCAGATAGTAACAGAATAAGCTTACTGACAAAAGTCTTAGTATTTAATGCGATTTCGATAAGCTTGTGAGTATTAAAAAAATATTGAGTTAATACTAGTCAATTCTTATGAGATAGTAAGAGATGAATCTTACTAGAAAATGTGGTGTGGTGTGAAATGAATCATCACTACGTTTGAACACTAGTAGTGCGATTTCACATCATCCCCTGAATTTTAAAAAAGTTAAAAGAGTTATTGCAGTCAGTTTTAATAAGACATTATCCATGGATCCCAGAAAAAGAATAGATTTGAATTGAATCATGTTAACCAAATGTTAAGGAGGACAATGTCAGTGATTCGGGCAAGCAGATTATACTCACCTCATTGGAAAAGATGACTGTATCTTAAAAAGACAAGAAGCTCCTCCATAAACGATTGAGCATATTCCTTCTGTAGCTCTTAATAGACACGCCAACTATTGGCTATTGTTGACTTGTTGCCCCACCCAAGAATATTGATAATAGGCTCGTTTCTAATTCTTTGGGCCTCTCTAGTTTTTCATCAAATTTGCTAACTTTCACAATATTCACCATGACTTATTTAGAATTTGTTTACTGCTATTAATAGTAATCTTCAGTTGAGTATGGGTTCATTATTCTTTAAAATAATTATATATTATAATAGTATAATTAATATTAAATCTGTATTATATTATAATATTGTAATTAATATAAATCGTAAGACTATATCATAGTTTTAATGCAGCTGGTTGGACTATGTGATATTAATATAAATTAAAATAAAACTATGTAAGTGTTTTACTGGAGCTGGTTGGACTATGGTGCAAATTACAAGACTCTTCAGAATTTGGGGATGGGTGTTGGTTGTAGATGGAAGGATTCTTATGAATGGCTGCCAAGTGGATCAGAGGAGACTCACAAAGAGTTGGCTCAAATTCTTGGTTCTTGTGAGTGTAACTCCTTGGCGAGCTAGGATATTGAAGCCTAGGGTAGAGATTTGTCTAGTAAGTACTCCATTTTTGTGGGGTACATGGAGCTTGATAGATATCTTTTTGGAGGTATAGAGGTGCCTTGGTTGAAACATGTGTGGAATAAATTTTCATGGCCTAAATGCAACTTTTTCATGTGGTTGTTGGTTCAAAATTACTTTCTTACTTGGGATAATTTGTGTAAGTGAGGTTTCCTTGGTCCCTCTATGTGTGTTTTACGTCATAATAGTGAGGAGAGTATTTATCATCTTTTCTTTAGTGCTCTTTCTCTAAATAAATTTGGCACTTTTGGTGGAAAGTTTTGAATTAGGCATGACGACATGTCTCCTTCTTGGGTATGTTTTAGGCATGTTGGGGTAAGTCTCTAGTTAAGAGTTATTTTCTTTAGATTTCTTGGGTTCTTCGACCCACTTTCATTATCTGACATATTTGGTTGGAGAGAAATTATAGGATTTTTTAGGATGCTTGGATGATTGGTCAACACTTGTGATGAAAAATTATGCACTCCCTTTGTGAGACTATCTTGGCAAAGTGTGATTTCGGTAGAGGTGTGGATCTAGGAGATGTTGATATCTACAATTGGTTCAATTTTCCTCTTGAGAGAGATGATCAGTTTGGGTGAGGAGTGAAAGGTAGGTCGTGAGGAATAGACACAGACATCCTTTGCGAAAGATAAATTGGAAGGGTCAGTGGATCCCTCCTCCTCAAGATGTTTTGAAAATTAACAAAGGTGGCTCTTCTCAGGGAACCCTAGTCATGTTGGTAATGGAAAAGTTTGATGTGATAGTGGTGGGGATGTTCAGTTCATTTTTCTATTTATAAGACTCTTCATGCAAATAATTATATGGAGGCTCCCACCATTTCGTATGTTGTGGAGTGATGTTGTCTTCTTGAACATAAAAGGATTATTTGTGAATCAAATTCTCATGTGGTTGTGATTTTATTGAATGAATAACTACTAAATGATGTCGTTGGCACTCATATTTGGTTATTAGATTGAATCTTAGGTTGTGTGGCTCTTTGGAATCTATTACTTTTATTCACATTCCTAAGGAGTGGAATGGAATAGTAGATTTTCTAGCCAGATAGGTTTCTAATCAAATGCAAAGTTGGAATATTGTGGACAGGAGATAATTATATTTAGAATTGTCATAGGTGTTGAATCATTTATTGGATAAAGATAAGTTTGTGGAGTGCTCTCTTCTCTGATGGGTGGTTTTTCCTTCTTTCTTTGTACTTCTCTTTGTTTTGAATAAATTGTTTCCCCTCTTAATAAAAAAGAAAAAAATGCATCATAATTTTGTACGTAATTCATTTTGTAAAATTAGTTTAGGGGTTCCACCCTTGAGACCTCAAATAAAAGATGCTCATTTTTTAAGAAGTAATTTTTTGATAGTAAATGGATTTTTTGATTAATACTCTCTATTCAAGTTGAATCAAATTGTATGTTTCTTGTTGTCAACATAAATGCATGTGCATTTATTTCGAGTAGATGGGTTGAGGACTTTGTCCATTTGTCTGTAGAGAGTTTCTAAATTGAACATTTCATTTATTTATTATTGATTCAGCAGGGAAAGGACCATGATATCATTGTAAAACAATTTGAATAAAGCACAAAACAATACTAGAATCCCCGCTTCAGGCCATTGCAGCTGAAAGTCCGCAAAAACCTGCACTACCCAAAAATTAATTAAAAAAATAGTATAGGAATATTTACATCAACAACTAACCCAATTGTGTAGGGGCACCCAACGGATTCTATGCTTCCAAGAGGATTATTGATTTTTTTTTCTTTCTTCATGTCATGTAAGGTCTAATAAAGTCCTATGAACCATTTGTAATAAGTTTGAACTCAATGAGTAAGTCTTGTTGGTCATTGGTGCTATATGAACAAATGTTGTCATGATAGGATCAAATGGTAACAAAGTGTCAACTAGGATGAATAATGATGTAATAAGGATTTTTTGGACTCCTTTGGTATGTATAGGATAAAATGAAGTCATCTGGATTCAATTGATTGAGTTTGGTTAAAATTATCAAAATCTTGCAAAATTTATTTTACAACTTTGCAAGTTTGTAATGCGAAAAAGTGCAACTTTGTAACCTGACAGTCACCTATTTGAATATTGGTTAGGGACCATTGGGAATTGATTCCTATATGCTTAAATATAATCCCTATGATTGAGGTAAGTTTTTTAATGGGGTTTGGGAGAAATTTAATAGAAACTAAATTTGGTTTTGTCTTATTTCTTTGAGTTTTGCATCTTTCTCTGATCTGAATGGCTCCATACAATTGTATCATTCCCTAAGTCCCACACTGTTTCATAGATGATTGAATCTTGTTTTTTTTATAAGTACAAAGCTATGTCCCACTTGAGGACCATTTTTGTAGTTCCAGCTGAAACAGTTTCCGCCATAATGTTTTTGGTCATACATATGTTTCACAAACGTGACACCATGTGGCGTCGATGTGGCAAATGAGTTTCGACCAAAACAGGTTCAGCCAGACCAATTCCGGAAAAAAATTCATGAGTAAATATAAGCGAACTATGTTCTATCGATGAAGAATTGGCACAGATTTATATAGGTAGTTTTAGCTGAACCAATTTTGGCTGATACAGCCTATGTGCCATCCTATGTGGCAGCCAAATAGGAAAAAATTTTAAAATTACAGAACTTCTCACTTATACAGCTGATTTCTCCATCAAAAATCAACTTTCTTTAAAATCTAAAAATACCCTTTTGAAGAGCTCGGAGTCAAGATTATGGCCATATAATTTTTATAGTGTTTAGATTACATATAATATATTATAATTTGAAAATACTGCAAGTAGGTATTTTAACATTTAAGATTACGCTCGTTCAAAAAAAGAAAAAGAAAATAGCAAATCACGTCGAAAAAATTTAAAACTTATATTTAACACTAGAGGAGAGATTCTTCTTTAGTAATATATAGTTTTTTTTCTATATTGTGTAGATTTTCTAGGGAAAATTAGGCGGGAGACGAAAATTGTTAATTTTGGGTAACTCCGACTTTGAAGAGTTATAACAGACAAAATATATACCGAAAACCAATCTTTCTTTTTTTTCTGCACTAGCTATACATGTCGTCTAAAACATATTCTGAAATCAGAGGAAAACAAGATTATTTGCATAAATTTTTTGGTAGGAACTAGACCCTAGATTTTCAACATTTTTTAGAAATTAAAAAATAGACTTCAAAAATTAAAAAACTATGTCAATTCTTATACAAGTTTTTTTTTTTAAACTATAGGCATAAACTACATCCAATTTTACACATTTCATTAGTTTACATCATTTCCAAATTCTAAACACAAATGCCACTTTTATTTCATTAAATTTTAACAATTTTGCATGTTGTGGCCATTTTCCTTTATAAAAGTGTGACACAGGTTTGTACTTTTACCCATATATACATAATTTACTAAAAGTTAGTTTGAAACCCGAAAAACAAGGGTTTTTCCACAAAAATGTTAATGAATCCACATTCCAGTGTGGAAAAAGGTTAAAACCTGGTGGAATGATAGCTTTACATATTCTTTCAATGTTCCAATTGGTTTTAGAGTAGGAGGTCAAGTTTGGAAAGAGAAAAAGGAAGCCCTAGGTCTAGCATCCCATGTGACAAGCCTAAGTGTATGTTTATGATATCTAAATTGCAAACTTGTTAATATTTATGAAGTTTCGGTGCCCAAAACCTCTAGATTGGTTAGTTTGAAGATGAAAGACTACTGTTAATTCCATTTGGCTTAGTTGTGGAGTGCAAGTTTTGGGTACTTTCTTTGTTAAATAGGGCTAATTAGGCCCCCAAAGGCATTACCTATCAATTGTTGGTGAATATGTTCCAAAGTAACATGAGGTCATTTTCAAGTATGTTAAATAAATTCCAAATGGTTATTTGAATCCATCCTCTATTTATGTCAGAGATTAAGGGTCTAGGAATTAAGGGTCAAAAACTCGGTGAGAAGGGCTATTAGGCCTAGGTAAGCTTTGTGAAGGAAGTGTCATTGGTCTTTGGCAAATAAAGCTGGAGAGTATTTTTTGGGTTGGTTGCATTTCCCTAATGTTCAAAATACCCTTAAGTCACTAGTTACATTAATTTTTCATAGTCTCCATGAAGATTGCCTTTGTAGTCATGGTTGATTGCCTCCAAGTTGTCAAGATGAGTTGGGCGTGTAATCCCATTTGTGAAACCAATATATTTTCCTGTTTATGTTGAGTCTTGCCTAGTTTTCATCCATTCCATAGTCCTCTACATAAATGTGGTATTAGAGAAAAGGTTCCTATTTTGAGAAGGAAAGAAATTGAGAGTAGTTGAAGTTGTGAAGAGAAGATGCCTCCAAAAGGTGGGTTAGCAGTTGCTAGGGAGTTGAAATACTTGAGAGATAAGGTGGAAGCATTAGAATCCAAAGATAGAAGGATAGGGGGTACTAAAGAGGATAGTGATGCCAAAGAAGAGGAAGAGGGTGAAAATGGAGGCCCTTAGGAAATACCTTAAGAGGAGGAGATGGCTCCTAAAGAGAGAAGGGTTATAAATTCTTTGAAGATTGCAAGAGGAGAGACCTCTTTTGTGAAGATATACCTACCAATGTATGGGGAAAGATAGATTATGAAGAAGTGATAGAATGGGTGTATTATTTGAACAACTATTTTGAGTAAAAAGAAGTAGCAGAGGACAAGAAGGTCATGTTTGCAAAGACCAAGTTGAAGGTATATTCTTTGACATGATGGAATACACCCAAGAGAGAGGCTGAAGATGGGAAAATCATTGATAAAATCATGGGAGTGGATGGTGGCCAAGTTGAAGGAAAAATTGTTACTTGTAAACTATGAAGTCCAAGTGTTTAGGAAGTTTCATAATCTAAGGAAAAGGGATCTAGATGTTGCAACCTATAATAAGGAATTCCATATGCTCGGTATAAGGTCTAGTCATGTAGAGAATAAGATGGAAGAAGTGGTCAAGTACTTGAATGACCTAAGATTTAATATTGAAGATGAAATAAGCCTAGTCACCCTTGGGAAAGTAAAGGAGTGTTTCCAAGTGGCATGTAGGGTATAAAATAAGTTAAAGAGGAAGAAAGAGTAGAAAGAAAGGGGAAAATGAAGAAGCTCTAGAGGAAGAGGATCTTTTGGTGGTAGAACACCTTCACAAAAGGCACAGGATGAATACAGTCAGAGTCGAGAATTCAGTGGTGAATCAAGGCATGGCTTTAGGGTTATAAGAACTATTGGTAGAGTGAGATCCAATTGACCATGAAGGGGCTCTAATTCCTTCTTTGGTAGGTTCTATAATTGCATTCAATTTTTCATCTTTCTTTCAAATGCCCAAAGAAACAAACATCAAATTTCCATGAATGGGAGCGTAGGAATTAGAATGTGAAATAACAGGTTGAGGAAAGTGTGAAGTCACCTTTCATACATGTTATTTTTGAGGTTGGTGAGATATTTATGATAAGGAGGACATTACTCAATGTACCAATCACCAAACAACCCCAACAAAGGAAGGCATTATTAAGAATAAATTTCAAGGCACAAGGTAAAGATTATAAGATAGTGGTAGATTCTGGTTTTACTAACAATCTATATCTTTGGAGATGGTAGAGAAACTAAATTTGAAAAAAATTCCTCGCCCTACTCCATAAGTTCTTGTGGATTAATAAGGGATAACATTTTTTGGCGAATGAACAACCTTGGATTGAGTTCAACATCAGTGCCTACGAGGTAAATATTCTATATGACATCATTCATATGGATGTATGCCACTTGATGACATAACTGATGCAAAGAAATGAAGTGGAGGAAGTGGTTGATCATATGTGTAAGGTAAAGTGGTTTAGATCATGATTTGTTGGTGAGACATGAATGACATGGTTGAGAAATGATCAATTATGGTTTTTTCATTGATGTCAACTATTAACTTTAAGCACTACTGTTGGTGATCGTGTAATACATCATGCTAATGGAAACGTGTTAAGGTGTTGTTCTATAGATGGGTATGAAAACATGTCTCGATACTACATGTAAAAACTTAACTTGTGGTGATGATAGGTGAGACAGATTTAGTGAAGTGAACCAGAGACAGTGAAATTATTTAGACAACAATTAAAACAAGAATAAGATGATTCTATCACTATGGTTATGTGTTTCATTTTTTGTGTTCGATTGTCTTCTGGAGAATATCTGAAGCTTCTAGATGATAATCCTATAACTGTAACTCACTTGGAGAAACGATATGAGATCTTTCAAAGGATAAACAATGACATTAAAAAAGTGTAAAGTTTCTAAATGGCTAACAGTTTAATTTTGGTATCGGTGATTTTAATTATTGTTATAGTCAAATGTTATTGGTCATAATTCATTAAAGATGTGCATGGATTGCTGGAAAATTTTATTTAATGGTTATATCATTGAGATGAGTGTGTAAAGATGATTTAAGCAAGCTAATTGGTCAAGAACTAAAATACTTGATGAAATAATTTAATTTCTTGATTGAATCCAAAAATGGAAAGGTGCGGTCAGTAAATTTTAAATAGGACATAGAGATATGTGATATTAAGCCAAGTGTATGGTCATATTGAAAAGGAATTACGTGTTAGGGTTTTTTTATGGAAGTGGAAACATAAGAGTGAAGGAAAGCAAAATAAACTGAAAAGAAGAAGGTGAATGTGGTTGTTGATCACATCTCAGTGAAGAAGGAAGAAGAGATAGAGGGTGAAGTCTAGCCAAGTGTTAGAGGAGAATGTGAAGAATGATGTTTGAGCTATAGAGAATTTGATCAAATATAGGAGGCTTCTATTTCACAGATCATTCATACATGTTGTTTCCTCATAGCTACAATAGAGTGTTGGAAATCCTCAAGTGAGGTAAATCCTGATAGATCTTTATTTAATTGAAATCATGTATGGTGGCACTCTAATAAGTGTTGAAAGTCCTCTCACAAGGATACCTCTCAAAAGGTACAAGCCTATTATGAGCTTTAGGTAAATATTCTCACAAGGTTACATTTTGTCATGTATATGTAAATACCTTTAAGAGGGTAAAGCCTTTCATAGGGCATACTTTAGAAGAGTACAAATTTGTGGGTGTCATCCCCAATGTGGTTTTTCTCTAATTTGGGTTTCCACGATACCAAAAATATTGTGTCTTTGTGTTGGATGTTTGTGGTTACACATTTACATTTGATTTTTGAGTTGCTACTTTGGTAGGTAAGTGAAAAGTGTTTAAATGTTGAAATTGGTAGATTCTTGATTTACCCCTACCCTCTCAGTAATCTCATCATAGTAAGGTTAACAATTGGTATCAGAGCACTGGTCCTTGGAGAAGAATTTTAACATCTTGAGGAAAATATTGTGACAACATGATGAGAAAGGAAGGTCCTAAGTTCAACAAGGAAAGTTACATAGTATGTTGTGGAAGGATGAAGTTTTACCTGAAAGGAATGTGATGTAGGAGCATCTTGGGTTCTTGGAAATCCTATATCAACCAAAAATATGTTTGTTTTGGTTTGGTAGCTTGTTGGCAATCGCTCGATAAAGTACTCGGTAACTACTTTTGTTCGCTCAGTTGAAGACTTGTTTGTTCTCCACTCGGGCTTGGTTAATTGTTTTGATCTTTCTTTGTCGACGGGTCTCAGTGGTCATTTTGACTACTCGGTGGTGTGCTTTACTGATGGATCTCGGTAGTTGTTTTACTACTTGGTGGGTTTTCATTGACTAGTCTCTGTGCTTGGTTGGCTTTATTACCGAGTTGTGTTTTTGAATTTGGATCTTCTGGCCAACTTTTGCATTTAATTTATGAGCATAATTAATGTTGGGATCTCTCCATTGGATGTGTGTGGAAATAAATCTGGGTCTTTGCTATTTCCTATGTTTGATATTTAGGATCTGAGTGCCAACCTCTTTAATGGACTCTTGTATATATTTATTTTTTTATTCTTAAACTAGTACATCATTTTGAATATAAGATAGTTTTAGCAGATTCAAAATGCAGGTCTGTGACCTCACATGTATCAATATTATTCTTTAAACATATGAATGTATATGGCTGAAATTGGGAAGGCCTTACAACCCAAAATGTATAATTTTTGATGAAATAATATAAATATTTTTCTCTTTCTTCTCTCCCTTTCTGTGTTGTTGCTTTCAAGTTGTTCAACAAGTTGGTTTGGATAGCTGGGAGTGCCTTGGGCTCTGGTCTTCGTACCCTCCTTAAGGAAAGACTGAATGGAAAGGTGGAAGTTCATTCCAAGGAAGAGGAAACTACTCCCGACTTGGTTATAATAGAGAGGGTTCCAAGGAACTTGTTACAATTGTGGTGAAGAAGGACATAGATATTTTAAGTGCACACATGCAAGCAAGAAAGTCGGTAGTAGAAAAAAATATTTGGTGCAAGAGGAGTCACCGAATGAACCTGAGAAGGAAGTAAATATAATGATCAGAAGGATACTTTGGAGTGAGAAAGATAAGCAAGATCTTGTCAGGAAAATTTTGTTCAAGACCAGATGTAGAGTTGTAGACAAAGTTTGGAAAGTAATTGTTGCTAGTGGAAGCTTAGAGAATCTAGTATCTGAGGAAATGGTCACAAAGTTGTAGTTGGAAATAATGAAGCATCCAAATCCCTATCATATTTTATGGATAAATGATGAGCATACACTAATGGTGAGTGACCAATGTTTTGTGAATCTAAAAATTGGAAAGTATTATGATAAGGTGTTGTGTGATATTATGCCAATGGATTGTTGTCATATTTTGTTGGGTAGACCTTGGAAATATGATAGGAATGATATACATGATGGAAGAGTGAACATATTTACTATTTGGGTTGATGGTAAGAAGAAAATCTTGTTACCATTGGTTGAAGAATCTGTTGGTGAGATATGTACATCTGTGAAAGTTTGTTTGATGGAAGGTACATAGTTTGTTAAGGATTTGAAAAAGGAATGATATCTATTATGCTCTGATTCCTAACAAAAAGAGTAAGAATACAAAAGATGAAGTTCCTATAGAATTTGAGAAATTTCTTACCAAGTACAAGGAGATCATTTCATATAATGTACTAGATGGTTTGACACTGATGAGAGATATTAGTCATTGTATGGATCTGATTCCTGGAGCTAGTTTACCAAACAAGGAATCACATCAGTTGACATCAATTGAGAATGAAGAACTCAATTGACAACTTCATGAGTTGTTGAACAAGGGTTTAATCAGATAAATTTTGAGTCCATGTGTAGTACCAATTGTATTGGCACCTAAGAAGAATGGCGAATGGAGAATGTGCACTGATTCAAGAGCAATCGATAAGATCACCATTAAGTATAGGTTTCCTATACTAAGGATGGATACTATAATGGATTGCTTGAGTGGATAAATGTTAGAAACACTGAGAGGGGGGTTGAATCAGTGTTTGTCTTATTAATTACTTTTCAGCAACTTAAGCATAAAACAAACATACATAGAATGAAGCTTAACACAACAAATCATAACACATGATATGATTACGGGGAAACCTTGATAAGAGGAAAACCCCGGTGGGAATTAGTACCCACAAATATTATACTAGAAGTATAATGAACTTGTGAGAGTTCCTTTACCCTGTTAGAAGCAGTCTTTACAATATGAGTACAATGACCTAGTTAAAGGTCAGAACCTGTTAGGAGTCTTTTACAAAACCCTTGTTAAAGGTATATGGCTCACTGCCCAATAAGATGAAGGCTACAACCTTCTAAAAGATGATATACACTATATCAAAATGAGCTACTATGATGACAGTGTTGTCTAATCAGTTCCATGTATGTGTGAATGCTCTTACTCTCTCAAAGAGCTATATCATGCACTCACTTCATATTACTATCCCTCTATAACTTCCTCTTGCATAATAATCGACTCTTGTAACATATCTTTACATTACATACTTATATCTTCAAACCCGAATAGGTGCGACCCAAAACAAAATACTAGTCGGCCCTAAAACAAAATATACAATGCTTCTAAACATGTCAACTTCAAGCATGTTTACTACAATGTTAATTAAATTATTGCAATTATATAACCAAAGGCACTTAGCCATTACATTACAAAATAACACACGCTGATCAAAACAGTAGTCGATTTCTATGCTCTGTCTTCTAGACTGCTGGTCTACTAATCTACCTGTATCTTTTCTGTACTATTGCTCCATACTATGCATGTCTAGATGTAGCATGTAAACATGTCATACAACTTATATATGAACGTGCATAATCTGAATCGATCTCTCGCACGTGCGCTGATGTGCTGATCGCTGAGTATCTCTGTTTTGCCCTATTTTTCTTACTTAGTCATTTTGTCTTTCATGACAGAAACTAAACATGAATTTGTTGCCATGATGACAACAAAAAATGAGTCATGCATCCTTAGGTAGTCAAATTTCCAACAATCTCCCCCTTTGTCATTTATGGCAACAAATGAATGTGGTCAAGTTACTCAAAATGAATTAACACAAAAAGTGACTGTATAACATCATATATACATATACTTCTCTGCATATACACATTCTATTTTACTCCCCCTTTGACATTAATGAAAAAGGTGTACACAAACTTGTAAGTCTACTGCATACTTACTCCATATACACTTCAGGGTACCCAATTTTAAGAGATTGGATCTCTTTTTGCCAAAATGCTTTCATAGCATCAACTATTTGTAGATGCGCGCATAATGCATATGTCAGATTCTCCATTTTTATCAGATCCATGTAGGGACCTTGATCATATGTCACAATAGTGGCATCAATCTATTTTATGTTCTCATTGAGGACTGCTAAGGATGGCGCAAGTGCATTTCTTAACTGTGTTTGCCTTACCCTTATCTTGTTGATTTCTAACTTTGCTTTCTCAATTTTGTCTAACTGCCCTTGGTGGACATTGCTACATATGTTCATGTCTTGCGTCAAAGTTTCAACTGATTTTCTTATGCTATCTATCATTAACTCTTCTTCTTCTACCTTTTTGGTGTGCTCAGAGGTGACCTTTACTCTGTCCATGCAGTTTGCTATGACTGTCTTTCCTTTATTTGCCAATTCCTTCAATATAGATTGCCCAATCTTTAAGGAGTTCAAGTCTAAGGTAAAGTTCTTTACCAAATCATCCAGTCTCTCCTTCTTGTATTCATCTTTTGCAATCATAGTAGTAGAGTCTACTAAGCTTATGAAGTGTGATTTGAAGTTTGACAGAATATTGTCCACATATTCAACTGATTGGAATTTTTCTACTTTCTGATTAGTAGGCACTAAGTCATTCAAAATGTTCACTGTCTCCAAGAAGCGAGGGTTCCTCATCACTTGTTTTTCCTTTTCTTTTTCCATAGCAAGAACGCTGATTTTGATTAGGTCTTCTTCTCCCCATGCATCCAAACTTGCTGAATCAGGAGTTAACCTTGACAACAATGAGGTAGATGGTTGAGTGGATGGTGAGAATATAGTGTTCTAACTGGTATCCACACATTCAACCTTCACTAGTTTCTCTTTTGTCAGTGTCTTGTCACCTTGCATATCATCTTGAGTATCTTCATTTGTGTCAACTTGATCATTGATTGGAACTTCATCTTGTTGTGCGGCGGTATCATCAGTGCACATTTATTCAGTGCTTACAAATGCCTTATCAACCTTGTCCATGTCTTTTTCAGATGCAGTCATTGATATCTTGACATTGTCAACTATTATAGTGTCTTCTGAGTCTTTATCTGTATCAGAAGTCATTGTCACTATGGGAACTGAGACCTGTGGACCTGTCATTGGTGCAATCTGAATTACTGGAGTTGTAGCTTGTTTGGGAGGAGTTGGAGTAACTTTTACTATAGGCACTATTGGTGGATACATGTGTCTGTCCATAAAGAATTGTGCAAATGGCTTTTTAGTCTCCTTACCTATTTTTTCATACTCCTTGTTCATTATCTGTAAGGTCCTTGTCTTAGTTTGGAGATGAGGCTTCACCAGATCTAACAATATAGCCTTCTCATCATGCGAGCATATAGGAAGAAGGGTATTCAATGTTTCTTCTCTTATCCTCATATCTTCCTCAATTGCATGTATTTTTGTTATCTCTAATAAGTTCCATAACTGATCCAGTATCACTGTCTTGAGTTCAAGAACTATCTTTTTGAACTTTATCATATGAGATATGATCATAGATTGTATCTCGGTCTTATAAATTTCTTGATACTTGTCATAGACTTTAGATAGTGTATCTAATCTCCCTTCATTAATAATCCCGTTTCTCAACACGTTTAGACTAGGTCTAAATCCTACCTTAGGAGGAGCTCGAATATTCTTGGCTTTTCTCCGAGTGTTCCTTAAGGATGGGTGATTTGTAGGTGCCTATTTTCTTCCTCTAGTCTTCTTGCTTGGTGTAGAAAATGGAGATGAATCTAAGTCAATGGTGGTAGAGGGCGCAAAGGTGCTCTCTACTTTCTTCTTCTTCTTGATCTGTTCAGGTTTCTCAAGTTCTTTTTCTATCTTAGCATCTCTGGCTTTGTAAAGATCTTCTTGAGTGACTCCATGAACTTTCAGTATGTTGGATGTAATTCTAGAAGCTTTCCTCTTATTATCAGCACTATGTAAGATAGTATCCACTTCATTGGTCTTCTCTCTATAGGTGCCCCACCTAGGCTCATTAGGATCTTTGGGCGCTGACAATAAAACTTGTGCATATCCTTCTAGCACATGTTCTTCCACTTCATAACCAAGAGGATAAATCCATTTGGTTCTAGGTTCAATTGCCTCCATGCATGTGCAATCTATTTCTACCATGAAACATATGGTATCCTTGTATTTGTCAACTATCTTATCAGATAATCTGTACCTTTTCTGCATTTTGATTCTGAATGTCTTTATATCCATATCCATGGCATCCCTTTTACTGCTCTCTAAGGTGACCTTGAGTGATATCTGAGACATTGTGGGTCGGCTCCTATCCAAGTAAAGGTTTGTAGCCTTTCCAACCATATGGAAATACAAGTAGATGATCAGAGATCCAAACTTGAATGTCTTGCTCCTGTCATGTTTGATGATTTGGATGTTGTCAATCAATTGACCGCACAAGATCTCACATAAGTTGTATTGAGTGTTGTCCTTCACCATTCCTATAGTTGCTAGGAATGTTGCTACAGAGACACTGTTTAACCTGCTTGCTTGCTGAAACTTATATTTGAGTATCATTGTCAGAAGTTTTATGTCATCTTCTTTGATAGGGTCAACTGTCATTCCACGCTTGTCACTCCTAGATAGACAAACTTGTTCAATTTGCTTTCTGACATCCTTTCCAATGGGAAAGAGTGGTCCAGTGTTGGGTAGTCTAGTTAATTCATGAATTAGGTCTGTGGTGATACACACAGGGACCTCACCAATCCAGTAAAGATCATCATGTATTCTACTCAACAAAATCTTTACCCATTCAGGCTCATCAAACTCATCCGCATTAGAATACTTGAAGATAGGGTTATCAATCAAGTGCACGAACTCATCTTTGAATGTGTAGTCAGGTTTCATCATGGATGCCATATGAGTATCTATTTTGAGATCTCCTATTGTTTCCTTCTTGCAGTATATGTACACATAGATATCTTGCACGTGAACAACACCTAGCAGGGTTTTGGAGAAATCCCCTTCCACATCATCCAGTATGGATTTGAATGGATGTTTCTTGAATACAAATCTCTTCCTCTTTGCTATATCAAACACAACTAGAGTTGCCATACTTGGAATTTTCTTAAGTAGGGTTTCATGAAATTCTGAAATGGCACAACTGCTAGGGTTCTGTTTCAAACTTCTTATCCGTTCGATCAACTGCCAAATCTGTTATGCCTTCGTGCCTTGATGTCTAGTGATTCAATGCTCTCCAAATTTTGTGCTCTTCGAATGAAAGTGTGAAGATGATCGAATACTTTCTTTCTTTTTATACAATCTACCACATTTAATGTTTGCAATCGTACGCAAATTACCCAGTGACTTTGAAACTTTGATCTTGATGCATTTTTAGACAGTGCGTGAATGCATATAGCAATATAATGTTCTTGTAACCATGATTTCATAGGCACATACTCAGAGGTGAGTATACCAACCACACAGGGGTCCTGAGCTAGAATAGCTCCCCCTAAGACCAAGAAGGTCTATTCAAGTAGAAGTAGAGGGTACATCCACTGTGGATGCATCAACTACTTTGTCAACATCTTTGTCCTTTTTTACTTCAACCCAAATTTTTCTTGAGTCTTCATTTGCTTGAACAAACTTAACTTCTCCTTTCTCTTCAAATAATGATTTCTTAGGTTCATCTTGCTTCTGAGTTTTGGATCTACAAAACTTTGAGATGTTTCTTGCCTTTCCACATGTGTGACAAATAATAGGAGGCCTGATGCTTTTGTTCATCATCCTACATTGCTTTTCTATGTGTCCATTGTAGTTACATATCTAACATGTAGTGTTCTGCAAATTCCTTTGAGGTTGATTTCTCTAAATGTTTTGATTTATTCTTCTTTGATTCTGCTGTGACTGAGTTCTGCAATGTATAGCCCTGTGACCAAATTTATTACAAGAGAAACAATAACCATTGAAGGGTCTTACCTCTTTGCAATCTCTTTCCAAATGACCATGTTTGTTGCATGCATAACAAGTTTTGTTCACTTTCTTGATATCCCTTTTAAGTGGATCTATTTTAATCTCTTCAACATTTTCAACTTTCCTTGTTTCTGAAGATGATTCATGAGGTTTCTCTCTTTCTTGTAATGAATTAACTTCAGTTTGTGTTATATTGAATCCAAGACCAGTAGTGTCACCTTTTTTATTTTGTGCATTGAGCTTAGATTGAAGTGAATCAGAACTTGTGTGGAGTTTATAAATCTTATCCTTTTCTTCTATTAATTCAGATTCTAACTTTCTTTTTATGTTTTCCAATTCTAGAACTTTCATGTTTTCTTTCAAGAGTTCATCATCTAGTTGTTTACTTTCTTTGATCTTTTCTTCAATAGCAATTTGGTTGTCTGTAAGCTGTTCATCCAGATTTTCAACTTTATCTTTCAGAGACATATTCTCTTCAGTGAGATTTTTGATCGTTTTCTCTGAGTCACTTGTAGAACAATCTTTCAAATCTTTTCTTAGTTTCTTGATAAGCATTTGTGAGCCATCAACTTTCAGTCTAAGTTCTTCATTTTCTTTTTCAGATCTATCAAGATCTTCAAGAGCTGCTTC
>MU223971.1:2169174-2187313 GCA_018584345.1 Thuja plicata | reverse complement strand
TAAGTTCTTCATTTTCTTTTTCAGATCTATCAAGATCTTCAAGAGCTGCTTCAAGATTCTTTTTCAAATGTTTTTCTTCTATTGAGTCCATGATCTCCTCAAGTGGTTAAACTTATTTGCTGAGGACTAGAGCTCTGATACCAATTGTTAGAAACACTGAGAGGGGAGGGGGGGGGTTGAATCAGTGTTTGTCTTATTAATTACTTTTTAGCAACTTAAGAATAAATCAAACATACATAGAATGAAGCTTAACACAACAACTCATAACACATGATATGATTATGGGGAAACCTTGATCAGAGGAAAACCCCAGTGGGAATTAGTACCCACAAATATTGTACTAAGTATAATGAACTTGTGAGAGTTCCTTTGCCCTGTTAGAAGTAGTCTTTACAATATGAGTACAATGACCTGGTTAAAGGTCAGACCCTATTAGGAGTCTTTTACAAAACCCTGTTAAAGGTATATGGCTCACTGCCCAATAAGATGAAGGCTACAACCTTCTAAAATATGATATACACTATATCAAAATGAACTGATGTGATGACACTATTGTCTGATTAGTTCCGTGTATGTGCGAATGCTCTTACTCTCTCAAAGAGATATATCATGTACCGACTTCATAGTACTGTCCCTCTGTAACTTCCTCTTGCATAATAATTGACTCTTGTAACATATCTTTACATTACATACTTATATCTTCAAATCCGAATAGGCGCGACCCAAAACAAAACACTAGTCGGCCCTAAAACAAAATATACAATGCTTCCAAACAAGTCGGCTTCAAGCGTGTTTACTAAAATGTTAATTACATCATTACAATCATATAACCAAAGGCACTTAGTGATTACATTACAAAATAACACATGCTGATCAAAATAGTAGTCAGCTTCTATGCTCTGTCTTCTAGACTGCTGGTCTACTGATCTGCCTGTATCTTTTCTGTACTATTGCTCCATACTATGGGTGTCTAGATGTAGCATGTATACATGTCATAAAACTTATATATTAATGTGCAAAAGATGAATCGATCTCTTGCACTTGTGCTGATGTGTTGATCACTGAGTATCTCTATTCTGCCCTATTTTTCTTAGTCATTTTGTCTTTCATGACAAAAACTAAACATGACTTTGTTGCCATGATGACAACACAAAATGAGTCATGCATCCTTAGGTAGTCAACTTTCCAACAAGAAAAATATTTTACCACAAAATATTTGAAGAGTTTATATCATCATATCAGAATCAGAGAAGGTGATGAATGGAAGACTGCTTTCAAGACAAAAGAAGGTTTGTATGAGTGGTTGGTTATGCCTTTTAGTTTAACTAATGCACTGAGTACATTTATGAGATTGATGAATTAGGTTTTGAAGAAATTCTTGAATAAATGTGTGATTGTATACTTGGATGATATTCTGATATTTAGTGAGACTGGAGAAGAGCATTTGATGCATATAAGACAAGTGTTGCAGAGATTGAAAGAGGAAAAGTTGTTGATGAATTTGAAAAAGTGTTCCTTCATGAAAGAAGAACTTGTGTATTTAGGTTTTGTGATTTCAGAACCTCGTTTGAAGATGGATCCTGAGAAGGTTGAAGCTATACTTAGCTGGCCTAGACATGAGAATGTTAGTGAGGTAAGATCATTTCATGGATTGGAAAGTTTTTATAGGAATTTTATCAAGAAAATTTAGTTCTATTTGTAATGATATGAATAAGACAATGAGAGGAGACAAAAGAGAATTCAAATGAGCACATGGAGCTGATAAGAGTTTTGAGCCTTTGAGGCAGAAGGTTGCTGAATTGCCTGTATTAGCCTTACATGATTTCAATAAGGTATTTCAAGTTGAATGTGATGCAAGTGGAAGTGCAATAGGAGTTGTGTTGACTCAAGAAGATAAACTTGTTTCTTTCTTTAGTGAAAAGTTGAATGATGCAAAATGGAAATATTTTGTCTATGATCAAGAATTCTATGCTATTGTTCAAGCTCTAAAGAAATGGAGACATTATTTGATGCCAAGTGAATTTGTGTTGTATACTAATCACAAGGCTCTACAGTATTTGGGTAGTCAGAACAAGTTGAATCAGAGACATATGAAATGGGTAGAGTATTTGCAGAGTTTCACATTTGTGATAAAGTATAAGAGTGGAGTTTCTAACTGAGTTGTTGATGCATTGAGTAGATGGAGATCTTTGTTGACTAAAATGAGAATTGAGGTTCTTGGTTTTGATGACATCAAGCATTTGTATGAAAATGATCCTGATTTTTCTGAGTAGTGGAGAGTCTGCAGAGCACTTATTATGAATCAACTAAGCAAGTATGAAGACTATTTTATTCAAGATGATATGTTGTTCAAAGGTATTCAATTGTGCATATGGAGAGGATCAATGAGAACTAATTTGATAAAGGAAAAACATAGTAGTGGTTTGGCTAGACATTCTGGTATTGATAAGACATTGAGTTTACTCAAGGAAAGGTATTTTTGTCCTCAGTTGTATAAGGATGTTCATAAATTTCTGAAAAGTTGTGGAGTTTGTCAAGTTGGAAAAGGAGTAGGTCAGAATACTAGATTGTATACACTGATTTCTATTCCTGAGAAACATTGGAGTGATATCAACATGGATTTTGTTCTTGGATTACCAAGGAAAGAAAGAGGTAATGATTCCATATTTATTATTGTGGATAAATTCTCTTAGATGACACATTTCATATCATGTAGAAAAGAATCAGATAAATTACATATAACAGATATTTTGTTTAAGGAGATTGTCAGATTGCATGGATTACCGAGGAGTATCATCTCTGACCGAGACAATGAGTTTGTCATCTATTTTTGGAAAACACTTTGGAATAATTTGGACACCGATTTGAAGTATAGTTATACATTTCATCCACAAACTGATGGAAAAATAGACATTGTAAACCAAATTTTGGGTAACTTGTTAAGATTCTTAGTTGGAGACACACCAAATAATTGAGATTTGATATTGGAAGAAGCAAAGTTTGCATATAATAATTCAGTAAATAGAAGTACTGGAAAGATACCTTTTGAGATTGTTAATGGCACATAACCAAGAGGTAAATTAGACCTAAGAGATATTGCTAAAGAAGAGAAGAGGAGTGATGAAGGAGAAAGATTTTCTGATTTTATGAAGAAATTGCATGAGGAAGTGAAACATAAGTTGGAGCAAAGTAATCAGAAATACAAGGATAATGCAGATAGATCAAGGATACATAAAAATTTTGAAGTTCATGATGGAGTTATGGTTCATTTGAAGAAAGGAATATTTACTATTAGAATATATGGTAAATTGAAAATGAAGAAATTTGGTCCTTACAAAATATTGAGAAGATTTGACAGTGGAAATGTTTATGAAGTAGAATTACCTGATGACATGGATATATCACCTATATTCAATATTTTAGATTTGTATGACTATCATGGACCTGATGAAGAAGTGACACTACTAAGTGATTATACTAAGAAACAAATAGAGGAAGTTGAGAAGATGTTGACATAGAGAGTTGGCAGAAGTACAAGAGGAAGGGATTACATCGAATATTAGGTAAAATGGAAGAACTGACCGATTGAGGACTCATCTTGGTTTTCTCAATTTGAGTTGGATTCAATTTAGTTGTACCTAACTCATGATTCAGAGAATAATTTCTTTTAACCTCAGGTGTCTAATGTAGGAGCATTTTGGGTTCTTGGAAATTATGTATCAAACAAAAATATGTTTTTTTTTTGGTTCGATAGCTTGTTGGAGGATTATCAATAAAGTGCTTGATAACTGCTTTTGTTCGCTTGGTTGAAGAATTTTTTGTTCTCCGCTTGGGCTCGGTTGCTTCTTTCATTCTTTCTTTATCGATGGGTCTCAGTAGTCATTTTGACTACTTAGTGTTGTGCTTTACCGATGGGTCTAGGTACTTTTTTGGCTACTCAGTGGGTTTTCACTGACTAGTGTTTGTGCTCGGTTGGCTTTCTTACTGAGTTGTATTTTTGAAGTTGGATCTTCTGGCTGACTTCTCCATTTAGCATCTGTAGCTTAATTAATGTTGGGATCTCTCATTGGGATGTGTGAACCTAAATCTGGGTCTTTGTTGTTTACTATGTTGGATCTTTAGATTCTGAGTGCCGACCTCTTTGGTGGTCTCTTGTATATATTTGGTTTTATATTCTTAGATTAGTACATTAGTTTGGATAGAAGATAGTTTTAGTAGATTTAGATTGCAGGTCTGTGATCTTGCATATATGAAGATTACTCTATAAACATCTGAGTGTATATGGCCAAAACCGGGAAGGCCTTACAGCCTGACATGTATAATGTTTTATGAAATAATATAAATGTTATGTTTTTTCTTCTCTCCCTTTATGTGTTGTTTCTTTTGAGTTATTCTTCAAGTTGGTTTGTATAGCTAGGAGTTCCTTGAGCCCTGATCTTCCTACCCTCCTCATGTCAGAATGGGTGACTAGTACTAGGATCATGCGACTACAAGATATGTTCTACCTACTAGAACCCTATCTGTTGATCAGTTGAAGACAAAACAAGAGCATACTGTAACAATGGAAGCAATAGAAAGTACCTTATCAGATGCAAAATTTATCAATGTGCAAGATCTTGACACTGCTTATGATATGTGGGAGAAGCTAAAAATAGTCTATGGAGGAGATTCACATGTGTAAAAATCTTAGGTGGATAGCTTAAAGGGAAAATTTGATGACATATAGATAATTTAAGGAGAGAACATTGAGCATTACAGTCAGAGAATCAAGGAGGTAGTGAATACAATCAGAAGATCTCATGGAGCTATCATTGAAGTTGATGTGGGAAGAAAAATCCTAAGAACTTTATTGCCACATTATGCAATTAGATTTTCTTCTATACAAGATGTAAGGTCTTTAGGAACTATACCAGTTACTGTGGATTCTTTGGTTGGAAATTTAAGTTCCTCTGAATTGAGAAATTATGATAACAACATGCCTAAACCAATGCATCATTTAATGCCCATCTAAACTCTAGAAGGAATTCTAAGCATAATAGTCAAAATTCTTTAGTATCTTATGGAAGTAATATTGATGATATCGTATGTGGGGAAAAAGAACAAGAAGAATTGGAAGCTTTGTTTGCTAGAATGTTAGCTAGAGTAAGGGAAAAGTATAAAGGAAAATCCCCATTGAAATGCTTTTCACGTAGAAAGATTGGACATATTGAATCTAAATGCCCTAAGAACAATAAGAAAGAAAAGAACAAGAGATATAAGGATAAAGGAAAGAAATCATGTTATCTAGCTGAGAAAGGTGTTATAGATGATGAATAAGATAATAGAGGAGATTGTCTTTGTTTCTATGAAGGAAGATGTGATAGAAGGTAGTGAGACTACATTGATATCAACTATCAACAAGATTGAGAAGTGCATTATTGATAGTGGTTGCACACATCACATGACTAGTGACAAGAGTAAATTCATTGAGCTTGAAGAATTTTATGGAGGATCAGTTAAGTTTGGTAATGACATCCCCTGTATGGTAAAAGGTAAAGGCACTATAGCACTAAATGACAATACAAACTGTGATCATGTCTATTGGGTATTAGGACTGAACTATAACCTGTTGAGTGTTTCTCAACTAAATCAAGAAGGATTTGATTTGGAATTCAATGAAGGAATATGGAAGATAAGGAACAAACAAGGAATGTTTATTTATATTGGAGGATTGAAAAGATGTAACTTATTCTACTTAAATCCATCTGTTAAGAAATGCTTGATTGGAAAGGTAAAAGACAGTTAGTTATGGCATAAGAGGTTTTTTCAAATTAATTTTGATAACTTGATCAAAGTCAGTAAAAGGAAAGTTTTTAGAGGTCTTCCCTATCTTGTGAAACCTGATAATGTTGTTTGTAAGGATTTTCAATTTTGGAAGCTTACTAGTTCTACATTCAATAGTAAAGACTAAACATCTAAGAATATACTTGACTTGGTTCATATTGATTTATGTGATCCTATGAGAACTCAAAGTTATAATGGAGACAACTATTTTATGTTGTTCATTGAAGACTATTCAAGGATTATGTGGACTATGTTTCTTAAAGAGAAATCATAATCTTTTCATATGTTCAAGATTACAAAGCAAGAGTGGAAAAGGAAAACTATAGGAGCTTAACATTATTAAGGTTAGATAGGAGTGGAGAATTTAAATCACATGAATTTGTTGCCTATTGTGAACAAGAAGGGATTAAGAGACAAATGTATGCTCCTAGGACACCACAATAGAATGGAATAGCTAAAAGAGGAAACCGATCAGTGACTGAATGTGCTAGGACTTTGATGATGCAAAAGGATGTTGCATAAATGTTTTAGAGAGAAGTTGTTAGCACTGTCGTATACACTTTTAATAGAGTTCTGATCAAGAAAAGAATAGGAAAGACACCTTATGAACTATGATATGGACAAACTCCTAATGTAATTTATTTTAAAATCTTTGGTAGTAGATTCTTTATTAAGAAGGATGAAAAAATAGGAAAGTTTGAAGCTAAAAGTGATGAAGGAATATTTTTGGGCTATTGATCTAAGAGTAAAGCCTACAAGTGTTTCAAAAAATAGAATTTAAATAAGATCATTGAGAGTTATAATGTAAAAGTGGATGAATTTTTTGATGAAAATGATGAATCAAGCAAGATGAAACCTAAAGTTTATAATGGAATAACATATATACAACCAGTGATGGAAGATGAACCTGTTGAACAGAATGAACAAAGACAAGAGGAACAAGAAAAGGATGACACACATGTTTAGAATGAAGCCGAGGACCAAATATCTGAGCCTAGCTTACCAAGGTATGTTAAGTTAAATCACTCTTCTAAGAAAATAATTTGAGATAAGAATGCTAGAGTATTAACTAGAAGGAAAGATAAAGAGAACACCTGCTTACTTTCTAAGTTTGAGCCTAGAACTAGTAAGGATGTGTTGAAAGATGATGATTGGTTGAATGCAATGAGAGAAGAGATAGAAAAGATAGAGAAGAATTAAAATTTGACTCTAGTACCCCGAACGATAGATAAGAATGTGATTGGAAGTAAATGGGTATTTAGAAATAAAATGGATGAAACTAGAGAAGTAGTGAGAACAAGAAAATACTTGTTTGAAAATGATATACACAAGAGGAAGGATTGGATTATGGTGAGACCTTTGCACCTATTGCTAGATTAGGAGTAAGGATACTACTTGCTTATGCATCTTACAAGAAATTCAAGGTTTATTAAATAGAGGTGAAATCTTCTTTTCTGAATGGTATACTAGAAGAGGAGGTTTATATTAATCAAGTTGACAGTTTTGAGAAGAATGATGGACAAGATTTGGTTTGCAAATAGAAGAAGCCACTGTATGGACTAAAACAAGCACCTAGAGCATAGTATGAGAGACTACACTCATATTTTATAAAGAATGGACTTGTTAGAACAAGAGACAACAACAATCCTTATCTAAATGTTGATGAAGAAAACAAGTTACTACTTTCTGAAATCTTTGTAGATGATATAATATTTGGAGGAAAGATGACCTAAGTAGAGAATTTGCTGAACAAATTAGAAATAAATTTGAAATTTCAATGATAGGTGAGATCAAATAATTCATTGGCTTGCAAGTTTCACAACTAGATAACGGTATCTACATCAGCCAGTATAAATACATAAAATAGATATTGAAGACCTTTGGACTTGAGGAATCCAAAACTGTTGGAACCCCAATGGTCACAAGTTGCAAATTGTCTAAGGATGATGAATATTATGAAGTTGATCATACTATGTACCGATCTATAATTGGAAAGCTACAATATGTTTTTCATAGTAGACCAGATATTGCACAAGCAGTTGGTTTCATTGCAAGATTTTCAGTACATCCTAAGGATACACACTTCACTACAGTAGAGAAGATATTTAGATATTTAAGAGGAACAACATATTATGGAATTTGGTATGGTTACAAAGGAGATTTTTCACTAAGTGTTTATACTAATTCTAACTAGGATGGAAATTTGGATGAAAGGAAAAGTACAAGTGGTGGAGCATTTTTATTGGGTGAAAGCCTTGTTTCTTGGACAAGTAAGATGTAGAATTGTATTTCACAATCTACTATTGAAGTTGAATATGTTGATGATGCCATCAATTGCAGTTAGGTGGTATGGATTAAGAAACTACTTTAAAGTATACAAGAAAAGGTGACTGAACCTATTGTTATTCACTATGATAATACTAATGTTATAAACATTTCTAAGAATCTAGTGATGCACTCTAAAACTAAAAATATTGCTATAAAGTACCATTTTCTTATAGGACAAGTTCATGAGAAAGAGGTAAGGTTGGAATACATTCCAACCGGCATAGAAATTTCTAATATATTTACTAAGGCTCTACCTAAGGATAGGTTTGAATACTTAAGAATTAAGTTAGGGGTCACTCCCCTATCTGCACTTAAGTGAGAAGATTTTGTACTACATCAATCCTTGAACTTTACTATTGTATCTTAACTTGGATTGATGTATTAACTTGACAACTCTCAGAGTAGGAGTAGTTAAGTTGTAAGATGATTTTGGACTAGAAATTAGAGAGGAGATATTGTTGTGTAGAAACTTTGGCATTGTTTTCAAAGGGGGAGAATGTTCCATCAATACATTGGTATAGGTATTTGGTACATGCAGTGAGTTAAATGGAGTTAACATCCTAGGGGGATATACTACATAGATTGGACTCTACAAGGATAATGATTGGAATGATTGGAAGCTGAGAAGTTAAAGATTAAACTGAACTTGAAGACTATTAATGTGATCAGTTGGTTAGTCTGATTTCTTTGGGACACACAGGTAAAGAGACAAAGAGGTATGTGTTGATGTGTTCTGTTTCCATCAATCGAAAAGGTAGAGATCAGTGACATAACTAAAATAGAGAAATGAAGTGAAGGAAGTGGTTGATCATATGTGAAAGGTAAAGTGGTTTAGAGCATGATTTGATGGTGAGACATGACAATCATAGTTGACCAATGATCAGTTATGGTATTGTCATTGATGTCAACTATTAAATTTATGCATTGATGATGATGATCATGGATGACATCATGCTAATGGAAATGTTTTAAGGTGTTGTTCTACAGATGTGTTTGAAAACATGTCTTCATACTACATGTAAAATCTTAACTTGTTGTGATGACCGGTGAGACAGATCTAGTGAAGTGAACCAGAGACAGTGAAATTGTTTAGACAATAATTAACAGGAATAAGATGATTCTATCACTATGGTTATGTGTTTGATTGTTTTTGTTTTTGGTTATTTTATAGATGTTACTTAAAGTTTCTAGATACTAATCCTACAACCGTGATTCATTTAGAGAAAAGATATGAGATATTTCAAAGGATAAACAATGACATTTGAAAAGTGTTAAGTTTGTAAATGGCTAATGGTTTGATTGGTATCAATGATTTCAATTATTGTTATCATCAAATGTTATTGGTCATAAATCATTTGAGAATGTGCATGGACAACTAGAAACAATTATTTAATGGTTGTATAATTGAGATGAGTGTGTAAAGATGATTTGAGCAAGCTGGTTGGTCAAGAAGGATAATACTTGATGAAATAATTTAATTTCTTGATTAAATCTAAAAATGGAAAGGCGTTGTCAATAAATTTCAAATTGGACATAGAGATATGTGATATGAAGCCAAGTGTAGGGTAAGATTAAAAAGGTATTACATTTTAGGGTTTTCTATGGTGGTGGAAACCTAAGAGAGAAGGAAACAATATAAACTGAAAATAAGGTGAATGTGTGTCGGTGAAGAAGGAAGAAGAGATAGAGGGTGTGGTCTAGATAAGTGTTAAAGGAGAATGTGAAGAATGATGTTTCAGCTATAGAGGATCTTATCAAGAAAAGGAGGTTTTTATTTCATAGATCATTCTTACATGTTATTTCCTAACAGGTACAATAGAGTGTTGGTAATCCTCAAGTGAGGTAGATCCTCACAGATATTTATTGTATTGAAATCATGTATGGTGGAACTATAATAAGTGTTCTAAGTTCTCTTACAAGGCTACCTCTCACAAGGTACAAGCTTGATATGAGTTCTAGGTAAATCCTCTCACAAGGTTACATTTTGTCATGTATATGTAAGTCCTTTTAACAAGGTAAATCCTTTCATGGGGTATACTTCAGAAGAGTACAAGTTTGTGGGTGCCATCCCCACCATGGTTTTTCCTAAATTTGGGTTTCCACAATACCAAAAATCTTGTGTATTTTTGTTGGATGTTTTGTGGTTGCACATTTACATTTGATTATTGAGTTGTTGCTTTAGTAGATAAGTGAAAAGTGTTTAAATGTTGAATTTGATAGATTCCTGATTCACCCATGCCCTCTTAGTAATCTCATCATAGTAGTGTTAACACCACTTACTCCTAGGTAGGCCTTGGAAATTTGATAGAAAATCTAGGCATGACAAGGAGAAGAAAACATATGTGATAATGAAGGATGGAGTATCCTATAGCCTTTCACCCCTACAAGAAAGTGATAAGGAAGATCATTGTAGACCATATGGAAAGACATGTTGTCAATTAGTGCCAAAACACTTAGTCATTTATATGAATATAGTGTTGACCGAGCCAACATCTTGAAGTGTAAGCTGATTAGTTGCAGTGTCGACCGAGTAGTTAGTTCAAAATAGTATCACCCAAGATGCCAATGTTACCCAAGTGGCATACCATCTCCAAGTGATCAATGTGGCCTGAGTACCCAGTGTCAACCAAATGCCAGAGTTTCCAATTCATTGTGTTGCGTGAGTGTCAGTATATCACCCGAGTGGATTATTGGACCCGAGTATCAGCATTGGGCCGACTTAGCACATATTTTTTGATACTAATTAAATATGATTAGTATTTGACTTATGAAGGTAATTGATTTGGATAGATATATATGTAGGGTAATTTTTTGTCCAAATAAAGTAATAAGTAGCAGAAGAAGAATGAGTATGGATATGCGAATATGAAGTGGCAGATTGATTAGAAGGCTACAATAGTATAAGGAACATCAGAGACTCACCTATCACATTGAGGTGATCAGTATTATTTCAAAGGATCTTATTCAGCAAATCAAATTTGCATAGCAGATCATTGACTGGTTCATCCTAACAGGTGTATTAGTCAAAATCCTTTAATAGGGTGGACTTAATAGTCCTTTACAAATATCCTAACAGAGTGCATACTTTATTATACTGTATAAATATTTTCTCAAGGTGGACCTAATAGTCCTTATTTCTCCTAACAGGGAAGGCCATCAGAAGTGGTCAATTGTAAGCCTTAATCGGTCAAATTTACTACTGTAGTTCTAAATCTTGTGGGCACCATCCCCACCCCAGTTTTTCTTTCTATTTGGAAGGTTTCTGGGTAACCAAATATTGTGTCAAGTGTTATGGATGTTTATTTCTTTTGTGTTCCATGCATGAAATTAGATTAGACAATCTAATAAAGGATGAAAGAGAATAAGTTTTATTGGTTCCTGATTCACCCCCCCTCTTAGTTACCCAGCCTACAATATATTTATAAAAATCATAAGGGACCAAGAATGGTCATGGTCAAGGAGAAAGACGTCTTGAAGGGTTTTAGTGAAGAAGAGATATGATTTTTAATAATTCAAAATCCTAATATAGTTATAACAACAACAAGTAAGGAGATACCATAATAGATGCAGTCCCTATTAGACAAATATGAAGACATCATTATGGATGAGTGACCTAGTTCACTACCACCTTTGAGGGATGTGAGTCATCATATTAACCTCATACTTGATGAAAGACTTCCCAACAAATCAATCTATAAGATGACACCCAAGAGGTCAATAAATCATAAATCAGATCTAAGAGTTATTAGACAAAGGGCTCACAAGAAAAAGCTTCAGCCCTTGTGTTGTGCCTATTTCTTTACCACCAAATAAATATGGGAAATAGAGGTTATGTGATGATTTTAGAGAAATAAGTAAGATCACAATAAGGTATATTTTCACTATACCTCATATGGAAGACTTAATGGATAGTTTAGGGGGTGCATGTTACTAATCAAAGATTGATTTGAAAGGCGGGTATCATCATATTATAAAATGGGAAGGAGATGAATGGAAATATGATTTCAAGACCAATGAGGGTTTATATGAATGGATAGTAATGACATTTGGCCTATCTAATACCCCTAGGACATTCATGAGGTTGATTGATGAGGTCCTCAAACCATTCATAGGAATATTTGTGGTTATGTACTTGGAGGATATCCTTGTATAAAATAGGACAAAGGAGGATCATCTACATCATTTGGAGATGGTGTTGAAGAGGTTGAAACAAGAACTTGTCTACCTTGGATTTTTTCTTTCCAAAGGTGAGTTAAAGATGGATCCTAAAAAGGTAGAGGAAATACTAAGTTTCCAAACCCCTAAATCGGTAGTAGAGGTAAGGAGCTTTCATGGGCATGCAAGTTTTTATAGAAAGTTCATTAATAATTTTATCCATATTTGTTCACCTATCATAGATACTATTAAACGGGATAAAAGGAATACGTTTCAATGGATAAGTGAGGTAGATAAAATATTTTAATACTTGAAGTGGAGAGTGGCCCAAAAACCAATACTTACACTACCTTAATTCAATAAAGTATTCATAATTGAGTGTGATGAAAGTGGTTTTTCCATAGGTGCATTTTTGAATCAAGAAGAGAGATTGGTAGCCTTATTTAGTGATAAAGTTGATGAGACTAAGATGAATTATTAATTATATGACCTTGAATTCTATGTCATAGTTCAAGCCCTGAAGAAATGGAGACACTTCCTATTTCCAAGGGAATTCATTATGTTTGCTAATAATCATGCACTAAGTTTCCTAAATAGCCAAGACAATCTGAACTATAGGCAGATGAAATGGGTGGAGTTCTTGTAGGTTTACATCTTCATAATCAAGCATAAGAAGGATCAACAAAACAATGTTGTTGATGCTCTTAGTAGGAGGTAACTCATGGTGCTAGAGAGCCAACTCTAAAGTGTTGGAATAGATGCTTTAAAAGGTATGTATCAGGATGATGATAATTCTAAGGATGGATTTGTTTTTTGCAATCAATTTTCAAATATGCTTCACTGTGATTTTTCTAATTTTGTGTTACAAGATGGTTTATTTTTAAAGAGGCTCAATTTGTGTGCCAAATCTCTCTAAGAGATCTAATTTGATAAGGGATAAGTATGGTAGGAGTCTTGAAGGACACTTTAGAATTGATAATACCTTGGAGAAGGTTAGGAGATTTTACTTTTGGCCTAAAATGTAGGTGGATGTAAGGAAGTTTGTGGAAATTTTCACCATATGTTAGAGAGAAAATAGAACTACTTAAAATGAAATCCTCTACCAACCTTTTCCCATACCAAATAGACCTTGGGAGAGTATAAGTATGGACATTGTCTTAGGGCTACCTTGGAAAAAAAGAGGGTTTGATTTTTTTGTGGGAGATAGATTCAGTAAAATGACACACTTTATCCCTTGTAAATGTACCAGTGATGCCTCTAATATTGAAAGATAGTTTTTCAAAGAAGTTGTAATAATTCATGGACTTCTTGTGACCATTGTATCAGATAGGGATTCCAAATTCATAGGTCACTTTTGGAGGACCCTGTGGAGAAAATTGGGTATGAATTTAGCATATTTTTTTAACTACCATCCTCAAACAAATGAGGAAAAAAAGGTAGTGAATAGGTCACTGGGTAAATTTCTAAGGTGTTTAACAAAGGAACATTGTCAAAAATGGGATTTGGTACTCCCTTAAGTAGAGTACATGCACAAAACAATTTTATTAATAGGAGCATAGGAAGGAGTCCATTTTAAGTTGTCTATGGCATGAGCCCAAGAAGGGTAATTGAACTTAGAGATCTAAAAGGCATAGAGAGGAAAAGTATTGAAGGAGAGGAGTTTGAAATAGAAATGAAGGACATCCATGAGAAAGTGAGATATTATCAAGGAAAGTATTGAAAAGTACAAATAATGTGCAAATTTGAAGAGTAATATTTATTTTAAGGTTGGGGATATGGTGTTTGCACATCTGAAGAAGGAAAGGTTACCTAAGGATATATATACCAAGTTACAAATGAAGAAGATTGGACCTTGCAAAGTAGTCTACAAGTTTAGTCAAAATGCATATGAGATGGAACTCCCTCCTAGAGTAGCTATCTCACCTATATTTAATGTTTCTTGAAGCCATTTTGGGTGGAAGACTTACCCCCTTTTGAACCCTTAAATCTTGGATCCATTTTGGACACTAGAGAGGTCAAAAAGACAAGGAACTAGGCCTACAATGAGTACCTGATCAAATGGCATGGATTTACTCCTAAATATGCAACTTGGATGTCTAAAGAAGATACTAAATTCCATGGAACCTCTCTACAACAATAGATCTTAGGTAGAATATGAGATCCTTTCCACCTTGGGTGTATGGTGCAGGGTCACCCAATGGATTCCATGCCTGCATGAGGATTTTTGGAGTTATGTTTCTTGTTTCATGTCATATAAGTTCTAATAATATCTTGTGGACCATTTTGAATAACTTTTAACTCAATGAGTAAGTCTTGTTGGTCATTGGTCCTATATGGACAAATGTTGTCATGATAGTCTCAAATGGTAAAAAGTATCAAATATGATGAATAATGATGTAATAAGGCTTATATTTCCTCCTTAGAAATTTATAGGATGAAATGAGGTCATTTGGATTCAATTGGTTGAGTTTGGTTAAAATTTTCAAAATCTTGCAAATGTTGCTTTGCAACTTTCCAAGTTTGTAATGCAACAAAGTGCAATTTTGTAACCCAATAGTCACCTATTTGAAAATTGGTTAGGGACCACTATTAATTGGCTCCTACATGCTTAAATTTCCTCCCTATGGTTGAGGAAAGGTTGTTGATGTATTTTGGGAGAAATTTATTTGAAACTAACTCTAATTTCCTATTATTTCTCTGATTTTTGCATCTTTCACTGATATGTACGACTCTATACAATTGTAGCATGCCCTAAGATTTAGATGGTTTCATATGGTATTTAATATAGTCTTTTTAATACGTATTTTGATCCAATTTTATAGAGAAATAATGGAGATATATGCAATTTATTGAAAGTTAGGTTGAAACCCTAACAAACTAGGGGTTTAACACAAAAATTCTAATGAATCCCCATTATACCATGGGAAAATGATAAAAGATAGTGGAATGGTATTTTCAAATGTCCTTTCAATGTTCCAATTGGTTACAGAGTAGGAGTTTAATCTTGGAGAGAGAACAAGAAAGCCTTAGGTCTGGTATCCCTATGTGACAGGCCTAAAATGTATGTTTGTGATATTTAAATTGAAAACTTGTTGAAATTTAAGTGCTCAAAACCTCTAGATTGGTTAATTTGGAGATTAAAACAACCTATTAGTTCCATTTGTTGAGTTTTGGAGTGCAATTTTGGGGTACTTGCTTTGTTAAATAGGGTTAACGAGGCCTCCAAAGGCACTACTAGACAATTGTTGGTCAGTATGTTGCAAAGAAACATGGGTTCATTTTAAGGTATGCTAGATAACCTCCAAATGGGTATTTAAAAGTTTCCTCTATTTTTTTCAAAGATTAAGGGTCTAGGATTTAAGGGAAAAACCCCAATGTGAAGGGCTATTAGGCCTAGGTGAGCTTTGTGAAGGAAGTATCATTGGTATTGGAAAAATAAAGTTGTAGAGTGTCTTTTTAGTTTCATTATATTTACATAATTCTCAAAAAAAAATTAATTGAGTGGTCCCATTGATACTGCATAGTCTCCATATAGATTTGCTTTCTAGCCATGGTTGATTGCCTTCAAGTTATCAAGTTGAGTTAGGTGTGGAATCCCATTTTTGAAACCAATACATTTCCCTTTTTTCATTGAGTCTTACCTATTTTGCATCCATTCCATAGTCCTTTGCATCAACCAACCCTAACATTAAAACTTTCATTATAGTCAATATAGCCTTTCCTCGAAAACAACATAGAGTTTCTATGAGAGTATCTGTTTAACAAAGTATGAACACACCCAGTTGGGTCGAGGCCCTTAAGTATAACATAATCCATAAATCAATAACTAATCAGAAGGATAATTATATGAGTAATACTAACATTTTCCACCATAAGAAGCCTAATAAAAGACATAACTCATTTGTTACTTTCATTCAAGCAACAAATTAAAATGTTTTAGATGGAATGTGGAGGAATTTTTATCTATATTTGGATGTAAAAGAAGACTTACAAGTATATTTTAACAAAGTGGACATATATTTATAATGTATTGTCATTAAATTACCCCCTAAATGTCAGTTTGTGATGTTACAAGGAGTATTTTACATTGTTTGGAGTTTGTTTATGAAGCCCAAATAAGAACGTGGGGTTTAGGAAAGTTTTTCACTCAAATGGTCATGTTGAAATGTGAAGTCATCATGGATTGGCACTAGTTGTGGTTGAGTCATCATGGATTGACACTAGGTGTTGTTGAGTCATCATGTATTGCCGCTAGTTTTGGTTGAGTCATCATAGATTACCACTAGTTGTGGTTGCATCATAAATAGAAGGTTTTTATTAGGCGACGTACTATAGATAGTAAGCTGGTTTGATGACTTAACAAAAATAGAAATTTTAACATGTGTTGAACATGTAGCTATATGAGTCATACTTTCCAAATTTAGTAAATTATCTGCAATTAGGAATCTAAAACTGTGTTGTTATATGCAACTTGAAGTCATGATTTGAGTAACATTTTGAAGATTGTTGTAGCTATGAGTTTGAGATTATCTTATACATCTTAGCTACATAAATATGAATACATCTACCTCATATAAATAGAGTTATGTTTACCAAAGTTGATATAAGGTAAAACCCCCTAAGTGTGGTAGAGCCTAAAGTGAAGGGGAGATAGGTGGATATTTATCTCCCATTCATTTACCAAAATACCATTTGAACATAATCATATGTCTTGGAAAACCATTATGCTTAAAAGGGTAGAGCTATGGAAAACACCAATATATTGGTGAATTTTGTGGGGGCAATCACAACAAAAAAATCTTTTGGGAAGAGTAAAGGAAGTCCTTTATCATATTTAAAAAATGTTGCAACATGTTTAAAAGCTTTTAAAAAAATCTTTTAGAAGAAAGAACTTGGAAGGATGATCATTATTTTCTTCTCATTGTGAGGTGGTGACTCTAAATTTGTTTTGCAACTACAATATTTGTCTCTAGGGGTATCTGTAGGTTCATGGGGGGCCAAAAAGTAGCGATGCAAAAAAAGAAGTTTTTCATCAAGCCCAAAATGCAAAAATCTATGTTGAATTTTTAATAGGCATGGGTGTTAGTACACCTAGCCAAAGAAAATACCTAGAAAACACCTATATTTGATATCAGATATCAGATATATATATGATATTTGATACACATCTAATATCAGATACGTATCCAATATCAAATATGTGTCTGATATCTCATAAGTATTTCATATTTGATATCGGATATGAACACATATATAATAATATATGTTTACGTATCCAATATTAGATAACTATTTCATATCCAATATCATATATGAATGCTTATATAATATTATAAATAAATATTATTATATAATATATAATATGTACATCTGATATCATATACATATTATATATGTTAGAATATAAGCAAGGACCCCTACATGGGATCACTGTTATTTAAAAATTATTATATTGGTATCCGATATGAGATACATATCCAATATCAGATACTACAATAATTGAAATTCCAAACTTTGACCGTTGGTGCCAATATTTTATCATTGGCACCATTGTTAGGGTATCACATATTGGATCCATATCTGATATCTGATACCTCTTTTATAAATTCCAGACTCTCAAATCTTAATATGTTATATATGTAATACATTACATATATTATGCATTACATGTATAACTCATTACATATGGAATAGGAATAGAAATAGAGATGAGGGAATAAGGAGATTGTGTGTGTGTGTGTGTGTGTGTGTGTGTGTGTGTGTGTGTGTGAGAGAGAGAGAGAGAGAGAGAGAGAGAGAGAGAGAGAGAGAGAGAGAGAGAGAGAGTGTTATT
>MU223971.1:2103788-2169124 GCA_018584345.1 Thuja plicata | reverse complement strand
GTGTGAGAGAGAGAGAGAGAGAGAGAGAGAGAGAGAGAGAGAGAGAGAGAGAGAGAGAGAGTATTATTTAATATATATTATATAATATTATATATTATATATTATAATATTATAGTATATAGTATTATATTATATATTATAATAATATATAAGAATAAATATATATGTAAATATCTGATATTAGATATTGTAGACACCTAATTTTGGTCAAGATGAATCAATTAGGAACAAAGTGAGAAAAAACTAATTCAAATCAATTCAAATCAATCAAATCATGAATTAATTGAATTATTATAAAAAAGCCCGGGATTAATCAAATCAAATAAATCAAATAAATTGTGCAATTGAAATTAATCATTTAATTGCATAGTTAAAATCAATTTAAATCAAATCCAAACCTTTCAAGAGTGCACATGGCTAAAGAAAATCAATTAATTAAATCCCTTAATTTCTTCATCCATCACATGGGATAAAATTTATCAACCAATGAGGATTGAGAATTGGAGCTCACATGGATCAAGCCAAATTCATCCTTGATCACACATCTTAAAATTGCATCTTGACCACTCAAATTGTCCCCTTATTTGAAACCACCCTTTAAATTGTCTTAACCTTTGAGACAATTGAATTAACCAAGCTCTAATCATGGGTTAATCAACTCTACCCCCTACCCTTGGGAAATCATTTAAATAGAAGCCATTTTTAATGCATTTACATCACACACACTCATGAAGAAAACGACCATCACTATAGGAAAATAGTTTTGAGTTCATAGCAATTACATCTTTATAATGTGCATTTTAGTGAGAAATTGGAGTTAAATGAGCACAAATCTTTATCAATTCTCATTTTAGGACTGTCATTATGGATGCTTAAGCAAAGATCATGCTATTTTATTTCCTAATTAGAGAGCCATGAGATGCTTCTTGGATTATTTTATATTATTTAGTTAATCTTTGTTATCTTTCTTTTGAACTGATCATAATAGAAAACTAATTTTGTGAAGCTGTATTTCTTGACTTTCTTGCAAAGATGGAGGGCGGTATTTGCTCGATACCCTAGAAGTGTACCTAAGAAAGAAAAAAAATGGACATTTTTATGAATAGTTTGAACATGGAGATTAACTATCGATTGAGATTGCAATGTCCATGTTCGCTTCAAGATATGATTGAAAATGGAGTTACAAATGGAAGAAGTTTTGTAGAAGAGTGGATAAATCAAGTTGTACAAGGAAAATAAAAATTCTCCTAACAACCACAATAATTCCAACAATCATAATTGAAACTTCAATTAATAGAAACAACTTTTGGCTTAAGAACACCAACAAGGGCCTTGTCAATGATGGGGTTGTTGAGGCACACAATTTTAAAGTCACTCCTTTTAATCTAACAAGATCTTCAAACCAAGCTAATAATGTGAACCAAGAAAACAAGGTTCCATTTAAAAACAACAACCCCAATACCAAAAACTTTCAAAACAAACAAGAGGTTAACAAACCAAGATCTTTCTTTACCCTGTCACTAAGGAGGAAGTTCACACCCTTAGGTGAACCACTCGAGAATGCCCTAAGGACTCTCATTTATAAAAAAAATCATTGTTTTATTGGAGGCAAGTCCTTATAAACCTAAAATTAAACCCTCATGGTGGAATAAAGCTAATATTTGTGAATATCATTGAAATAGAGGGCATAAGACAAATGATTGCATAAGACTAAATCATGAGCTACAAGATTTTATGGATAATGGAATCATCAAGGTGGATGGGTCGCCAAACAATGAAGATCATGTGGCTTTCAAAACCCCTTTCTTCAATGATGAGAAGGGAGAGTCTTCGAATAGTAACCAAAATAACAAAGGAGGTAATAACAAAGTAAATTTTACACATAGCTATGATAATAAAATCAATTCCTTAAGAGGATATGAGAATACTATCAATGTTACTATTTTGAAAGATCCACCATCAAAGGAAACCTATAATGTGGTTACTAGGGGGCAAGCATCAATGGTTACTTTACAAGAAGCTATCCCTAAGACTATTTTTCCTAATCAACCTTCTTCTCAATGACACTACAATATTCTTGAGTTGTTGAAACTTTCACCAAACCATAAGGAAATATTAGAGAAGTCTCTTGTGGAAACAACCTTTCCTGATAACTTAGATGAGGATAGGTTTCAAAACATGGTGGTTCATCTTTTAGAACCTCATGGTTTTTCCTTTCTGAACAAGATGACATGTCCATCCATTATCCTAAAAATATACCACTACATATAGAAGTCTTTATTGAAAAGCATCATGTCAAAAGGGTCCTCATTTATGGAGGAGCTGGTCTAAACATTTGCACATTGAGCCTATTCAAAGCCCTAGGATTTTTCGAATGTGTCATGGATCCAAAGAAAAAAATTACTATAAAATCCTATGATGATGAGGAAAGGTATTCTAAAGGAATGTTGGTGTTTCCTATTCAAGTGGGACCAATAAAAAAAGGATATTATTTTTCAAGTTCCTTATATGAAGCTAACTTATAAAATTTTGCTAGGGAGGTCATGTATACATGAAATGCAAGTGGTACCATACACAAGTAACACAAATGCTAATTTAAGTATTTTAAATCAAGAGGAGGGAGATCCAAACTCCTCTAGGGTTAAAAATCAAGGAATATAAGAAACACATTATCAAAAGATGGATAAGTTAATGAAGAAATTTAAGAAATAATGCAAAATCCATCAAAAGGGTGTGGGAGATTTTTTCGTGTCCTTGTTTGATTTACCTCCATCTCCAAAATCACATGGGAGACCGAATAGTTATCATGAAAATAAAAAATATAATACCCATTTTGTGAGAGAAAGTGACAACTCATCAAAAGAGGAAGAAGATAATGAAGTTTTAAAGTGGTTCTACAAAGATGAGGAAGCTTGGAGTTCCCATGTATAAAGGGTCCAAAATGTGAGTATCCAAACACATCAATATGGTAAGGGTTTTCAAATCATGAAAAATATGGGATATAAAGGAAGAGGACCCTTAAGAATTATAAATAGAGGATTTCTAGAGCCCATACAACATCCTTGAGATATAAGGATGAAAAATTAGGCATAGGATACCAAGAACAATGAAGTGGTTCAAGCAATGACCAAGATTCCTATAAACATGTCCATATGGTAGATTCCAAAATTCAAGATGAATCTGGTCAATATGAATGGGGTTCTTTATCTAAGGCTTCTTGTCATGACAAGGAAATGGATGTCATCCATACTTATTCTCTTACATCTAGTACAAATAGATAATCAAATATGGACCAGGGATCAAGTTCTACTCAAGTTCCAAATAACTCTCAAGCACCAAATTTAGGATGAGCATCAAATGAAAATTTGTGGGTGAGTGAACCATGGGTAACCTCATGGGTAGGGGATTCAAATGTTAGGTTTAATCCACAAATGTTTTATCCCACATAAATCTAAGAGGACTCAAGTGAGGAGTATTTTGATCCAAATTCTATGGAACACCTTGAACAAGCATGTCATTTATTTGAGCGAAACAATGTATGAACCCTCTAATTATGTTATGTCCTTAAATCCCAAGGATAAAATTTTTTCCCAATAAATCTTTATCTCTTATCCATCCTAAACTAATTTATTGAGACCAAAATTAGTCAAATGACATACTTTACTTTCCTAATGACAATTTTGTGGCCTTATAACTAAATGTAGTTGAACCCTCTTTCACCAAAGAATTTGATCAAAGAATAGAAGTGGAGGAAAATGACCAATCTCTCAATCCATAAGAAAAAAGAAAAGAAATAAAAAAATGAAGTGGTCTAGTGGTGAAAACCACAATGTGGTAGTACTAGACCAAAAAATAGTAAAAATAAAGGATATTTCTGAAGGTGAAAACCCAACTGTGGCGCCTAAGGAAGAGAGATTGGATACCTAACTAGAGCATGATGAAGAGAGATCTCATATATTGATTGAACCAACAGAAAAGGTTAATATTGGCACCAATTTAGATCCAAGATTCATACACATTGGAGTTTTTTTTTACTCCAGTTGAAATGTAAGACTTCATCAAATTCTTTCAGGAAAAACAAGTTAACTTTGCATGGTCTTATTCAGATATGCTGGGGTTAGATCCAATTTTTATTATGCATTACCTAAATGTAAGACTAGGAGTTAAGCCGGTGAAACAAAAGTTAAGAAAAATGCATCCACATGTAACTTTGCTAGTAAAATTAGAGTTGGAAAAATTGTTGAAAGTGGGATTCATAAGGGTTATAGCTTATGCTGAATGGATATCCAATATTGTGCTAGTTTTAAAACATGATAAATCCATAAGGATATGCATGGATTTCTAAGATCTCAACTTGGCATGCCCAAAGGATGATTTTCCATTACCTAGTATTGATGCTATAGTGGATTTGACAGCAGGACACTCTATGTTCTCTCTTATGGATGGATTTAGTGGATATAATGAAATTAAGATAGCACCAGAGGATCAAGAGAAAACAACCTTCACATGCATGTGGGGTAAATATTTTTGGAACGTCATGCCCTTTGGCCTTACAAATGCTGAAGCTACTTATCAAAGGGCAATGACCAATTTTTCATGATATGATGCATACATTTCTTGAAGATTATGTGGATAATATATTAGCCAAATCACATGAAAGGAAAGAACATTTACCAATCCTAGAGAATATTCTAACAAGATCAGAGCAATTCAAAGTTAGGTTAAACCTTAAGAAGTGTGCATTTGGTGTGCAATCTAGAAAATTGTGGGGGTACATAGTTTCAACAAAAGGGATAGAGGTATATCTAGAAAAAGACCAAGCTATCATGGAAATGGAGGCTCCTAATAACATAAGTCAAATGAGATCATTGTAAGGAAGGTTAAAATCCATAAGGAGATTTATATCCCAATTGGCAGAAAAATGTCATTCTTTTACTAAGTTTTTACATAAGGATACAATTTTCAAGTGGGATGAACAATGTGAAGAATCTTTTGCATTATTGAAGACATATCTGATGAATCCACCTATTTTGATGTCACCTATCAAGGATAAACCCTTATTATTATACATCTCAATAACAAAATGTTCTTTGGCGGTATTGTTAGCTCAAGAAGACAAGGATGGTAAAGAAAAGCCAATCTATTATCTTAGTAGACCTTTGGTCAAGTATGAACTCAACTACAGTTTCATTGAGTGAGCATGCTTGGAAATTATTTTTTCTTCTCAAAATCTATGTCATTATATGTTGGTGCACAAAGTCAATATTATTGCTAAAATTGATCCTTTAAAGTATCTACTTAGTAAAATAGCTCTTACAAGTAGATTGGTCAAATGGGTGATGGTGTTGAGTGAATTTGACATAAAATATAAGAATATAAAAGCCATCAAGGGACAAGTAATATGTGATAAATTGGTGGAGTCTCCTTTAGTAGATCATCATCCTATTCAAGTGGAATTTCTAGATTTATAGATAATTAATGTGGAGGCCAAAACATGGAAACTTCATTTTGATGGATCCAACACACAACATGGATCAGGGGAAAGCCTTATTTAATTACTCCTCAAGGTTACACAATTCCAAACTCATACAAAATTATTATTCCATGTACCAACAAAATTGTGGAGTATGAAGTGCTAGTCATAGGCATCAATATGGATTTAGAGTGGAGGGTGAAAAAGTTTCAAGTGTATGGTGATTCTCAACTAGTCATAAATAAGATCAATGATCAGTACCAAACAAAAGATGACAACTTGATGCCCTATAAAAGAATGGTAGATGATTGGAAAAATTATTTTGTCTTAATCTCTTTAGAGAAAATTCCAAGAGATAGAAATAGAGAAGCATGTGTCATTTCTACCTTAGGCTCTCTTCTTCAAATGCCAGAGCAGAATGCTACATATGAATTCTTTGTGCAAGAGTTGGTAAAACCCGTATTTGACCTTCCTATTTCCTAAATCATATGCCTTTTATTTGGAAATGATTCACCTTGGTATGAACCTATTTTTACTTATCTAAAATACCAAACTTTACCTTTGGACCAAACCCATAATCAAAAGACACATTTTATTCACCAAGCTTTCCATTATACCATCCTTTCCTACACACTATATTGCAAAATTATTGATGGAACACTTCTTAGGTGTCTAGAGGATGATGAATCAAAATTATCTTTATGAGAGGTTCATGAGGAGATATTTGGGTATCACTCTAGTGGGTTAAAGTTAGCTAATAAAATCCTTAGCATGGGATACTTCTAGCCAACTCTAGAGAAGGATGCTTGTCACTTTGTTAAGATATGTCAAAAATGCCAATATCATGGAAACATAATCCATGCACCCACACAAGATTTACACCCAATGACCACACCTTGGCCTTTTTTATCAATCGGGGTTTGATTTAATAGGGATAATTTTTCCACTTTCATCCAATGGTCATAAATACATAATAATGACAAAGAAATATTTCACTAAATGCGTAGAAGTTGT
Source organism: Thuja plicata (assembly GCA_018584345.1). Lineage (NCBI taxonomy): Eukaryota > Viridiplantae > Streptophyta > Pinopsida > Cupressales > Cupressaceae > Thuja > Thuja plicata. The sequence goes on along the minus strand of MU223971.1, from coordinate 2,162,637 downwards.
GCCTTTGATAACTGCAATCGGTAAGAAAATCTCTATGTTTATCCTAAATCACATTTGTAGATATGGAATTCCTCATGCTACAATCACAGATAATGGAAAACAATTCAAAAACAAAGATGTGGATGATCTCTTTGAAAAGTTCCATATTATACATCATTCTTCTTCTATTTATTATCCTCAGGGGAATGGACAAGAAAAGGAAACAAACAAAAACATCCTCGCCATATTGAAAAGGATAGTTGATAATTCAGGAAGAAATTGGCATGTTCAATTAAAGCCAACATTATGGGATTATAGGACCTGAATAAGGACACCAACAGGAGCCACACCATTTTCATTGGTTTATGGGGAAGAAGCCATATTGCCTTTAGAGGTTGAGATCCCATCATTAAGAGTTTCTTTACAAGGGTTGATAACATATGAAGAATATAGGGTTGCTAGACTTCAACAGTTGTAGTTTATAGAAGAACATCAAACCCAAGAATATGAACATCTCAAAGTATACCAAAATAGGATGTCAAGGAACTATAACAAGAGGATCATACCTAGAACATTTCAAGTTGGGGACTTAGTGTTGCGAGAAAATCCTAAGAATCAAGTGGAAAGAGAAAAGAAAGGAAAATGGAAAGAAAAATGGTTACGCCCATTTATCATTACTTCATCTTTTGGCACTGAGACATATAAACTAGCTCATTGTGAAGGAGAAGAGTTACATGACCCTATTAATAACATCCATTTAAAGAGGTTTTATACCTGATTACATGAAAGGGTATAGGTTGAAAGAGTATTAGTCGAAAGAGTATTAGATGAGAGAAAGTATCATTCTTTGTAAAGTGAAAAGAGATTATGAAATAATCCAAAAAAAGTGAGAAAAATATCCTGAAGAAATTTAAAAAACAATGGAAATAGTTTTGAAAAAGGTGAAAATTTTGGAAAATTGACCATGAGAAAAGTAAAAAACACTCAAATATGGATCCTAATTTTTTTTTATCTTGGTGAAAACCTAGTAAACAGGTGCCTTGGTAATAAATAAATAAAAAAAAGAAAACAAATGATAAAAATTAAAAAAAAAATCAAAAAAGATAAAAAGTGCCTTGGTGAAAACCTAGCAATAGGCGCCTTGGTAGAAAAAGAAAAAAGAAAAAAGAGAAATAAATTCAGGGAAGTGAAAACTTGGTAAACATGCACCTTTTTGACTCTTAGGTCTTTCCTAGTTGCATTTGTAGATACTGCATTGCGTCATCTCATTTGTACATCTTCATTGGATCTATTATTTGTGCATAGTCTTAATAAAGTCTCTACGAAGCATTCTGTGAAGCCTTTTTCATCATCATATTTTATTTTACCCAGGTTATTCTTTGTTCATTGGCACTTGGGGGCATTCTTTTCAAAACTGGCAGATTTCTAGCAAACTTTGAGTCACAATTTTCACATCAAAACTTTGACAGATAGAATTTGAATCTTTGATTTTCATCATTGTTTAAACCAAACATTCGATATCAAAATGTGATCCTTGATCTTTTGAGATCTTATTAAATCAAAATTAATAATTTGCAGAATAATCACAAAATTAGAATGGATGGAATTCTACTAGAAAAATGACCAACAATACAAGCACTTTTAGTTTCGATGAGTTTTGATTGCTTGAGTCATGTCTTTTTAGCCAATTGATGATATTTTAATTAGATTGGTGATGATGAAAGCATGAAATATTTTCTTGGTTGTTGTGTGAATGTCTGGAGGTTGATTTACCAAGATATGTAAACTCGTCTAACGAAATAATCATCAAAGAATCATCAAGGAAATTTGCATATGGAGGAGAGTTAATTTTGTTTGTTTACATAAATAGATACCTTGGATATATAGATCTGCTATATCTTAATACGAACATCCAATTACAACATTGAATCTGATGAAACCGATATTCAGACTCCCATAGTTGGATTTTTCAACTAGTGAGGGTTTTAATAGTTTGATTGATTGAAGTTTGATAAGAGAAGTATTCATATCATCATGGTGTGGTTATCCAACCAGTGATGATTGTACGTGCTCCTGGTTCAAAATGCTCAATGATGAAAGTATATCCATTTGTATTTCTTTGGAAAAATGATAGTTAGTTGCATTTTCATTCTAGATTAAATTGCATAAAATAATTTGCCTAAGCTAAAGGGGTAGTAACATCATCAAAGGAGGGTTCACATCATCAGTTTCTTGTTCAACTCATTTATAGAAGAGAATTTCTTGTGCATTTAACATTGCATTCATTAATCATTAAACATTATTTACAAGTTATAAATCATTAACCATTATTCATTATCCAAAATCATTATATGCATTTCATCATTCACAAAAGTGCATTTCATACATAAATTGCATTATCAAAATACAAAAAAAACATACATTCATGTAAGTCCATTGCATTGCATTTACCATTTAGATTTGCATACATCATAAATTAAAAGCACTTAGAAATAATTCTTGCATACACTTTTCATCCATATAATTATGTCATATATAAGGTATCGCATCCATAGCATGTAAAGAAGTGCATCATAAAATCATATAGGAAATCATATCATTAAAGAAAGTCTCATATATCATCAGATAATCATGGAAATCAAGAGTGAATCAAGTCATCATAACCGTAGAAATCAAATGTCATCATGTGTAATCAACGATACATCATCATCAAAGAGGTACATCATGATGAAAATATATATGGTACATCCATATATCAAATGAGGATCATCACTCAACTAGGGGAACCGCCTATATCACCTGTCTCACATATACCATCTATCCCATCAGGACCACCTGTGCCATCTATACCTCTACCTCCTGAACTTCTAGGATCTGTCTGAGGTATCTGACTAGTGCTAGCTACAATGGGCCTCTATGTCATCATGGTCATAAAGTGTTGCATCATCCTCACAACCTGATCAATCTAACCACTCATATTTGTCATACCTGCCTGCAAATTCCTGACATCTTGTGTCAAGGTGTTTATAGAATGTGGTGTCTATGGAGCACTTGGAACCTGTGGAGCACCTAGAACCTGTGGTGTAACATGAACCTGCAGTGCAACATGAATCTATGGGGAAATATGAGGAGGAACTTGTCTTTGTTGTAAAACATTTCTAGCATGAGCTAACTGAGCCTGTCAGACTACTCTCTTTCATCTTTGTCCCCAAACTACTAGAGGAACCTAAGCATATTTGATACCAACTCCCCCTCCCTCACTCTCACCCTGCTACCTCTCACCCAAACTCTATCACCCGCTCTGCCACCACTACCCTCTGAGGAACTCGCTGAGATCTCTATTTGCAACCACCTCTCCCACCACCACTGGCACCATCATTGTCAAAAGGATCATCGATATCAGGAATGCGCTCACTAGGATCTATGAACCATGAGAATATATGCCATGTGAACCACTATGAATAATCTGCTTACATACCTACATCATCAACATGCCCTCCCATATCTGATACTATGTATCCCATCATGTGGATCTCATCACAAGAATACTCAAAATCAACTTGTGGACTCCACATTGATCTCTCTACATGTACTCGTGCATATAATGCTAATCCTTGTGGGATATCATGTGTCCTACCAAACTGTTGGACTACTCCGTAGAAGAAAAATCTCTCAATGACTAGTGGAGATTGACCAATCATCTAACAAGGAGAGAACATATAGGGAAGCTCTATATCATCCTCTTGCCAGGCCTTGTAACCAAGATACAGATGTCATATCACCAGATCCATATCATCAAACATGCATCACCAGAAATCTAATTTTCCTAGAAGAGGCTGGATAATCACTCCCTCGTAGAGAAATCTGTATTGCCAGTGTGGATCACATACTCTCCTAATAATTGGCTTCATGACTGGAATGTGCTCCCATGTCCAGAGCTGGAGTAATACTACCCTTGCAGAAAGAGTCATACCATATCTATATACTACATCATGTAGCTCATGATATAACTATGCTAGAATGTAGGATCCCCAATCAAATTGTCATGGATCTGCCATTATTTCCTCTAGGATGCGACCCAACCGATAGTGAAACTGTGACCTCATCGATCTGGTAGCAAGAATCCCCCTATTAGTGACCCAAGCACTGTTGGAAGCCATGGAAATGAAACAAAATATGTTAAAGGAATTCTATCATTCCCGATCATAGGATCTATGAACACTCATCTGCAAGCCTCCCATCATAAACTTGATTGTAACAGAATCTCTCTCCTTGAGTCAGAATCTTGAAAATCTGATACACATCCTCAGGTGTGATCATCATCTCTCCAAGTGGAAAGTGGAAGGTATTATGGTTGGAGTGCAAACACTCTATCATAGCTATGAGAAGACCCCACTTCATCTAGAACCATGGAATCTCTAGAAGGAAGGACAATCCACATAGACCAATCACATGTCTTTCCTGTTTGGTTAACTGATTGATCATATCTAATGGCTAAGGTGGTAATCCCCAAATATACAAATTCTAGAATTACACCTATTTTGCAATCAAATGGAATCATATTAGTATCATCATTTTAGTTGGATCATTCTGAGTCAATCAAATTTCTATCAATCTATCGCTCTTTTTGAGCACATCTATTTTCTACCCGACTCTATATTGTGAGGACATAAAAAACATCAACATATCTTACCTATCCAGATAGACATTATCAAACATTCATCTAAATGGTTATATTAACGTCAAATACATTTTTTCATCACAACCTCAGGCCTAATCTACCACACAAATAATTAGTTATTCTATCCACATCAATGATGATTCAAATTAGGTTTTTGTTTTCAAATCAAGCTAAGCATCATTTTATTTTAGTGTACACGCTGAATTTCTTACATGCTAGTTAAGTCTTGCTACGCATTACTTAACACCTAAAAAGTGACACTTTACTAAGTACGCATCAGTTTTCTGACTACATGTTATTTAATTTCTCATACGTGCTATATTATTTGACCTTTGGAGCTAGGGTTTTATACATGCTACTTTAACTTTAAAAAGTATAGAACTAAGCATTTCCTACATGCTATATCACATTACTCTATGTGTTATTTTACCTCACGGATGTACTACTTCATTTTATACATGCTACTATGCATAAATTAAGATTCTCTACCCTAATAAATGTTAAAATCAAATTTTCATCAATTAAATATCAAAATTGATCAATTAAAAGAGGTTAATATCACTCACTAGAGGTGCATACTTGGTTGGTCACTGGAAACGATGCCCATGCTTGAATATATGCTCTTGAATCATAATCACCATCGCTATCAACTCAGTTTTCACCCAAATAAAAAGAGAGGTAAAAAGTGAAAATAAAATGTGAAAATGACCCTTTTCACCCCAATTTATACATTTTGACCTTTTGAAAGGGTATTTTTATCCTTTGACCTATTTGAGTTGATTCCTTCACCAGGGCATTATTTCATTTTCAAATCAATTTTATTGGGAACCTCATTGAAATTCACTTGATCTTAGTCATCATTATTCCACATCATTTTGATTCATTTCCTAAGGGGGCATCATATTTGTATCAATGGATTGACATTAGGAGTCATATGGTAATGTTTTTCTCATCATCAGGGGAAACATCCTATCAATCAAATCTGCATCGATCAAAATGCAATTGGGGCATTAAATTTTTCAATCATTATCAGGGGCATCATATTTGTATCAATGGATTGACATTAGGAGTCATATGGTAATGTTTTTCTCATCATCAGGGGAAACATCCTATCAATCAAATCTGCATCGATCAAAATGCAATTGGGGCATTAAATTTTTCAATCATTATCAGGGAGATATTTTTTAAATCAGTGGTTCGCATTAGGTTATTTATCCAGCATCAATCAGTTTAGACATCAAAAATGTTAAAGTCAAGGTTAATCAGATCATCAGAAATTTCTTTGAACCAATGCGCTTTGCACATCAGTTCAAACAGGGGCATTTGTAGACACCTAAGTTTGGTCAAGATGAATCAATCAAATAAAAAGTGAGAAAAATCAATTTAAATGAATCAAATCATGAATTAATTGAATTATTATCAAAAATCTTGGGATTAATCAAATCAAATAAATCAAATTAATTGTGCAATTGAAATTAATCATTTAATCGCATAGTTAAAATCAATTTAAATCAAATCCAACCTTTTCAAGGGTGCACATGGCTAAACAAAATAAATTAATTTCCTCATCCATCACATGGGATAAAATTGATCAACCAATGAGGATTGAGAATGGGAGCTCACATAGATCAAGCCAAATTCGTCCTCCATCACACGTCTTGAAATTGCATCTTGATCACTCAAATTTTCTCCTTATTTGAAACCACCCTTTAAATTGTCTTAACCTTTGAGACAATTGACTTAACCAAGCTCTAATCATGGGTTAAAAAACTCTATCCCCTACCCTTAGGAAATCATTTAAATATAACTCATTTTTAATGCATTTACATCACAAACTCATGAATAAAAGCATTATCACTATAGGCAAGTAGTTTGGAATTCATAGAAATCAAATCTTTATAATTTGCATTTTAGTGAGAAATTGGAGTTAAATGAGCACAAATCTTTATCAATTTTCATTTTAGGACTGTCATTATGGATGCTTAATGGTGAAGGAGCACCTAGGCAGGGCTAGAAAAGAACCTTGGGCTTCTATTTTATTTTTGGCTTGTAGTGGTCCTAGCCAAACCACTAGTGCAATAAGGGGACTAAACAAGTCCTAGTCTAAAGTGTGTGAGTGTGGGATGCCTTAATAGGTCCTTAGTGACCTTATTTGTAAGATTGTCCATATTAGGTCAATTAGGGTGTTTTATGCATTTTGATGTCAAATTGGACAAGCAAGGGACTTGAGGTCCTATTTCAATGTTCTAACACCTTTGGAAAGCATTTGTTTATGTTTAGTGGACTTATGACCAAGTTTGGATAGCAAATGCAAAAAGATGTAAAAGTTGTCAATGTTGTCATTGAAAACATTCACAAAATTTGTTGCATAATTGCAAATTTGAGAAATTAGTTTCATAACTGTCTGAAACCATTGATTTTGTGTCTTGGTCAACTACTTAAGGCTATCCTTGACCTTTTGAAGGGTTGTCTTGTTTTTGTAATTGTGTGTACGGACTGAGTAATGAAAAGAATAGACAAAGTTATTGTTTTTCTAAGCAATTAGTGTTTTAATGGATTGAATTGAGTACTATAATCCATGGAAGTTTTAGAGTAGGTGTTTTTAAGTTTTTGTGTGGTGTTAGATTTCCATTTTGTAAGTTTTTAGTTTGTTTTGTAAATTAATTTGTTTCCTGTCCAGTTGCTGGTCTGAACCAGGCAACTCATGAAGATGGGTTCATAGATCCTCTTCCCACTGTGGAATCTTCATGGGATTTTTTGGATTAGGAAGGTGACTCCATTTACATATTTTACAGTGAAGGAGGGGCCCTAGAAAGCATGGGAGCTATTTTTAATGTGATGCCCTAGGTGAGCTAGAGTTGCATGGCTAGGGATCACAGGTAGTTGCAGAGCTATTGGGAGGGATTGAAAGCATTCATTTCTTCAATCAGTGAATTTGAAGAGGTAGTGTGGTGTGTGGAGGGGCCCCAAATTGAAGGAGAAGTTTGGGAGAGGACTTTAGTGTTCCAAGAACAAGTTCTTTTGTGCAGACAGACTTAATGCTTAGAAACCCTTATTTTTAGGCATGATTATAGGAGGCACTGTACAGACACTTTTGGAAAACAAGACCTAGAAAATATTTAGTGTCTTTATAAAGGGTATCTATATACATTTCTATTTTTCCAACTTGTTAAGTATTTTTACAATTTATTGTAGAAAAAGAGCCTAATTAAGCCTAATGCTTGTAGCCCTAATTTGGGTGAATTTGGCTTTGTTCTTGGAACTCATTTAGGGTTTCAGTGCAAAAGGGGTTTGTGGACATTAGATTGGATCCAATTAAAAATATAGGAGAATACCTCTCCATATGGAAGAGTCCTAGATTCTTTTGGATCAGAGTGTGAGGAAGGGCAAGAAGAGCACCATGGCTAGGTGTTAAAGCAGTTTTGGTTTTCTTATTGGTATACTCAAGAAGAAATTGATTGGGATCTTGAGAGAGAGATCCTTGAAGGTTAGGGTTAGGGAATAAACCTACCTAGGCTAGAGAAAAGGCCTATTGTAGACCCTATTTGAGGATAGGGTAGGAGAACAAGGCTTGTTTGTTACATCAGAGTGGTATCAGAGCAAGTTAAAGACTTGGGAAATAAGTGTATGTTTGCAGCTACTTGTGAATCAGTAGGAGAGTCAATCATGGTGACAAATGCAGAGCTAGATAAAGAGGTGGATGAGAAAATGGAGAAGAACAAACTCCTTGAGAAGCCTTAGAAGGAATGAAAATAAGGCTAGAAGAAGTTGCAAATGTAGCAGCTTGAAACAAGGAAGTGGAAAGCAGTGATAGGGGTAAAAAGGTTGCTGAAGAAGACCTTAACCCTAAACTAGAATATGTCTTGAATGAATAGCCCTTCCTAAAATCCATAAAATCCCTAGGAGGAAAGGAATTGGAGGGTATACCACTATTTAGTGGAAAGATGGATATTGAAGCAGTGATGGATTGGATTGAAGGAATGGAGAACCATTTCGAGTGTGGAGTAACTCAAGCACAAAAGCTCAAGGTGGAAAAATAAGACTCAGAGGGTCAGCCCTAACATGGTGGAAATACCTTCAAGATGAGTGGGTTAGATTGTGTAAGTAGCCAATATCCAATTGGAATGCAATGGTGACCAAGCTAAAGGAGAATTATCTACCACGAGATCGAGATTCAACTCCATAGGAAAAGATAGAATTTGAAGCAAAAAGACCTAGATGTGGCCTTTTATACAGAGGGATTACAAAGGTTGTGTCTTAGATCCAAGAAGCAAAAAGAAGATTCTATCAAGGTAGCAAGGTACTTAGGTGGTTTGAAATGGAACATCCAAGAAGAAATCAGTTTTGGGAAACCAACTGTAGTTCAAAGGTGTCAACAATTAGCCCTAAGAGTGGAGGAAAAGAACAAGAAGAAATGTGACTCTAACTTCAAGAATAGGGATAGAGGAAGAGACCAAATGGGTCAAAGAGGAGGCTATCAAGGAGGAGGCAATGAAAAAAGGAGTCAAGGTGAAAACAAATTAATAGAGCATAGTGGGGAAAGAACTCCAAGAGGAGGCTATAATAGAGGTAGAGGTAGTCAAGGACCTAGCAGACGAAGAGGAGGTAGAAGTAACTCATAATTTTCAAGTATGAAGTGTTAAGACTTTGGTCAACTAGGCCACCCAACATATAGATGTTCTGACAAGCCTACTACATCAAACAGTGATAAAAGAATAGCATATGCCCATGAAGACACTTCAAGTGTCAAAGATCTTGAGCTTGACCATCTAGATTAAGAGATGGATGAGAAGTTAATGTTTAGAAGGGTATTGATAAGACATCCAAGTAAGGATGAATCCAAGCATAGGAGGGCTTTGTTTAGGATAAGATGCAAGATCCTTGGAAAAGTTTCAAAGGTGATAGTAGACTCTAGTTCCACTGATAATAGCATCTCATAGGAAGAAGTCCAAAAACTCAAGTTGACCAAAGTACCCCATGTAAATCCCTATAAGGTGACATGGCTCAACAAAGGCCAAAGTGTATTGGTGAATGAGCAGACATGGGTTGAATTCTCCATGGCAGGGTATAAGGATAAATTCTTGTGTGACATCCTACCAATGGATGCTTTCCATTTACTATTAGGAAGGTCTTGGAAATTTGACAATGGGGTAGTATATGATGGGAAGGAGAATTCTATAACGTTCAAGAAAGGAGGTAGAACTTTCAAGATTTAGTCTTTGCTAGAAGAGGAAGAGCCACAATCCAAGACTCCCAATGTCATGTTGTGTAGTGGAAAGGAGTTTGTGAGGGATCTCAAGGATGATGAGAATGAAGGATATGCTATTGTGATTAGACCTAAGGAGGAAGAAAAATTAGTGAAGGAGCCATTGCCATCGGAGATACAAGTATTGCTTGAGAAGTATAAAGACATAGTGAGTGATGACACTTCTGCTACCTTACCTCCTAGAAGGGTAATAAGTCATCAGATAGACTTTGTCCCTGGTGCATCTTTGCCTAGTAAGGAAGCTTATAAGCTAACCCCTAGTTAGAATTTGGAAGTGGCAAGGTAGGTACAAGAAATATTGGATCAAGGCTTGATCAAGAAGAGTATAAGCCCATGTGTAGTATCAGTTGTGTTGGCATCCAAGAAGGGAGGAAAATGGAGACTCTACATAGATTCAAGGGCTATAAATAGAATCACAATAAGGAATAGGTTCCCCATACCTAGGATTGAGGATCTCATGGATTTCCTTGGAGGGGCAATGTATTTTACCAAGTTGGATTTGAAGAGTGGTTATCACCAAATTAGGGTGAAAGAAGGGGATGAATGGAAAATGACATTCAAGACCACATATGGGCTATATGACTGGCTTGTGATGCCATTTGGCCTCACAAATGCTCTGAGCACATTCATGAGGCTCATAAATGAAGTGCTCAAGGACTTCATAGGGAAGTTTGTAGTTTTATATCTTGATGATATACTGATATTTAGCAAGACCAAGGAGGAGCATAAAGCATGTAGAAGCCGTGCTGCAGAGATTGCATGAAGAAAAGCTGGCTATCAATATTGAAAAATGTGATTTCTTCAAGCAAGAACTAGCATACTTGGGATTTGTAGTGTCCAAATGGTCTTTGAAGATGGACCAAGGGAAATTTGCAGCTATCCAAAACTGGCCAGCACCTACCATAGACACTGAGGTAAGAATTTTCCATGGCTTATCCCAATTTTATAGAAAAATTATCAGGAACTTTAGTGGTATTTGTGCTCTTTTATTAGATACTATCAAGGGTGGGGTCAAAGCTAAGTGTAGGTGGACCTTAGAAGTGGGAAAAACCTTTGAGATACTAAAGAAACAAGTATCCACTCAACCTATCCTACAATTGCCTAGTTTTGATAAATTGTTTACTATTGAATCTGATGCAAGTGGGATGGCAGTAGGGGGCGTGTTGAGTCAAGAAGATAGGCTAGTGGCCTTCTTTAGTGAGAAACTAAATGAAGCTAAGAAGAAATACTTTTCTTATGACTTAGAACTATATGCTCTAGTTTAGTCCCTTAGAAAGTGGAGGCATTATCTATTGCCCAAAGAATTTGTGGTGTTTACTAACAAACAAGCCCTTAGTTACATTAATTCTCAGGAGAAACTAAGAAATAGGAATTTGAAATGGATGGAGTATTTACAAGGATTTACCTTTACAATAAAGCACAAGAAAGGGAAGCTCAATAAGGTTGTAGATGCACTAAGTAGGAGGTTGCTGATAGTCCAAGAATTCTAGTTGAATAGCATTCACATTATTAGTTTTAGAGATCTCTGCAAGGAAGATGAGGAATTTGGGGAAGCATATAAGGTGTGTGTGGATTTTCATAACCATTTCCATAGCAAGTTCTCAGAGTTTACTGTGAAAAATGGACTATTATTTAGGGGTAACTAGTTATGTGTTCCAAGAGGCTCTATGAGAATGAATCTCATACAGGAGAAACATAATACATTTTTAAGTGGTAATTTTGGTATGAACAAAACCTTAGAGCTTGTGCAAAGGTTCTACCATTGGCCAAAGTTGGTAAGAGATGTTACCAAATATGTGGAGGAGTGTGTTGTATGCATGAAAGCCAAAGGAGGAATAAGTAATGTAGGTTTATATCAACTTTACCAGTCCCTAATAGGCCATGGGAGAGTGTGAGCATGGACTTCATAGTAGTTCTACCCAAAAAAAAGCAAGGATATGACAACATTTATGTAGTGGCTGATAGATTTAGCAAGATGGTTCATTTCATACCCTGCAAGACTACTACTTATTCTAGCCACATAGCCTATTTGTTCTTTAAGGAGATTATGAGGATCCATGGTCTTCCCTTAAGTATAGTATCAGATAGGGATGTGAAATTCATGAGCCATTTTTGGAGGACATTATGGACTAGATTGGGTACCAATCTTTCTTTTGGTTCAGCCTACCACCCTTAGATTGATGGCCAAATTGAGGTGGTCAATAGAGTGTTGTGTAACCTATTGAGGTGCCTAACCAAGGAGTATGGTTAGACTTGCGATGTGGTTATTCCCCAAGAAGAGTATGCATACAATGATAGTAAGAATAGAATGACAAGGAGAATCCCATTTGAGGTAGTTTATGGGATACACCCAAGAGGTGTGTGTGAGCTTAGGGATCTTGGAGGCATGGAGTACAGTAGTGGTCATGCTGAGGACTTCACTCAAACCATGAAGGAGATCCAAGAATAGGTCAAGTAGATAATCAAAGATAGTAAACACAAGTTGAAGGCCAAAGTTTATGAAAAGAGGAAAGACATTCAGTTTGAGGTAGGTGACTATGTGATGGTTCATTTGAAAAAATCTTGATTGTAGAAGGGTGTCCCTACTAAATTGGCTATGAAGAGGGTGGGACCTTGCAAGATCCTAGTCAAATATTGGGCTAATGCATATAAAATAGAACTACCTATAGAGTTGAGGATATCTATGGTGTTCAATGTACAAGACTTGATCCAATTCAAAGGGTAGATAGCAGAGAATGGTCAAAGTAGTCAAGGGGTTAGTGGTGATGTTGAGACTACTGTATTACTTCTAAATCCTCAGTTGGAAGTTGATAGAGTTCTGGACTCAAGAGTTAAGAAGACTACAAGGCAAAAGGTTTACATTGAACACATAATCAAGTGGAAGCATAGGCCTAAATCAAAGGCCTCATGGATTGCAGAAGTAGACTTCAAAAAGGTGGGCACCTCTGAAGATTTTTTGTCCACAGGAGTGACATAACTTTCCTTTGTGGGGGAGTATGATGCAGGAGCACCTAGGTAGGGCTAGAAAAGAACCTAGGGCTTCTATTTTTCTTTTGGCTTGTAGTGGTCCTAGCCAAACCACTAGTGCAATAAGGGGACTAAACAAGTCCTAGTGTGAAGTGTGTGAGTGTAGGATGACTTAATATGTCCTTAGTGGCCTTATTTGTTAGATTGTCCACATTAGGTCAATTAGGGTGTTTTATGAATTTTGATGTCAAATTGGACAAGCAAGGGACTTGAGGTCCTATTTAAATGTTCTAACACCTTAGGTAAGCATTTGGTTATGTTTGGTGGACTTATGACCAAGTTTGGATAGCAAATCCAAAAAGATGTGAAAGTTGTCAATTTTGTCATTGACAACATTGACAACATTTGTTGCATAATTGAAACTTCAAGAAATTAGTTTCATAATTGTTTGAAACTGTTGATTTTTTGTCTTGGTCAACTACTTAAGGCTATCCTTGACCTTTTGAAAGGGTTGGCTTGTTTTTTTAACTGTGTGTACGGACTGAGTAATACAAAGAATAGACATAGTTATTGTTTTTCTGAGAAATTGGTGTTTTAATGGATTGAATTGAGTACTGTAATCTATGTAAGTGTTAGAGTAGGTGTTTTAAAGTTTCTTTGTGGTTTTGGATTTCCATTTTTAAGTTTTTATTTTGTTTTGTAAATTAATTTGTTTCTTGTCTAGTTATTAGTCTGAACCAGGCAGCTAGTGAAGATGGGGTCATAGATCCTCTTCCCACCATGGAATCTGCATGGGCTTTTGGGATTAGGAAGGTGACTTCATGTACATATTGTACAATGAAGGAGGGGCCCTGGAAATCATGGGAGATATTTTTAATACGATGCCCTAGGGGAGCTAGAGTTGCATGGCAAGTGATCACAGGAAGTTGTAGAGCTAATGGGAGGTATTGAAAGCATTCATTGCTTCAATCAGTGATTGTGGAGAGTTAGTTTGGTGTGTGGATGAGCCGCAACTCGAAGGAGAAGTTTGGGAGAGGATTTTAGTGTGGTAAGAACAATTTCTTTTGTACAGATAGACTTAATGCTTAGAAACCCTAATTTAGGCATGATTATAGTAGGGACCGTACAGACACCTTTGGGAAACAAGAATTAGAAAATCTTTAGTGTCTTGATAAAGGGTATCTATATCCATTGCTATTTTTCCAAATTTTTATGGATTTTTACAAGTTATTGTGGACAAAGAGCCTAATTAGGCCTAATGCTTGTAGCCCTAATTTGGGTGAATTTGGCTTTGTTCTTGGAACTCATTTAGGGTTTCAATGAAAAGGAGTTTGTGGACATTGAATTGGATCCAATTAACAATCTGGGAGACTACCTCTCCATACATAAGTGTTCTAGATCCATTTGGATCAGAGTTTGAAGAAGGGAAAGAAGAGCACCATGGCTAGGTGTTAAAGAAGTTTTGGTTTTCTTGTTGGCGTACTAAAGCTGAAATTGATTGGGATCTTGAGAGATAGATCCTTGAAGGTTAGGGTTAGTGAAGAACCCTACCTAGGATAGAGAAGAGGCCTATTGTAGACCCTAGTTGAGGATAGAGTAGGAGAGAAAGGCTTTTTTATTACATCACTTAAGCTAAGAGCATGTTTTTTTCTTTCCTAAATAGAGAGCTACGAGATGCTTCTTGCATGGTTTTCTATTCATTTAGTTAATCTTTGTTATCTTTCCTTTGAATTGATCACAATAGAAAACTAATTTTGTGAAGGTATATTTTTACATACATACATACATCTAACACAAATTTGCAACCTAGAGATTTGGCTTGTAATTTCTATGGGTTTTGGCTTGGGAATGGAAACCTTGGAAAGTCAACCCAAAAAACATATTTTTAAAATCTCCTTATGTTTCCAGACTTTGACCATGTAGGTAATGACCCTTTTTTTTAAATCTGGAATAGATGAAACGAAAAAGGATGCTTAAGGAGATTCTCATCTTTCCACCGATATAAATTCTATCAAGTTTTGATTTTAATAAATTATTATTATATTTATTGTCTAATTGGTTTAGGTCTAAAGTCCCGATTGATAGGCTGATTGAAAACATCTATAACTTTCAAAGGGTATAACATTTTTTAAATCTGAAATATGTGTCACATTCTATGCTTCACATACTATAAGAGAAAAATTAATTAATTAAAAGTTATAAAATTTTGACCAAGTTAAGGTGGTCAAACCCAAGTTTTTATATTCCAAAAAAGTTGTAGTAAAAAATAAAAATTATTTATTTATTTAGAAAAAATTTACACAAAAATATGCGTCACATTTGGACATGAGTGTTCTAGTTATATCTAGAATTTTATAGAAAAATATTATCATTTGATTGTGGTTAGGTTGGTCAGACATACACCTACTTATTTATTTCCCTAAAAATTACGTACTACTGCATTGAAATTTTATTTTTTTATGAAATAGATTATTATTTTTTTTCAAAAAACTAGTAGCTTACAAACTACATTCAATTTCCTACCAATTCTCTTCTTACATATCTTTAATATAAGATTGATAACTTGTTCAAATTTTTATATCAAGTTGTCTGACCCTATTTTTCTAAAATTTGATTGCCACTTAAGGACCTGGTTTGACATACCATAATCTTGCACATACCCCTAGGTATTTTGATATGGTTTATTCATGTCAAATTTCAATATGAATAGACAATAATTAATGGCATACCTCTCTAGCATAAAAAATTACTATCATCTTGATTTCAACAACATACAAGGGTACCCTAATTATTTCCCTAATGAACTCAATAAATATTTTCCTATGTTTTATGAAGGGGAATTTGAATAAACAATCATACATTGGAAAAAATTCCATGCATTTATAGAATGGCCACAATTCATAGCAAAGGATGTTTCTATGATATTATTTGTGTGATCTTTAAGTGTTTATGTTGATCAATGGTTATCTTATTTGCCTAGGCATATTTTACCCTAATGGCAACAGTTAAAACTTATTTTCATTGATTGGTTTGATAATTTTGATGAGGATTACTTATTTATTTTTAGGCTTATATATGTTTAAAAGCATGTATAGATACAAGAGAAAATTGAATATACTTGTTCGACATATGATAAACTGTATGGTCACTCTTCATGTCCATCCATGCCTTGTGGTAATGGTTTTTGTAACCATGTTTCTCGTGAGCCAAATAATGGTTTAATATGTATTAATGAGATGGGTATAGCAAAAGATCATTTCACCACTCATGATAATGATGATCATTTTTCTATTCAACCTATAGAAGAAATATATGAAGAGGAAGGATGTAGTCATGGCGTTGTTGGTGAAATTGAAGAAAAGTGATGCAAGGAGGGATGGAAAAAAGGGGCCCAAGGAAGTCCCATATATCCAAACCAACTTGGAGAACAACATGGAAGAAACAACACAAAAGGGAGAGAAGAAACCAAAGAACAAATATATTACTTCATTAAACTTATTACATGCTCGGCTGTAAGGGCTTGCCGGTTTCGGCCATATACATCCAGATGTTTCCTTACGGTTAAGAATAGGTGATGTGTTATAGAAGGGTCTACATACAACTTAAATTGATTAAGAAATTTGGTTTCAAATTTGATCCATGCAGAGATAGATCCTTGTGGCAGGTTCAAGTACTAGTTGTATGCAAATTCCCATAAAGTGTATGGGAATAAATGACAAACAACATCTTGGTGGGTGATCTCTTTGCGGTTACAAATTTCTTTGAAGGCACGAATGTGGTATTTTGATTTCCTCAATTCTTCATATATTAATCACATGCAAAGTCTCTCTGGATTTTTGGGCAATTCATTGAACTGACCAAAAATGTTTAGTGGCAAGCTTTGTGCATTAGCAAAGAAATCCATTGGACAAGGTTGTTGCAAATTCTGATTTGCAAGTTTTGATTTTGGTTTATAGCTGTAAGGATGGTTTGAACAACAAGGTGTGATTTTTGTCCAATTAGATTCTAGGACTCAGTAGGAGGGTGAGAGGAGCTCTCTCTTGTCTTCCCTTTGTCAGCACGAGCTCTGCAGTGGTGAGTGAGTTCAAGAAACTCACCTCTCTTTGGAGATGATCTCAACACTCACTCAAACCATTCTTGAGAGAATGATCTAATTTTATCTAGTTTTTTAGTCTTTAGGCCCTCCTTCTAGTGCCACTTCTATTGAGAATTATTTTTACACAAGTCAATTGCTAGGATATCAAGATTTGATTTCCTCTCTTGAAAGAATAATGAAGTTATTCCCAAGGTTCTCTGGGGTCATGGTACAACCCTATTGGTAACTAATTTGAAGATAAATGTGAAGGTTCACAAGGAGGCCTTTGCTGGTACTTTCAAGACGTCAAACTGCAAAACAACCTTAGTGATTTTTTGTATTTTCCAATTTATCAAAGATTGTAATTAACTATGGATGCAAATTTGTGTTTAAACTAAAGACAATTTTGATTTCTTTCAAATTTATGATAGAAATTTAAATGAGTAGGGTAATAAGAATGAAGTAAATTGCTGAAAATGAAATCCTAATGAACATAAACCATTGTTGATCCTTCCTTGCAAATAGAATGAGGGAGAGATTTGGAACAAACCCACCAGATATAAATTATACCATGTCACAATTATATACTCAACGAATGAAATCATTTGGAGAGAACGTATTCACTCGTGCAAGATTTTCAAAATATATCAAATCGTGAAGCCACCAAGATGTGCGTACACACAAGATGGATTTATCGTTAAGCCCAAAAGATGATGTTTCCCATACATTTGTCACAACAAGGTAGATAAAAACCAACAAACTCCAAGTAAAGAAATGTGGACTCAAGACACAATAAAATAGTTGGCTCTTTGAAAAGAATGAATATGCATACTCACATTCATCAATTTCATACAGATAGAAGAAAATATCACACCATGAATGAAGCACCAATTGTAGATATTTATTGTATCAAGAATTCAACCCTAATACATTGTTTTGATTACAATATATAAAGTTCTAATCTACAAACTCTAAATGCTAAAACTAGGGCATTAGAGACTCTAAAAACAATGAAAATAAACTAAAACTAAAGCTTTACTAAATAAATATATTTCTGAATTGATAATAAACAATCAGCTTGATCTTTAAAAAGGGATCAAACTTGCTAAGAAAGAAGAAAGAGAGGAGTTGGAGTTCCCTTGTATGCAACTAGAGTCTTCTTCTTGATCTCTGACTTCTCCCTTGGAATCTTCATTTGGAGTTCTCTTCGAGGTGGAAACTGATAGGGGACCCTTAGTCCTTGAAAAATGAACTCTAGTTATGCATCCATTTGATCTGAAGTTCTATTTTCACGCAAAAAAGTGATCACACTGGAATGGCCCAAAATTCACACCCCGACTCACCCTGACCTCTGCACTAAAATTTGGTAACTGCAAATTTGACCAAGTATAGAATCAAAAATTAAGACACCCTAAATTTTGTCCTTTCAGAGGGTGAAAGGGTTGAAAGGCCAAAATGTTGAGAAGGTAAAAATGCCGAAAGACTAGCCTTTGGGAGAAAAATGGCTAAGTATAAAAAATCTGCCTCTCAAAAGGGCTGAGTCTAGATTAGAGCAATTTAGCTTGAGAACACCTCTAGATAGGAATCTCCCAGCCTCTACACTATTTCATGTACCTCCTCATAGTTTATTTCTTTCCTTTTCACTTTATTAATTTTTCATTCTTGCTTCTCTATGAAAGTGGTCAATGCAGAAGAGAAGAACTTGATCTCTTCATCATGCTCACACATCCTCTTCATGTCTTCTTTAGAATATAAGAGTTTGTGGAGGCCTTATTTGGTGATAAAACCTGCCATAATATCTTTGAATTATTCTATTACCGATTTTTCCAGGTGTAGAATTTTCCTTTCTTGATCTGAGTATAGCTCCAAGTCCATACCTGTGAAGAAGTTTTCTATTTCTTCTACTCATTCCATAACCTCCTTATGCTTTTGTTGTATGTAGCCTAGGAACTTTTTGTGAACCTTAATTTTTTTGGATATACTTTTGATATAGGTTCCAATGTTATCTAGCTCTTCACCTTCATATATCTTGACCAAAATTTGAAAGTGTTGCTTCTTGATTATATTGAGGTCTTAGAGGACAGTTCACCATTTGGTCAATTCAAAATCTAACCCCTCATCAATCTCCATCATGTTTATCAACTTTGTGGTTTCCACTAGAATAACTCTGAAAGGCTTTAAAACCAGTTTGATAACCCCTTCTCCAAAGTGTTCAAGATCATTCTTCCAATCAACACTTGCCTCAATGAAAGAGGGGGTCATACCTATTGACAAGTCCATAGTAGATTTCTTCTCTAGTACGACCTATAATGAGGCCTCTCGACAACTTGGGTCAATGGGACCCACCATTTTATGAATGGACTTCTTTAGAGCCTCATTCTTCTATGTCAAGGACTTGATAGTTTCCTTGTCTTTTCTCATAAATCCTAGAGCATGTTTGAGGCCTAAGGCTGCTAGGGTCTTACTTCCTTCCTTGGTTGGTTCTCCTCAATCTACCTCTTCAAATTTATAATCCTCTGGGGTGAGTTGTACTTGAGAGGTGCTAGTAGAAGGAATTCCCACCTATGGCTTCCAATGACCCTTGATGTCTTGAGTGACATTAGATATGGTCCTTTCTGGTATATTAACCTCTATTTTATGGAAGGCCTGCCCTAAAAATTACATATCCATGTCTTCTCCTTCCGCTTCATCTGTGTAAGTCATTTTTCATGGCTGGATCTCTTTAGTGAACCAAGTAGGTTTACTAAAGGTAGTAACCAGATCATATGGGGAAATGTGGAGGACTAAAGCTAAGCTTTGTGATTCAGGGGTCACCCCCTCCTCTTTATCTAACTCTTCCCCATGTTCACATTTTTCTCTAGCTTCTCCCCCATGCATTTCTCCTTCATGGATTCCTTCCTCTCTCTTCTCTTCTTCCACTACCACCTCCTGTTCACCTTTATCTTAGCCTTCATCCCCAGAGGAATTGATTTTTATTTCCGCATTAAGGCCTTTCATGGATTCTAGTGTGGTTTTGAAGGGAGATGTAGCTTTTGTGCTTACTGACACTTGGGGAGTCAGGATAAAACAAGGTAAAGGAACATATGGTAGTGGATTTAGTGTTGGAATCATAGGTGGTGGACTAGAATTAGAAGGAGGTAGAGTTGGCATGGGAGTTGGGAGAGAAGGTGGTGGATTTAGAATAGGGGGTAGGAGAGAGGTTGGTGGAGTTGGAATATGAGGTGGTGGAGTTGACACTAAACTCTCTCCTATGGTCCACTCCTGTGATAGGAATGTTTAGTGTGGGGTTTTTGAATTAGGATGGAGGTTGAGTAAGGATCACTTGAGGATGGATGGGCACCTCTATTCCCAAGTCAATTAATGTCATTGATTTGGGTGTATCCTACCCCTGATCTGCAAAACCCTCTAGGCCTTCAAAATTGGACATAAGGAACTCATCCAAGCCTGGGGTATCCAATGAATTGTCATTCTCTTTAGGAGCCTCTGCCTACTTCCTTTTTATCTCCTTCTTCCTTAGAGAGTGTTCCTGAGATATTCTCCTTTTCACCAAGGGTTCCTCTTCTAGCTGTGTTCCTCCTGTAAGGTTTCCAATCATAGAGAGGCGGAAGCTCTCTTTATTTTATAAGTTTTCTTCCCCTCTCCAGTGCTAGAGGGAGATGAGTGGGAGGTGGAAGGGCCTTCCCCTTGGCTAGCCTATGATGATCCAATAGGAGGATCTATCTGCCCTATCATCTTGGTTGTTTGGGCCTTGTGCCTAGGATTATAACCATATTATACTGCACGCTCATGCCCAAACACTGTCTCTGGATTCTGAGGTGGGGCATTCTTGTAATGGGGCACTATGGACCTTTCTCTATATTTCTTATCTACCTTCTTGGGTGGATCCATTAGTTTCTTCATGGGAATAGGATCCATTTGATAGGGCCTATTTATCCATGCCTCAGTCATCCAAACCACATGCCTTTCTCTGAATTCTATGTTGTCATTTTCCTCCTTATTTATCTTTGCATTCAAGATAGGCCTGTTCTATATTTTATCCAGAGTATAAATTGTCCCCAGCACATTATCTAAATCCTTTTCCCAAACCTTGGGGGGAATAATGATCTATAGGGCTTCTTGTGCACATGTGAGGGACATCCTGCAGTAATCCTACATCCTCACCTCATGGTCATCCCCACAATTTATCCAATGATCTTCTACCAGTGGCTCATGGATGTAGAACTTGTCAATGATATGGCTATATGTGACTATGGGGTTGATTTGGGCCCGGATGTTCTTATATAGTTGGAGTGGGAACTCATCCCACTCAAAGGCCAATGAATTTTATATCTTCATGTCTTGGAGAGTGTAGGGACCTAGGGAAATGGGGAAGTCCTAGAAATGCTTCTTCTTATGCTTGATGTGTTTGTATGCATCTACATGATGTCAATCCATTTCTAGGATGATTACCCAATCAGATGGGTACCTTGGTATCTTGTTGGGATGCAGGGTAAATCCTTCCACTTAGATATATGTGAAAGTTATGAACTGTATATAGTGCGCCCCTATGGCCCTAATTTTGGCAGCAACTTATTCTAATAGCCTCGTCATGTAGTAACCTTCTATGGATCTAATTCTTTCAAAGATAAAGGCATCATTCACTATTCTATGCTCTAGGTTATCTTCAGGCATATATGTCCTTCTCACCAATTGTGGATAGACAATATGAGGGCATACATTTGGTTCATTGAATTTTTCCCATTTTGTGAGCCCTAAAAAGTTTGCTCATGTGGCTAATAGGTAAACTATATATGTTGTAATGTATAAATTTGGGTTTTTCTTAACCATGATTAGTTTCTCATCCAATTTATCACTTAGGATGGTGGCCCAATCAAACCTAGCCTTTTGGTTCCTTATCTTTAACTCAAGACAGTATGTACTGTTATATAAAGAGTCAAAGGGTAAGAAAAGAGGTAAGGAAAAGGCTGAAGAAGAAAAAGTTGAAACTGAATCTAAGAAGGAAAAAAAGGAATTGAGATATAGTGGGAAGGAGTCTACTATAGTAGGAAATATTACTAAGGAAATTGACAAAGTTGACAATATTGTTATTATTGAAAACATTGTTAAAGATATTAAGGAATATGGAAGAATGAAAGAAGTGCGGAGTCACTTTGATAAATTTGACAGTGAAGAGAAAAGAAGGATAGAAGATGTATTTTTAGAAAGTCTACATAATTTTTTCAAAGCACTAAGTGAACTATTCAAGGCTATACTTAAGGAAATGTTCAAGGCATTTGACAAAAGGAGAGAAGATTTGAAGATTGATAAAGTAATGATGGAACAAGAACTTGCATTTTTACAACCAGAATTGTCTACATAAAAGATAGAGTTGATGGTTGAAGCTATAAGAGAAGAATGTAAGACAAGGAACAGTGTCACAAGGATTATCATTGGAGAAACACAATTGGTAAGAAATAAAATAGTGGATTTATGGATAAAGTTAGTAAAGTCTGAGACTACTGCTAAAGAAACATTGGTAGAAGAGGAAAGAAAATCACAAGAGACAAAAAATAAAGATATTAATGATGTCATAGATAATGTTATCTCTGATATACTTGACTAGATACATAACATTATTAATCAAACTCAAATGGATGTACCAAGTGATTGGACTGAAGAGGAAGTAACAAAGAAAAAAGATGAAGAGAAAAATATTGACGAAGATATACTTTCAGTGAAGAGGAAACTACATCTAACTGGTGAAGGTAGCATAATGAAGAAGAGAAAAACTACAAAGTCTACTAGTTCTGAGGAAGATGATGAAGAATAAATTGAATATGAATAACTCAAATAAACTATTGTATTTACCAAAATGAGTCCTAAGGAGCTATTAAAAATGTTTGAGAAGCTTAGAGAGAAAGAAGAAAAAGATAGGATAAAGGCAAAGAAGAAGAAGGTTTGTTTACTGAAATGAGAAAGGAACATAAATAGAAATATAGTACCTAATGTGCAATTTGATAGAAAAGATAAGCCTATTGATCAATTGGGTATATTGGTCAAGGTTGTTTCTAATCAAGTACCTAACTTGGAGAATGCACCAATGGAGTTGGCAATGAGAGAATATGAGAAGAAATGAACTGACAAGTTGAAAGAGATTATATCAGTAGAAAAAGAGTCACTTGTATTTCTAGTGATTAAAGTAAAGGATGTATTACAGGAGATGGGATAGATACTTGTAAAATTTTCAAAGTTTATGTCTTTTACAAAGGATCTAGAAAAGAAGAGAGAGGAAGATCAACAAGACCTTGATGCTATTGTTACAAAGTTTGATCCCCTAACTAGTTCAGTTTCAACATATAGTGCTAAGGTAAAAATTATTTCATACAACATGAAGTAGTTCCAAGTAGATATAGATAAAAGAATAATATCACTTATGGATTTGTAGACCTACCTAGCTCCCACCATAGATCTTATGCAATAGAATGTGAGTGATGTAGAAACAATACTAAGTCTACAAGAGGAGAGTAGTTTGAATGATATGGAAGGGTCAACATTGGTTATCCATGGAGAATTTCTATGTATGGAGTGCTTACAAGAGTCATGGAAAAATTCATTGGAGTCAACAAAGACACTCTTCAAGGATGTCTTTGACAGAATGTAATTCTAGTATGTACTTGTAATCATTTGTCATTCTTGATAAAAAAAAGGGGGAGATAGATGTGGAGATATATGTGTATGGGGAAATAGAGATATATGTGAGAGCATGAATAATGTAAGGGAGATTATGATTTTAATGAGTTATAGTATGTGTGTATGTAAGATTTTTGAGAGTTATGCATGGCAAAATTTTGAGATGATTATACCAAGTTTTTTCCATTAGTGCCAAAGGGGGAGATTGTTGGCATTATGATAGTTTTGGAGGAGATATGAAGAATAGTAATGAGTGGATGCATAATTGGTTGTCATTGATGGAAACATGTTCAATAAATACAATTTCAGTGATTAGTAAGAATTGTTCATGATTGATAAAGGGAACATCATTTATGTATATTGACTGGTGTTCAGGAAGAACAATATCAGACAGAGATTGTGGTAGCAGTTGAGTTGAGGAAAGATTTATTTGTTGCAATATTCATAGATATAGTTTGTGTATGGTAAGTAGAATCCATGATTCCAACCACAATATTTTATCTCAAGTTTTGAATAAATTATGTTTTGAGTAAGAAGGTAGTTTACCTATCTGATCACTAATCAGAGTTTCATATAAATTTGATTATGGCGATGGATCTGAGGCCGGCATATTAATTCTAAATAGTTGTAATACATTTGAGGATGACATATTGGATGTTGTTGATGCTGATGTTGAGGAGGTTGGCTAATCTTTTGAGATGAATGTGGTGGAAAGTTCTAGGTCTTTTGTGACCTAATGATACTCTATATAAGGTGCACTAAATCATTTGATTTAGGGTTGTGATTGTATTTTCAGATTTGGCGATCACAAATTGAAGTAGTAGAGATCAATACAATGTTAGGAAGGAAAGGAGTATAAAGGATCTAATATGAAATCAATGCCATTCAATAGATCAAGATATCTTATTGTTCACTAACATTTACAATAGGTTAAATCTATTAATAGGGTGAAATTTAACAAGTTCTTATTTGTAAATCCTTTAACAGGGTAACTTCTTTATTGAGGCTTGAAATCATCTAGTGGGGTGGATCATAAATAATTTGGTTGTACTCCTAAGAATGCACTAGTCACTGCTAACATGGTGAACCTTTAGAAAAGGGTATTTGTAGTTCCTAACAGGGAAAAATCATTTACAATAGTATTGGGCTTGTGGGTGTTATCCCCACCATGGTTTTTCCCCTCTTACAAGTGTTTCCACAATAAAATATTTGTCTTATGTGTGTCGAGGTTGTGGATGCTTTATATTGTTTACTATCACTAGTTTACTTCAGTTATATACTTTTGTTTGGAAGTTAATAGTGCAGTTATTCATATCGACGGTTGAATTAGGTCATACATGTTTGTATTGATTCACCCCCCTCTAAGTCATAAGATTTCAAACATAATGTTATTGACAGTAGTATGATCAAGGATGGAATTTCATTCACTCAAGAAGATGGGTTAGCCCTAACTTCTCAAAGTGTCAAACAAGACAAATGGACTATTGAAAGTAGGTTCTTGTACTTCATGTTTGGTAATGAAAAAAATCTGTGGAATTTGAGATGCATTAAAGAAGTATTGTCAAGAGGGAAGATAACTATAAAGGTAAGATGTCATGCCCCACCAGGGAACCCAAAAGGAGAAGACTATAGACCTCTAAAGCTATAAATATATTTTTTATAAATCATGAAATACTATATAATGATTTAAGATACTAAGGTTTAAACAACTTAGGCCCTCCCCATGTTCCCCAACATTGACTACTATCAACATTAAATATCCTAATTGAAAGAATGTCTTATTATCCTATTTATAGGTTCATTGCATTACATAAAATAGATGTTTAATTGGTCTATTAAATACTTCATCCATAAATTAAATTTTAACATTGAGATCTTTCCATTTAACTAATTAAAGTAAACAAGAGATTATTTTCATACACTTCAACATTTCCTTTGAAATAAAAACTTTTCATACATGTAAATCATTCATATGCTTAAGTAAAAAAGAGTGATTTACAAATATAAAATGTTGAATTATTCCTTAACTAAATTTATAAAATCACATTAATTTATTAATGAGAATTTCATGACCATTAAAGATTTCCTTTCTTTTCCAAGTATATAAGTTACATATAAGAGATTCTTTCCCCTTTTCTTTTCTCCTAAAGCTACCCACCCATTTACATATTTTTAAGTACATAAAATATTTATTACATTCATCTCCTTTCAGGAGGTCACAATTACATCAACATGAATATGTTACATTTATTACAAATGATAATTACAATGAAAAAGTATTCATCTGCAAATTTGGAGGAAGCATAAGCAAGGAACATCCAAATCACCAAAAGAAATACCTTGATAAATAAATATTAACAAACCAACCATATGGATCCAAAAAATATCCACTCCACTATGCTAGGAGATAAATACTAAGGTCCAAAAAGGAAGGAAGTAACTAGGATACTCCTAATGTAGTCATAACCCTCCCCAAAACATATCATAACAGAAAATACAAGAATCACAAAGACCCCCAAATGAATGAATGCATTGGTAGGGACCCTAAGATACATGGTAGGTGAGTTTCATTTCATAGCACTCACCCCTTGGGTTACCTTGGTACTAGCCACTCTTGGCCCCGACCCCCAAGTGGGCATATGCAGAATCAAACACTTTTCATGAAGACAAGGTTGTTCGAACATGTCAACATATAAGCACATTATCCCACTCCCATCCTTAGCCTATACTACTGATAATGACATGGGAGAGGCATTAATTTATCTTATTTAATGTCTAATACCATCCCCATAAGTTTATTAGTATTTTCACTTGATTAAGATAACTCGATAGTGGGATACCATGGTACTAGCCACTAAGGACTCCGAACCCTCACTGTGAGCCACTCACCTAGTGTTCTTAGGTTCCCTACCGCCATCAAGCATCATGAGAACACAATATATATATATATATGTAATATAGTAACCATGAAGACATAAATGTTACAACAACAATTGTTTGGGCTTAGGAAAACATAGTTGTCCCCAATCCACTAGATAACCCTAAACCCTAATCTGGCTTCCAGAATGATTCAAAACACTAAAGTAGGCATCACAATGCACCAAACCTGATAAAATTAGAAAAATCAGAGAGCCAATAAGTGAAACAAAATATTTGATCAGCCTAAGGTAAAAAATGAAACCCTTTACATCAAATATTCCCTAAAATTGACCTGATGGGTGTCATGCGCAAATGACACACCTTACTGCACAATTGGGGATAGTCTTGCACAATTGGGATAGAATTTTGCATAGTTGGTCATGATAGCTACACAGTTGGACCTAGAACTACACATTTGGCCTTAGACTGTGTATGGATGAAGTCTGTGGGTTACAAATTTATATTGTAGGTAAAAATGGGCATAATGAGGACCCTAGAAGTAGAATCTGAGGAAGTCCGAGTTGATATCTCCTTGTTTCCCTTCCAAAACACTCATTAAACATATTCTTCCCCCCAAGATCAATCCATCAAAACCACATGGGTCAGACATAGGTCTTCCTAAAGAAATGAAGTAAATACAACAATTACATAATCAAAATTGATCCTACTCATTCCTAAAGGTTGCTAAAGACTTCTGAGTATCACATAACACATAAAAAGGATTTGAACATCACAATACAAGAAGATTTGAATAAAATATTATACAACCATATCTTATTCAGAGACAACTATTCACTTTATCATATTTAAAGATAATAGATCTCCTCTGTGGAGTCATTTCAACCAATGAGATTCAAAACCTACTTTGAGACATGAGAATTACATCACACATTAAAATTTACTATGATCTAGAGAAGGGAAGAACAATTATTCACACACATAAAAATATAGTAAGAAATAATGGAGTGTTGGAAAGTGATCAATTTTTTATGATGTGATCCACTTTTTGGTTTTCATTTATGGAAACACATGTAGCATGCACATCGATTCATTTAAAGTTAAGTTTTGTTGACTCTGAAATCGGCTAAGTACAGAAGCATACATATAGAGGTATTTTGAGTATCGAAGATTGAGATCGATGAGTTACAGCAAGAGAGCTTAGAAGAAGATAGTATGGGGTATGTATGACCTCCACCTAAGATCAATTTTGTTTTGGTGATGTTTATAGTAAGTTAGAGACATTTGAAGATAGACAAACAATAATAGAACAATGATACAAAGCAGCTGGACAGAAGCGATGACTCAGGGAGTATGACGTGGACTCCTGACAATCAGAGTTGGATTAAAATTGTTGATAACCTATATTTTTATTATGTAAGAGCACTGAATATGCATTTTATATTTGATTTATTAAATGTATTTTCTATTGAGAGCCAACTATGTAATTTTTGTATTTGAGAGCCGACTTGGTAAAGGAGAAAGATATATATGTAAGATATTTTTGTTGAGCAAAGAGAGAGTTGTGTGAATAGAGTTTTGGATATGATATGTGAATGGAAGAGAAGAGGATGATAGAGATCATTGATGAACTATGACTGGAACTATCTAATAATTAGAGATGCTTGTTTTGTTCATTACTGAGAACATTTTGTAACAAAACTATATTGTAAGAGTTGTATACTCAGTTGGCCCAAAACATGGTGTTGTATACCTTTAACAAGATTTTTATTCCTCTAAAAAGGAATTGTACTATGTAATATTTATCTCTTAATAGGGCTACATCTCCTAACAGGGACACTATACTTTAGTTCATGCTTGTGGGTACCATCCCCACTGGTGTTTTCTCTTGGCCAGGGTTTCCCCAAGAACAAATAATGGTGTTATGAGTACTGTGTTATTTTCTTATGTTCTTTTCATTTTTGCAAGCTTATGGATTATTTATAATTGGTTGAAAAGTTTTATTAAGTGTTGTAATACTGATTCACCCCCCTCTCAATATTACCTAATCCTAACAGTTGGTATCAGACCTTTTAGCCCTTAGAGAGAAAGTCTAATAGCTTAAGGGATATCAGAATGGATTTAGATAGTTTGCAAGAAAAATTTGATGCTTCACTTGAAGACCTTGACAAAGCAATAGCTAAGAATGGAGAATTAAGATTCAACATGTGAAGATATGAGAAATTTATAAAGAAACTTAGAGACCAACTTAAACTTTACATAAGTCAGAGACAAGATCTTGTGGTTCAGATAAAAGAAGATTCGAACAAAGATAATTAAGATCAGATGAAGAAACTTGAAGAATAAAATGAAACCTTGAACTTGAGAATGAAGTCATGACTAAAGAGATTCAATTAAAAAAAGGATGCTAAGAAGAAGATTGATGATGCTTTGAATAGTGCAAATTTTTTTATGGAACAAATGAAGGATGAGGCTAACAACTACAAAAACAAGTATCTACAACTGGAGAAATACAGTCAGATCATAAAAGGTGAACTTGTTGAGGCAAAGAAACACATTGAGAAACTTCACACTAGCAGTGATTTTATCAATGAACAAAGAGACAGACAGAAACCTAAAGGTGATATGATTGGTGTTGGATTCAATGAAGCTTAATGTTCGAAGAAACAAGAAAAAATTGATGCAAAGATTGATGATGAAAAACCTAATATTGAAGAACCTAGAGAGCATATCAGACCCTTCAATGGTAGATGCTTTGGTTGTAATAATTTTGGACACATGAAAAGAAATTGAAAAGGTAATGCCCCTTTTAAGACCTTTTCTAGTTATTGTCTTAATTGTAACGGATATGGGCACAAGAAAGCATAATGAAAGAAACCTAATCAATCTGGATATAGAAAAGACAATGGAAGAGAACCTACAATGAAACCTACATGCTACAAATATAATAATCTTGGACACATTGTGAAGTATTGTAAGCTACAAGTAAATTAGGAAAGAAGACCTCCTATATCTTAAAAATGCAATAATCCAAGTCATATAGTGAAGTTTTTTAGGTATAATGGAGTAAACAACAAAAGAGTACCACCTCCTGTGAAGACACAGAAGAATGGAAATGATATTGGTAAGAGTGTTGTAGATTTAAAGAATGATTTTGATAGTTGTTTGAAGAAATAAAAAGATAACAATAGTGGTAAGATATGGAAGATTAAAGAGACAAGTGAGACATTGGTTCAGGGAGAGACAATAGATGCTACTGGATCTTCGCCTAATGGTAACAAAGAAGAATCAACCTAATTGGTTGATCATGGCCTTAGGGGGAGCATTGGATGAAGATATTATAATATATCCAGCTCCTGATTTTGTGGATTGAGCTTTAATGAGATTAGGTATGATTGTGGCCAACATCATGGAGTATATATTTAAGAGCGCAACATTGGATGATGCTTATTGTGTGATCACATGATTTATAGTTGAATGGACATTATTGGGTAATGTGAAATTTTAATGACTTAATATTGTATAAAGCACGATATGATTATCTATTCCCTTACCATTTGACGAGCAGCGAGCTAAGGAAATTAGAGAGTAGAGAGATTTAGTCTATCTTACAATTGTCGTGTGTGATCGATTGAAGGGAAAACTCAAAATTCAGCGTGTAAGAAGTATTGACATCATCTAGCTATGGATGCACCTGTTATTTATGATGTTGTAGATAGACCTAGATACAAATTCAAGAAATGTCCTTTCAATTATTGTGAAGAAGACCCTAAAGGATCATTTTCTTAGAGACCATACAAAGTTTTACACGTAGAAGACATTAGGGCATACATTCATTATAAGTATGATATACTTGGTATTGATGAAATTTCTATTGAAATGGAGTATATGACTGACAAAGGAATTATGAGAGATGAATACAAGAATGTTGATCAATTTAGCATTATGAAAATTTTGAACTTATATAAATTCAACAAAGAAGATTGGTTTAAAATATTGTTGAGTAGAGTACATGATTAGTTTATTTGGATAGGCGAGCAACCTATGAATATTTGTAGTGAATTGATTCATGAGATTACTAGATTGGATAATATTGGAATCATTCCTATAGAAAATAAACATGTGAAGAACCAAGTTGAAACCCTAACACACTTGAAATGGGACATGTGATCTATGTGAGTAAGAGACATTCTGCAACAGGATGTAAAATTGATTGCTATGATACTTGGTTAAAAATTCTACTATAGTAGTAGAACTAATTTAGTATCTACAGGAGTTATCATGATGGCATATAGAATGGTGAAAGATAATACTAAATACAATCTATACGAAGTGTTAGCACAATAATTTTTGGAGAATGTGAAACTGATAAGGAAAAACAGATCAAAGACCTTTAGATTTGGTTCATTATTGATGCATATGTACTTACACATTGAGAAAAAATTTCCAGGCATACACTCTAGTGGTTGGAGAAAAGGGATACCTACTGGTATATATATTTATGATAGTTACAAAATTCAGAACAACACATGGGTTGATGGTGAGTTATTTGGTATGATTAAGATTATTTAGAGGTAGATGAAAGGAAGATACATGATAGAAAAGACTTAGTTGTGAAGTACAAGGATACAATCTATTTCATGGTTGAAGCTGATTGTGTATTCTTTGAGGTAGTTATATCAAGGAGTAAATTGTGTTATCCTATGGGATATGAGGTAAGTTCTGAGGTGTTAACTATGCAAATTGAACATGTCCTTGCATCTGAGATAGATACATTTGAGGAGAGATGGGGAACTTATGAGTAAAATCATCTAAATTAAGAGAGGAATAGATAGAGGATTGAGGAAGAGAAAAGTAGACAACATTTTACATGAATGTGGTATTAAGGAAGGATTCACAAAGGAAGAGTTGAAGGAAATTAAGAAGAATTTAGCAGAGTGATCTTCTAGATTGGCAAGTTTTGCTATTGTAGCTCTTACACCTCTTGAAGTAGTGATGGTAGATAGTCCACCTCCTATGGTTATTGATGTAACCTCCTCTTCACCACAGTAGACCTTGCAGGTAGAAAATATTATTCCTAGAGTGAGTACTAGATCCAATAGATAAATTTCACCACTTAAAGAACCAAGCACTATGAGAGAAGTGAAGAAAACTGAAAGTGAGAAGCATATATGGAAACCTGACCTAAAGATGATTGAGAAGAGAGATATCAAGAAAGGGAAGTTAGTTTCTATTAACAAATACTATGACATGTATGAGGAAACTAATAAACTTTGGATTGAGGATGTTGTAGTTGATCATTTACTTGTTTTCAAAAAGAATCTATTGGAGATAGAGGGTAGTATATCTGAAGAGTTATATGGTAGATTGGAGACTAGGAAACAACTAGCACGGATTGAGGATGAAACTATCAAAAACCAAGAAATTGATATTATGTTGCATGTAGTTTCTATGCAAGAAAGAGATAGAATATTTAAAGAACTGAAACCTCTATTAACTAAGACTAGATTAGTGAAGATTATGGAAAGAAAATATGATGAAGTTACTGAAGAGAATGAGAAAGCACTGGACTAGATATTAATGAACATTATTCCTGAGAATACCCCACTTCCTACAACTACTTTTCTTAAACCCTTAGGAATGGGAGAGATTTTGAAGACAACTGAGGCTAGTGTTAAGAAGAGCAAAGTTGATATGCAACCAAATTTCTATGTTTCTTGTGTGCATGTGACTCTTGACACTTCACATGATGAGAAGGACCCATTTGAAGAAAATAGTGACAATATAGTGACTGAGGAAGAAGAACAGAAAGAATTTGAGCAGAAAGAAGAAACAACAAATGTTGAAGTCAAGAATGAAGTTGACACATCTTCTACCTTATTATTGGAAAGTAAAGAAAAATATATTGATATGGATTTCGATTGCATGGATGAGGATGAGTTGGTAAAATTATACTTTACTGCACTTACTAAAGCAAAGGAGAGATCTAATAAGAATAGTGACAAGAAGAGATGTCAAGAAATTGATACTATGAACAAATTGCTCCCAGCACCTATTGTTTTTCAAAATAGAGATGATGTAGAGAACCTGAATTTGGCACTTGATGCATTTGATGGACAATATGAGAACTTGGTAAAGATTGCAGAAGAAAAGGCAGAAACAAATTACTCTGAGAAGATGCTATTTGAAGTTTGCCAGTCTATCTCATGGGACTTGGGAATTTTGAGAACCAGTACAGAAAATGCAAAGAGTTCTATAACACATGGCAGGAAACTATTCAACTATTGCATAAACCCTATCAAACATATTCAGAATTTTGAAGACATTATTGCCAAGGATAGGGAAACCTTGAACATCATGATGGATAGTTGTGAGACCTCTTCACAATATGTAATAGAATTGTACAAGGAAGTAACAATGATTTTGGCTAAACTGAATGTATTGGATATTGAGAAAGGGAGAGTTCGGTTTGTTGAAGAGTTTAATCACTCCTAATCTATCAATTATTGAAGCCCACTTATTAGACATGGCAAAAACAGTAGAATCATTAGCTAGCTATATGCCAATACAGTTGAAAGAAGTAGAGACAACATTATTTGCATTAAATGGACTAATTCATGTTAGTCAACTTTTTCTTAAGTAAGAAACCTACTTTGAAACATGATAATTACATCACACATTAAAATTTACTATGATCTAGAGAAGGGAAGAACAACTATTCACACACATAAAAATATAGTAAGAAATAATGGAGTGTTGGAAAGTGATAAATTTTGTTTGATGTGATCCAATTTTTGGAGTTTTCATTTACTGCAACACATCTGGCATACTGATCGATTCATTTAAAGTTAATTTTTTTTAACTCTAAAATCAGTTAAGTATAGAAGAAGAAATACAGAGGTATTTTGAGTATCAAAGATCAAGATCGATGAGTTACAGAAAGAGAGATTAGAAGAAGATACTATGGGGTATGTGTGACCTCCACCTAAGATATATTTTATTTTGGTGATGTTTACAGTAGGTTAGAGAGATTTGAAGATAGACAGACAGTAGCAGAACAATGATACAGGGCAACCAGACAAAAGTGATGACTCAAGGAGTGTGACGTGGACTCCTAGAAATCGGAGTTGGATAATGATTTTTGATAACCTATATTTTGATTATGTAAGAGCACTGACTATTCATTTTATATTTTCTTTATTAAATGTATTTTGTAATGAGAGCCGACTATGTAATATTTGTATTTGAGAGCCGACTTGGTAAAGAAGAAAGACATATATGTAAGATCTTTCTGTTGAGTGAAGAGAGAGTTGTGTGAACAAATTTTTGGATATGATATGCAAATGGAAGAGTAGAGGATGACAGAGATCACTGAAGAACTATGACTGGAACCATCTAAGCATTAGAGATGCTTGTTTTGTTCATTACTCAGAACATTTTGTAATAGAACTATATTGTAAGATTTGTATGCTCAGTTGGCCCCTAACAAGGTGTTGTATACCTTTAACAGGGTTTTTATTCCTCTAATAAGGAATTTTACTATGTAATATTCAGCTCCTAACAGGGCTAGGTCTCCTATCAGGGACACTATATATTAGTGCATGGTTGTGGTTACCATCTCCACCATGGTTTTCCCTTGGCTAGGGTTTCCTTGACAACAAATAATGGTGTTATGAGTACTATGTTATTTTCATTTCTACAAGCTTATGGATTATTAATAATTGGTTGAAAATTTTTATTAAGTGTTGTAATACTGATTCACCCCCCCTCTCACTATTACCAAATCCTAACATGGAGGATATCCTTTATGGATTGATCCTACCTGGAGTCCTGTGGAGAAATAGTTGAGGGAGAAATCCTTGATTTCTCCAACCAATTCTCTATCCTCCTTCAGGATCTACAATCATGAACACTCCTTCAGGTAAAGCTCCAAAAATGCACTCAAAATATTTTTATATTCATGTCAGAAAGTTTGCAAGAATGTCATTCGTGAAACTATAGTATGTTTCTTCCACAAATTTCTTCATCCCTACCAGACTCCTCTCCCCATACAAAATATATTTCTCCTCCCATAAGTATCTTACAAGAGTGGTTGCATGGGAAAAATCCAACTGTTGCAACCATTTGTAACCAATGGTTGGTTAATATTTTATTAAAGCCACTCAATCTTTTAGTATAATATTATTTTGTTTGTATGATATTCACGTTTTCAAGTTATTTGTTAATAATTAACATTTTAAATTATTTTCTTTTGGAAAGATTAATACATATTTTTCCTTAACACAATTTACTAATAAATACAAAGTACATATTTACTAGTTCGTAGTTTAATTATTTATTTAACCTAGATACTAAATAATTTCCTCTAAAAGTAAATATTTAATAAATAATAATCATTTTAATATATTTTTATATTACCATTTTCTGAATATTATTTTATAAATCATAAACACATACAATTATATAATTCATATCCGCGTATGTATATATACAAAAATATGCATATGTGTGCACCAATATGCCTATGTACATATACCTATTTATTTATTTCATATACATACATTAATTTATAAATACACTTACACAAATCTTATTATAAGGTATTTTAATTTTATTTTAGATTATTTACTCATACTAGCTACCCTTCTATTAAAAGATCTCAAATTCACTCCTAACAAAAAGAGAATAACCACTCTCTTATATATAACCAATCAAGTCCTAAAGATCAATTGTTCCAAAACCAACTTAAGATGGCAAAGCTAACATGGTCACAAAAAAAACTACCATCAAGATAAGAAAAACATACTTAGGACTAAATCAAAAGAACCCAACATAGGTGTAAAGGATAATAAACATAGGACAAATGGTTGGTTTATCCTTGCAAGAACCTTGGTACTATCTCTGTAACAACAACAATGATCAATAATTTTGAGGGCATTCTCAAACCTATGAATCCATGTGAAGTTGATGCATGGTACCTGTAATCCTGTATCACAAAGCATAAATACATGTGCATAGATATACATAAAAAAAATTACATTGTAGACAGATGACCAAGATCGAGACATTGTGTGGACCTCAGATATGTGAGTAACTATGAATTCCTCGTAAGTCATGCAAACACATCAAATATGTAAATATATATAGATAAAATATGTGGCATCAAAATAAATAAGGTTTAGAGTTCTAATCATTGAGTTAGCTCCATAATCAAAACATATAACTAAAAGATATTCATTTCCTAACTCCATATGCATAGATAATAACAATCATAGGTAAATACATCAAATTATTTGAGAGATATATCATCATCTAAGTCTATCCAAACGAAACATAAACATAAGCATATAGTTCATCCATAATAACATCAAAATGTCCAATCCTGAAATGAAAAACATAGTCATCTAAGAGGGTATTACATCCTCCCCCCTAAGATTAGGTTTACTCCCAGAAGCCTACAAATAAATAAGGATAAGAAGCTCTAGGTCTATCAACATCCTCCCATGTCACGGAGGCCTCATCACTAGGGTTCCATTGACCCCTTTCTTGATCTATGGTGTGATCCTTGAGGGCTAGTGTGCACTACTATAGAATATGTATGGGCTCCAAAGCCAACTCCTCATCTGCCACCTATAAAGCATTCCATTCTAGCACATAAGTAAAATCAAGAATATATCTTCTAAGAACTGAAACATGAAATATGTCATGAATACAAGCAAGGATAGGCAAAAAGTCAAGTCTGTAAGAAACCGGTCCTATCCTCTCTACAACCTTGAAAGGGACAAAAAAATGTGGTACCATCTTGGAGCCTTTTCTATAATAGATTGGACTCTTTCATGGGCACACCCTCAATAAAAATCTATACCTAGTAGAGAACTATATATCAGTCATGTAAGCATCTGCATACTTCTTCTACCACAAGATGCTCCATAATCCTCTCAACATGTTTCTCCATGTCTTGCAACATATCTAGACCTATAAGTACTCTACCCTCTAATCGGTCCTAGATTAATGGTGTGCAACACAAATGACCATACAAAGCCTAGAATGGAGACATGCCAATAGAACTATGATACCTATTATTATATGCAAAATCCACTAATATAGCTCATCCTCCCAATGAGTCTACCTATTCATAACATACATTCTGAGCACGTCCTCAAGAATTTGATTAATCTTCTTAGTCTATCCATCATTTTCTAGATGATAAGACAAAATAAAGTTTAGCTGAGTCCCTAATAACTTCTATAAGGAAGTCCAAAATGTATAAGTGAACAGTTGATCTCGATCAGAAATAATCCTCCTAGAAATCCTTTGAAGTCAACATCCTTCACAAATACTTTGGCCACTGACACTATTGTATAAGAGGACTACATAGGAGATAAATGGGCTTCCTTGGTTACTCTTTCAACTATAACCATGATAGCATCATGACTCCATGGGCTAAGAGGAAGTCTCACAATAAAATCCATAGAGACAATGTCCCACTTCCATTCTGGAACAAGGTGAGGTTGAAGGAGACACCTTTCCATATAGTTTGATATATTCATCTTCATTCCTGACAAATAATATAACTAGCACATATCAAAAAACATTTTCTTCACTCTAGGATGCACTGAATAGGGTGCTTAATGAGCCTATGCTAAGTTAACTAATGAAGATCTCAAGATAAAGGAACATAGATTTGATCCCGCTGACTTAGAAACCCATTAGAATCCAAAGAATACCCAAAGAAACATCCCTCTAAGGGACTTCCTGACTCCAACTCTGCCTCTACCTCATGATACCTTGAATCTAAAGTGAGGGCCTGAAAAATTTGACTCCTAAAATTTGTGCTAAGAGAGAGTGCTAACAACTTATGCGTGCACTTGCTCAGGGCATTGCCAACAACATTTATTTTCGTTGGATATAATTAACCTCAAAATCATACTTGCATAAGAACCCCATCCATTTGTGTTGTTGAGAATTGAGGTTAGGTTGATTGAAGATATACTGAAGGCTACGATGATCTATATGGAGATCAAAATTGTGACCCAACAAAAAGTGTCTTCATTTTACTAAAGCATAGACAACTGCTTCTAATCAAATGTCATGTGTGGGGTAGTTAATCTCATGGTCCTTAATTTTTCCAGACTCATAAGTAATAACTTGGCCTTCCTACATTAGTACTACCCCAATTCCTTCAAGTGAAGCATCTATACAAGCCACAAAGTTTCCCGAGGGATCCGGAACTACCAAGATCGATGCACTAGTCAACTTTTCCTTTAAACACTAGAAGGCTTCCTAACACTTCTCTGTCCACAAGAATTTCTTCCATTTCCTCTAGAAGGAAGTGATGGGGTGAGATATTTGGGAGAATTCCCTAATGAATCACCTAAAATAACCAACCAAGCCCATGAAATGTGGACCTTAGACACATTAGTGGGAGTTAGCCACTCCACTATGGCATGTATCTTTGCTGGGTCAAGCACAATATCATCCCCCAAGATAACATGCCAAAGGTACTTAACCTCTATCTGGAAGAACTCATATTTATCTGAGTTATCATAGAGATCATTATCACTTAAACACTGTAACACCTACCAAAGATGATATTCATGTTCCTCAAATGTTTTGGAAAATAATAATATGTCATCCAATAAGACTAGCACAAATCAATCCAAATAGGTTCTTAAAACCTCGCTCATCAAAATCATGAATATTGAGGGAGAATTTGTCAGCCCAAATGGTACTACATTAAACTCATAGTGACCATACCAGGTACAAAAAGTTGTACGATGGATGTCTTCCTCTTGAATCCTCAGCTAGTGATACCCTGATTTAAAGTCAATTTTAAAAAATGCTTTTTCCCCTTTCATTTGATCAAATAGGTCATCAATACGAGGCAAAGGATAATGATTCTTAATGGTAACTTTATTGAGATGATGATAGCTAATTCATAATCTAAGAGAGACATCCTTCTTCTTTATAAATATAACTGGAGCTCCCTAGGGGGAACACTAGGTTTTGTAAATCCTTTTTCCAAAATTTCCTCTAACTACAACTTAAGCTCTCTTAGTTTCTATGTGGTCATGCAGTACGAAGCCTTTGAGATAGATTCTTCTCCTGACATCAATTCTATATGGAAATCAATGTCTCTTTTGGGAGGCATTCTAGGTATTTCCTTTGGAATTATATCTACAAATTCTTGTAATAAAGGGTGATCAAGTGTTACACTTTTAGTTTCCCCTTCATCCAAGTCATTTAATCAGACTGAAAATAACTGGCATCCCTTGAGCATACACCACTTGCATTGTATCACAGATATCATGTGGAGGGAGATAGAATGTTGGACCTCAAAAATCTTCCTTTTCTCCCCTAAATCATCTACATATTGAATGCTCTTATTTATAAAATCAATTGTGGCTTCATGAGAATCCAACCAATCCATACCAAGAAATACCCCATAAGAGCCTAAGGGAATCAATTGGAGGTATACTGAGGTAAAGAAAGGTCCTAGACCCAACTTGCAAATCTGAATGTAGGACTCTGAGGCTGCCATTGCCCTGGAGGTTAGTTCTGCCTGCACCTATCTCCCTGCCTAACTACCACCATCCCACACTGCTTAACTAGAGAAGGATAAATAAAGGAATTTGTAGCTTCAGAATCAAACAAGATAGTTGTAGAAATACCCCTAACAAACTTGAGGTCTCGATGACTATTCCCTTGTGTTTGGCTTGACTTTGATCTAATGCAACAAATACTCTATGATATTTGCTTGCATCACCAACTGTGGGTTCTAACTTGATACATGTCTATAATTAAATGTTGGTGTTGATTTATAAGGTAAATTAACTACAATATGACCATTTTTCCCACAAGAAAAACATCTTGTATATCTAACAAAATTCTTTCCTAAGGGAGGGGAACTGGACTGTTGAAAAATGCCTTGAGTAGCATTCTATTGTGCACTCTGAGCTAGTTGATATTTTTAATATCACTTGTTGCATTTCCAGTTATGGGGATCAACTGACTAAGATCCCCCACTCTTGTTACTCTGAAATTTCTTCTTTTGGTGGTTTTGACTACCCTTGGATGTAGAAGGGTAATTCTTGGAACCTAATGCCCCATGGGACTGATTCCCTTTATATCCCAATCCTGATTGGGGAGCATTTCCTCCCTAGGTGGCCATGTGACCTCCTAATCCCAAGGCTACATACTAATCCATGATATGGGCCTTAATGACTACATCACTAACTATCTAAGACTCAAAGACTTGCATGCCTCCAGATAAACAACCATTGATCCCTCTAATGAAATGTTGTGTGAGCATGAGTTCATTGTCCTTATAACTTGATTAGGTTTTGATCTCATATAAATGATGCTCATATTCATCTACTTACATAGTTAATTGCCTCACATTGTAGAATTCCTTTTCTCTACCCTATATCTAGTGGTTAGACAAAAATCAAGCCTGGAAGAGCTCCAGGAATAGTTCCCAAGACAATGTGGATATATCAATGTGGGGGTTCTCTTTCTATGTTTCCCACCAAGTAGAGGCAAAGTCTCTTAAGTAAATAATTGCACACCAAGCCTTAGTGTTACTACTATAGGTATGCATGGAAACAAGCATCTCCAAATCAAGTAACCATGTCTTAGAAGTGGAACTAGGTTGAGTTCCCTTAAATATGGGAGGCCTAGCTCCAAGGACATCCCTCATGTGATTAGCATGTAGAGTTTCCTCCTCAGTAGCCTGGTCCCTCCTCCTAGGACTCCTTTATCTTTCTCTCTCTCCATGATGAGAGATATGAGATTCCCCTTGATGACCCCTATCTTGTCCTATATCTAGCCTCTATAATATCTATTGTAAGAGTTCCTACATATGGGCTCCCTCAAAACCCCTCATATGACTCTCTGACCACTCACCTTTACTTTCCTCCTCATAATGATCTTCTTCATGGGAAATATTTTGTCCATATATTGAAGGGGTGTTCTAGTCACCTCCCCTTCTTCCCCAGGTAATAGGAGGCATCCTAAAAAGACCAAGAAAAAAAAATTTGTATAAGGGTCCTAAATCCAAGCTCAATGTTCTAGGTTTCATCATTAATGAGCTTAACTTATCCTTAAGCTTAATGAGCCAAAATTCCTATATTTCTATTGTGGAAACCTAGGGATATGATACCAAGATGTCATGCTCCACCATGGAACCCAGAAGGACAAGGTTATAGACCTCTAAAGCTATAAGTAATTTTTTTATACATCATGAGATACTATACAATGATTTAAGATATTAAGGTTTAAGTTCCTTAGGTCCTCCCCAGGTTCCCAATGATGACTACTATTAACATTAACTATCCCAATTAAAAGGAAATCTTATTATCCTATTTCTAGGTTCATCGAATTAGATAAAATAGATGTTTAATTGGTCTATTAATTACTTCATCTATAAATTAACTTTTAACAAAGTGATCTTTACATTTAACTAATTAAAGTAAAGAAACTGCTTTCATACACTTCAACATTTCCTTTGAAATACAAAATTTTCATACATGTAAATCATTCATATGCTTAAGTAAAAATGAGTTATTTACAATTCTGA
Source organism: Thuja plicata (assembly GCA_018584345.1). NCBI lineage: Eukaryota > Viridiplantae > Streptophyta > Pinopsida > Cupressales > Cupressaceae > Thuja > Thuja plicata. The sequence continues at coordinate 2,121,545 of MU223971.1, read as the reverse complement.
AATTCTGAGTTATTCCTTTCTTAACTAAATTTATACCATCACATTCATATATTAATAAGAATTTCATAACCATAAAAGATTTCCTTTCTTTGCCAAGTATATAAGTTACGTAGAAGATATTCTTTCCCCTTTCCTTTTCTCTTAATGCTACCCATCCATTTACATATTTTGAAGTACATCAAAGATTTATTACATTCATCTCCTTTCATGAGGTCACAGTTACATCAACATGAATACGTTACATTTATTACAAATCATAATTACAATGAAAAACTATTCATCTTCAAATCTGGAGGAAGCATAAGAAATGAACATCCAAATCACCACAAAAAATACCTCGATAAAGAAAGATTAACCAAATAAACACATGGATCCTAAAATGGTCCACTAACTCATTCTAGGAGATAAATACAAAGGTCCATGCAAGAAGGAAGTAACTGGGATGCTCCTAAGGTAGTGATAACCTTCCCCAAAACATATCATAATAGAAAATACAAGAATCACAAAGACCCCTAGAGGCATGACCACATTTTTAGGGACCCCAAGATACATTATAGGTGAGTTTCATTGCATAGTACTCACCCCTTGGGTTACCTTGGTACTAGTCACTCTAGGCCTTAGCCCCCAAGTAGGCACATGTAGAACCGAACACCTTTCATGAGGAGTAGGTTGTTCGATTGTGCCAACATATAGACACCTTCTCCCCCTCCCATCCTTAGCTAGTACTAGTGATAATGGAATGGATGAGGCATTAATTTATCTTATTTAATGTTTAATACCATCCCCATAAGTATATTAGTGTTTTTATTAGATTAAGACAACTCGATAGTGGGTTACCCTAATACTAGCCACTTAGGGCTTTGACCCCTCACTGTGATCCACTCACCTAGTATTCTTAGGTTCCCTACCCCCATCAAGCATCATGAAAACACAAAATATACATAATATAGTAACCATGAAGACATATAAGTACTACAACATCAACTAGTTGGGTTTAGGAAAATACAAGTTGTCCCCAATCCACTGGACAACCCTAAACCTTAATTTATCTTCTAGAATGATTCAAAACACTAAAGTAGGCATTAAAATGCACCAAACATGAGAAAATTAGAGAAATTAATTATCCAATAAGTCAAACACAAGATTTTATCAGCCTTAGGTCAAAACTGAAACCCTAAACATCAAATATCCCCTAAAATTGACCTGATAGGTGTCGTGCATAGTTGGCACACCTTCCTGTGTAGTTGGTTTTTGTTATTACATAGTTAGGGCCCAAAACTACATAGTCAGGGCCCAAAACTACATAGTTGGGGATAGTCCTGCATAGTTGGTTATGAGAGCTACACAGTTGGACCCATAATTGTGTAGTTGGCCTAACACTGTGCATGGATGAAGGCAGTGGGTTGCAAATTGATATTACAGGTAAAACTGGGCATAATGAGGACCTTGGAAGAAAAATATAACGAAGTCCAAGTTGAGATCTCCTTGATCCCTTCCAAAACACTCATTAAGCTTGTTCTCCCCACAAGATCAATCTATCAAAACCATAAGGATCAGACATAGGTAATGCTAAATAAATGAAGTAAATACAACCATTACAAAATGAAACATAATCCTACTCATTCCTAAAGGCTTCTAAAGACTTATGAGTATCACATAACACATAAAAATGATATGAACATCAAAATATTGGAAGATTTGAAAAAAATATTATACAACCATATCTTGTTTAGAGAGAACAATTCACTTTATCATATTTCAAGATAATAGATCTCCTCTAAGGAGTCCTTTCAACCAATGAGATTCAAAACCAACTTTGAAACATGAGAATTACATCACACATTGAAATTTCCTATGATCCATAGAAGGGAAGAACAATTGTTCACACACATACAAATACAATAAGCAAGTATGGATGATCTCCTTAATGGATATATGCTACCTAGAGTCCTGAGGAGAAACCGTTGAGGGATAAATCCTTGATTCCTCCAGCCAATTCTCTATCCTCCTTCAGGATCTATAATCATGAACACTCCTTCAGGAAAAGCTCCAACAATGCACTCATAGTAATTTTATATTCATCTTAGAAATTTTACAAGAATGTCTTCCGTGAAACTATACTATGTTTCTTCTACAAATTTCTTCAACCCTTCTAGACTTGTCTCCCCTCATGAAATAGATTTCTCCTCCCATAAGTATCTTACAGTAGTGGTTGCATGAGAAAAGTCCAAATGTTGCAACCATTTGTAACTAATGGTTGGTTAATAGTCTATTAAATCCACACAATCTTTTAGTATAAGATTATTTAGTTTGTATGATATTCATGTATTCAAGTTATTAATTAATAATTAAACATTTCAAATTATTTACTTTTGGAAAGATTAATGGAAATTTTTCCTTAACACAATTTACTAATAAATACAAAGTACATATTTACTAGTTCACAATTTACTTTTTTATTTACCCTGGATACTAAAGAATTTCTTCTCAAGGTAAATGTTTAATATATAATAATCATTTTAATATTTTAATATTACCATTTTATGAATATTATTTTATAAATCATAAACACATATAATTATATAGTTCATATCCTTGTATATATATCCTCGTGTGTGTGTGTGTGTGTGTGTGTGTGTGTGTGCACCCATATTCCTATGTATACATATACCTATTTATTTATTTCATATACATACATTAATTTACAAATACACTTACATAAATCTTATTATAAAGTATTTAATTTTATTTTAGATTATTTACTCATACCAGCTATACTTCTATTAAAAGATCTCAAATTCACTCCTAACAAAAGGAGAATCACCGCTCACTTATATATATAACCAATCAAGTCCTAAAGATTAATTGTACCAAAACCAACTTAAGAGAAAAATTCTAACATGTTCACAAAACAAATTACCATCAAGCTAGGAATACAATACTTAGGACTAAATCAAAAGAACTCAACCCAGGTGTAAAGGATCATAAACATAGGTCAAAGGGCCAGTTTATGCTTGCAATAACCTTGGTACTATATCTGTAAGAGCAATAAGGATCAGGGATTTTGAGGGCACACTCAGACCTATGAAGCAAGGTGAAGTCAATGCCCAGTAACTGCAAGCCTGCATCACAAAGAAGAAATACATGTGCATAGATATACATATAAAAAAAGACATTGTATAAAGATGACCGAGATTGAGACATCATGTGGACCCCAGCTATGTGAGCAACTATGGCTTCGTCCCAAGTCATGAATGTTAGAATTCAAAGAATTCATAAGCCAAGATCATCTTCATGCAAAATAATCTGTTACAAAAGCAAAGCTTGGAGACAAAAAAGTTCTAAAAAATGAAATATTCATTTAGAGAGAGATTACAAAATACAAAGAGATCAAACCTTATGAAGGTGATCAAAACCCTAAAGGAGAAAACTCTAGGTTGCATAATAATAATACATAAAAGAATTAATTATTATATGCCTAAAGTTTAGCTTAAGTGAAATAGAGAATAATAAGTGAATTAATAATTAAATCAAGATGTTTTAATTAATAAGTGGAATCACTTTATTACTCCAACACCCCCCTTAAGATAAACTTAGGGAGAAGCTAAAAACCTAGAAACAAATACTGAAATCAGGAAATGGGTCCTGGCAACAAGGCCTGATCAAGTACCCAAGTACAAAAGAATCTATGTAAAGAGGAGAAAACAAGAAAACCCAGTGGGAAAAACCCCTCTCCAAAAAGAGATGAAGCCTAGTGAAGGACTGAAGAAGCCTCCAAACTAGAGAAAGTCCCAGAAAATAGGAATAGAGAAAGAACATATAGAACACCTATAAAGCATGATGCTGCAAACACTGTTGAAAAGTAACTGCTAGAACCTCCACTGTAATATAATATGATTAGGTAGAGAAGACTATAAACAAAGCCTGAAGAGCTGATGAATTGAACAAAGGAAGCATTATAACCAACTGGAGATACCCCCATAATGCAAAGAAGGGAAAGGTATGACAGGTATACTAAAACAAACTGCCAAGAAATACTACTTGATGAAGAACATATAAACACATATAAAGGATGGTGTCATGGAAGGAACACTCACTTGACAAAGGTAGATGGAAAACAAGGCAAGCATCAAACCCCCCATGGCATTTTATAATATAGATCAAGTACAATAGAATCCCAAGCATGCATCAAATGACACTTTATTCCAGTGCGTTTGCAAACACTGCTACAAAAAAAGATGTATACAATGTTCAGAAAAAGGAAATGATCCTAGGACCTAAAACATCAAAGATATCCACCATAATGTCATAAAGAAAAAAAATTGAATAAAATATACATGGAGTAAATTCTGGGAGTGAGACCCATAGAAGAAGAAAGGAGAACATAAGCAGCTTTCCAACACCATGCGGAAGTAAAAAAAGGAGTCCAGAGGAGCAAGATATAGTGACCGGAGTACAAAATGGAACCCTGAATTTGAATGGAAAAAACCTTGCAAGATGGAAAAATTAGATAACTAAACTAGAAAAATTAGATCGGCCTTAGAACCAGCTTTTTGTCGATATCTTGTTTGGCAAAAAATGCCTCCATTTGCTCAAGTTATGAGCAAAAACCCAATAGTAGGTCAAAAACCAAATGAACTGGAAGAAACCTTAGCCAAAAATGGCAGAGCCTGGCTAAACTAGTGAAACCCTCCAAATCTGGACTGCCTCCAAAATTCCCACCAAATTTGGCAGAAAAAAAAATATCATTTTTTTAATGAAAAAAACAATTAAAAAACATGTATTTTTTTGGAAAAAAAAAAACATTAAAAAAAACTATATTTTTTTAAGAAAAAAAACACAAAAAACATTTGTAATTTTTTAATTTAAATTTTTTTTTTCAAAAAAATGTTTTTTTTTATTAAAGAAAAAAAATATTAAAAACTTTATATTTTTCTGTTTTAAAAAATATTTTTAAAAAAGATAAGGTTGTCATTTTCTCTCTCTTCCATGCAACTAGACAACACGAAAATTGAGGCAACATGAAAATCAAGGTGACACTGAAATCATGACGATATGAAATTGAGATGACATGAAAATTGAGATGGTACAAAGATCGAGGTGGATTTTTTCCTCGTAAGGCATGCCAAGGGTTGTGCTTGAAAAAAATGGCGCAAATTCCAAATTTGTCCAAATAGGACGTGCCTTATATGAAAATAGGGGTTTTGGGGCATTCCGGACACAACCCAGATGTCAGTTTATGCCCAAAGGGCTCCAAAAAAAAAATTCCCTCCAGATCCACATAAAAAATTAGAAAAACCTTGAAACCCTCGGAGCTCCAAAACTTCAAAGAATTCATAAGCCAAGATCATCTACATACAAAACATGTTACAAAAGAAAAGCTTGGAGACAAAAAAGTTCTAAAAGACAAAATGTTCATTGAAAGAGGGAATACAAAATACAAAGAGATCAAACCTTATGAAGGTGATCAAAACCCTAAAAGGAGAAAAATCTAGGTTGCATAATAGTAATTAATAAAAGAATTAATTATTATATGCCTAAAGTTTAGCTTAAGTGAAATAGAGAATTATAAGTGACTTAATAATTAAATCAAGATGATATAATTAATAAGTGGAAGCACTTTATTACTCTAACAATGAAAGCACATCATATATATAAATATAAAAACATAAAATATGTGGCACCAACATAAATAAGGGTAAGAATCCTAATCATTGGGTTAGCTCCATAATCAAAACATATAACTAAAAGATATTCATTTCCTAACTCCATATGTATAGATAATAATAATCATAGATAAATACATCAAAGTATTTGAGAGATATATCATCATCTAAGTCTATCCAAATGAAACATAAACATAAGAATATTGTCCATCCATAATAACATGAAAATGTCCAATCCTGAAATGAAAATCATAGTCATTTGAGAGGGTATTTCATAAGAATTATGTAATTCATACTGTTGCAAAAATTTATGCTAGACATATTATGAGTAATGTTCTCGATAACTGTACTATTGAGGAAATCAAGTCTAGTGATATCTCTACTAGAAATGTCTTTGCATGTAGTATTGTTGAAAATGTTGACCTTGAGAAATCTGTGAGTTGTTCTATTGAAGAATAAAATATCTCAGTCATTCAAAGGAATAAGAAAAATGACTGGCTGATAGATAATGGATGTTCATATCATATGACTAGTGACATAAGAAAGTTTGTTAAAAATGAAGAATATGATGGTGAAATTCTTAGTTGGGGTGATAATATTGAAGGGAGAATAAAGGGAAGAGGTACTATCTTCTTAGATGATAGGAATACAATAGGTAATGTGCTACATGTTATTTATTTGACTTACAATATTCTCACTGTTTGTCAATTAGTTGAAGAAGGATACACTCTACACTTCAGCATTAAAGGATGCAAGATTCTAAATAATTCCAGGAGTGGAGTTGGATCAGGATCAAAGAGAAATATATTTTTTCCATCTAAAAAATAAAGGAACACATTATTAGATCACCCAGATTGAACAAACTCATACTAGATCATGCAAGTGTAGTCAAGGAATCAACCTTAACAAGGTACTACACCAACAATATCTAAATAAGATGCATATGATCTCAAAGGAAATTATTGATGAAGTTGATGCAAGAAAAGAACAAGGAGAAATACTAGAGTCACAAGTAAAGCCAATGATATCAAGGTATGACAAATTGAATAACTCAGAAGTCAGTCATCTACTTATTCATTTTGGTAGAAGTCAGTCTGATACTTGCAAAGATCAAGTAGATGAAAAAGTGTTAAAATACTTCCTATAGAAAATTATGATGGGAATCAAATCAAGAGTGATAAGAAAGGGTCAGCAGATGCAGACACAATAGTAAATGAAAAGGGATCAGAAAACTGTGATAATTTCAATGATCAAAATCAGAAGGATATTGATGTCAAACAACTTAGGAAGAATGATAGAAAAATGTGAGTTGAAGGAAATATTAACTCACATTATCAAAGAATTGTAGAAGACAAGATTTGTTTGATTTATGAGATTGATGCAAGAGAATATGGAAGGCCTGCACAAATGATCAATGGGTCAGAGACATGGAAGAAGAGCTTAGAGTTTAAAATGAGTATAAGGAGAAGTTCAAAATCTATTCAACAAAGCTTGAAGCATTGCTAATTTAGAGAAGGTCAACATACAATAATGGTATTGGATTATAAAAATGAGAATGTTCCAAATCCAATCAGAACAAGTTCAAATCAAAGAGGAAGAAAAGGAAGAAGACAAAAAGGAAAAAATTGACAAAGGAGTTTGAAGATCAAAGGGTCAAAGGTAAGAATCTTGTTTGTAAGAAGTTTGGACACAAAGAAGAGGATTACAGAAAATAATATCTATGTTTGGATTACAGAAGGGATGATCAGAATCCAAGCATGTGTAATAGTATGAAAAAGAGGACTAACACTCTTAAAAGGGAGAAGGTTAGATATTTTACATGCAAGAAATTTAATCATATATCAAGATAATGTATTGATAAAAGGAAAGGTAAGAAAAGATAAAGAATTGTTTTAAAAATCAGATACAACTTATCTGAACTTACTACTGAAAATTATAAACACAAGAAGGTGAAAAAATGTGACACTAAGGGAGAAAAAAAGAATATGAATAAGAATGGTTAGAGTAGGAAGATAAAAGAAGAAGAAAAGGTCGACAAGAAATTTTTAAGGAATATGAATGAAAGAAAAGGAAAAGGAAGACAATGAACAAAAGTATAAAAAGAGGACAAGAAGAAATAAAAAAAGGTTACCAAAGATATGGGATCTCCTTCGGTAAGATCCGAAGGCAAGTAAAGATATTCTATTCTAAACTAAGATGTAGAAGGATGCATCAATCTAGAAGAGTTTATATCCAACAAAGGAAGATGAGGTTGACAAGGTAGTAGAATCATAAAAGGAAAAGGAAGTAGGCATTGATATGAAAAAGAATTTTTTCAAGTATAATTTATACACCTTTGTTATTGATATCAAAGGGGGAGAGAAACATATGTGAAAATATATGAGGTATGAAGATAAAGTACAAAAGAGAAGATCTGAGGAGAAGATTGAGAAGGAAGCCGATCAGATGAGAGATGCAAGTTTATGTATACTTGCATCTAAGAAATAAGTGAGATAAGATATGTGGTGTGTATTTAAGGGGGAGAAGTTGATGGATAGAAGAGCATGTAATATAATTGGAACCAAGATGAGCATGTTCACAAGGGGATAAGAATCAAGGTGAAAATCATGGATACGAATGTTATAGGTGGCTAGTAAAGGGAGAGAAGAATTTAGTGGTGATCAAAAGTGTTCCTAAAGGGGGTTGAATAGAGATCTATGTTGTACTATATTGGAGCTATATCAGATATAAGGTATATGTCACTTAAATAGTTCATAAAAGGTTTATAGATCATTGTAGTGATCATATTATAAGGTAGTGAGCCTTCCTTATGGTTGTAGCCCAAGGCTTTTCATTTGAGTAGTGAGATCTAAAAAGTGAGCCTAAATGCATTTGTATTCCCCATACATTATAATAAGGTTATACTTCTAACAAAGTATTTTCTTATTGTGGGTAAAAACCCCACCACGATTTTTCTCGTAATAGGGTTTCCTTGATAAACATATTGTGTCAAGTGTGTGAATGTGATTTTCATCTGTGTGTGCATGCATATTTTATTTTCAAAGTAATTAGATCATAATTTAGGGTATTATTGTTTAAAGGGTTTTAAGGACTAAGGGGTTAGAGATTAAATTTTTTGGAAGAACTAATTCAACCCCCTCTTAGTTGTTCAACCACCATATTAATAACAACATGCATGATTGAATACTTAATATTCCAAGATGAAATACCAAATATCCAACTCTCTCTTGAATAAGGATGATCATATGCTAAGCAATGTACATAGATTGTGTGATCAAATGAGACAACCCGAAGGTTCCTTCTTATTGTGGATACTCACGCAGTTATAATGATGTGATATGATGGGCATCACAAAGGGACTTATGTTATTCATTCAATGGATATTAACTACTTCAAAAACTTCCATCCAAACAAACTACAAATAGAAATGGTTTAGGAATTTTAATCTAACTCTAACAATGTAAGACAATGTTGATGATGAGGTGAGCCTCGAACCAGTCCTTGCTTTGATCTTTCAAATAGGCATAGGAGGGTACTTTCTTCTAAGGATGTGGGAATGGTTTTCACATTGTCAATTATTATTCAAATACCTTATGAAGATTTAATATAAATGAACATTCAATAGAAGTTAAGTAGTTGTAATTTATGCCCAAACTAACCTTGCACTGTTACTTACAATAAAAAAGTACCAAGAGGTATGGACACCGGATCTACCACTAATCATCATTCAATAATATCTTCCATTCAATTAATTATGCTTCTACTCAACATGAAATAAAATCCTACTCTAAGTGAGTACATGTCGAAACCATGCAACACTCCAAAGAAACACAAATAATCTACCATGAAGAAGAATAATGAATTATAAATAATTCTAGCAGTATCATAGAAACAATTTTAATAATTTTCTCCCTTTGCTAATCTAATATAATATCTAATAACTTACAAATGATAAGGCCTTGGCCTTTTATATTTTTCAAATCCAATGAGTGACCATGTTTGATTTAAGATCAAGGGCCCAGATTAATCCACAAAATCCCTAATTAGGATTTCCATAACTACCATCAACAAATTTTAATTGCCCACCCAATTATGAAAGAGCACCACCTTGTGGGCTGATAATAAAATTACACTACTTTAAAGGTCCAATACAAAAATAGGTTATGCAAAAGCTTATAGAAGAAAGCACCAATCAGTTGGCCAATGATAAAATTCCACATGGTCTTACACAAAATCTTTCTTTACGATATAATCTTCTGACTTTTCCCCTTTTAGAAAATTCAATAAATTTGGACATAAAATTATTATGCTCTCCTACTGAGACACTTAGCATGATCTGACTGGTTGAAGAAATGGGTACCACCTCATCATTCTTATCGTATAGGCTTAATAAACACCTCTTGATGATGAGAAAATATCTTAACATTATCAAGCCTTCAATTATGATAGCTCCTATTCTCAAATTTCTCAATCTTCATCCTTTCAAAATCTCCTCATTGAACTTTATTGTACTAGCTTGGGCTTGAAACCTTCCCATTATCATGTTCATGTATTTTTACTTGTAGTTGAAGTATTGATTCTTTGACCTTGATCTGCTTTTGTACTCAAACTTGGATTTTCATCTTCATTTCAAACCTCAATCTTGAACACCATCTCTCTTATCTCCTTGATGAACAAATTAAAACTTTGTGATACTTGAATTTTTTTCTTTGAAATTGGTTGAGCTCATGGTCATGCCTCTAAATATTATTCTCACGCCTCTGAAAATAATGTTTTCTTTCCATCTTCTTGGATTCCAGCCTGCACCTTGTGTTTACCTTGCAACAAAAGACAAGTTTTCAAATATATATGATTTCAACTTCACTCTTAAATTATAAAATAGAATTCAATCACCTAGCTTATTTTCAATTTATAATCTCAAATGATTTTTTCTAAGTGCAATCCAAATTTCATCTTGAATTTCAAATGGAAAATCCTCTCAAATGTCAACTTTTAGATTTAAAATTCATCATGACTAACTAAGTAAAAGTTAATATTTTTTATTTCATGATCAAAAATTGATTTCTCATTATAAAATTAGCCTCTCATTGACTAAAAATAATCCTCATTCATGAACTAAAGCCCCATATTTATCATTAATAATATACATGTTCAAATTTTGTGGAGCTGATTGCACTTCAATCTTAGTGAAAAATGAGATTTGTTAGAATTAAAATGTTGAGATCTAAGATAAATTATTATGATCCAGCTCAAGCTTGGATTTATGAAACCCTCTCATAATTCAATTTCTAATTGAAATTCATCCTTCAACTATGCATCTATAGTCTTAAAGACATCATAAAACATTACACAATGCAATTTATCTTTCTTCTGATGAGAATTTATGTGTCCAAAATTAAATATGGAACTAATTCAACCCTCTAAGGTGCATTATATTGTTAAACTTACTATAATGGGAGTACTAAGTGAGTAGGGGGGGGTGAATTAGTAATCTATTGATTTCAACTTTTAAACACTTTTCACTTATCCATCAAAGAAACATATCAAAAATCAAATGTCAATGTGCAACCAAAAAAAATTCAACTCAAAGAACACTTATTACAATGCCACCATATAGGATTTACAATACAATAAATATTTGTAAGGATCTACCACAGTTGAGGATTTCTAGCACTATGCTATAGCTATCAGGAAAAAAGCAAGTAAGAATGATCTATGAAATAGAAACCTCCTTTGCTTGATCAGATCCTCTATAGCTAAAACGAAATTATTCACATTCTTCTCTAACACTTGGCTGGACCGCACCCTCTATCTCTTCTTCCTTCTTCACCAACACACGATCAACAACCCATTCACCATTTTCATTTTCTTATTTATACTGCTTTCCTTCTCTCTTAGGTTTCCACCACCATAGAAAACCCTAAAATGTAATACGTTTTCAATTTGACCATACACTTGGCTTCATATCAAACATCTCTATGTCCACTTTGAAATTTACTGACTGTGCCTTTCCATTTTTGGATTCAATCAAGAGATTAGATTATTTCATCAATTTTTTTCCTTCTTGACCAATCATCTTTCTCAATTCATTTTTACATGCTCATCTCAATGATATAAATTTTAAACAATACTTTCCATTTGTCCATGCATATTCTCCAATGAATCTTGACCAATAACATTTGACTATAACAATGATTTAAATCGCCAATACCGATCAAACCATTATCCATTAAAAAGCTTAACACTTTTTCAAATATCATGGTTTGTCCTCATATGTTTTCTCAAAATGAATCATGGTTATAGGACTAGTCTCTAGCAGCTTTAGTAACCTCCATAAAAAAAATTGAACACAAAAACAATCAAACTCATAACCATAGTGATAGAATAATCTTATTCTTGTTAATTATCATCTTAACAATTTCACTATCTCATTGGTCATCAAAACAAGTTAATATTTTACATGTATCACTAAAACATGTTTCCAATCACTTATGTAGGACAACACCTTAACATATTTCCATGAGCATGATGTATTCCATGATCATCATCAACAACTCATAAAGTTAATAGTTGACACCAATGATAATACCATAACTGATAATTTCTCAACCATACATGTCATGTCTCATCATCAAATTATTCTCTAAACCACTTTACCTCACACATATGATAAACCACTTCCTTCACTTCATTTATCTACATAATTTATGTCCTAAATGTCCCCCTTTAGCATTGATGGTAACACAACAAATCAACACACACCTCTTTGTCTCTTTACTTGTGTGTCTCAAAGCAATATGACTAACCAACTGATCACATGCATAGATATTTTAGGTTCAGCTCCATCTTCAACTTCTCATCTTACAATCATTATCCTTGTAGAGTTCAATATGTGTAGTGTCTCCCCCTAGGATGTAAACTCCATTTAGCTCACTACATGTACCAATATGTTGATGGTACATTCTCCCCCTTTGACAACAATGCCAAAGTTGCTAAAAAATAACATATTCTATCTAATTGACGCAGTACAACATCTTTTCATTTAAGTGCACCTAGGGGAGTGACCCCTAACTTACTTCTCAAGTATTCAAACCTATCCTTAGGTAGAGGATTAGTAAATATATCAGCAATATGTTCCCCAGTTGGAATGTATTCCAACCTTACCTCTTTCTCCTGAACTTGTTCTCTAAGAATATGATACTTTATAGCAATATGTTTTGTCTTAGAGTGCACCACTGGATTCTTAGAAAATTTTATAGCACTAGTATTATTACAATGAATAACAATAGGTTCAGTCACCTTTTCTTGTATACCTTCAAGTAGTTTCTTAATCCATACCACCTGATAGCAATTGATGGAAACACCAACATATTCAACTTTAGCAGTAGATTATGAAATACAATTCTTCTTCTCACTTGTCCAAGCAACAAGTATTTCACCCAAGAAAAATGCTCCACCTCTTGTACTTTTCCCTTCATCCACATTTCCAGCCCAATCAACATCAGTATAATCACTTAGTGAAAAATATCCTTTGTAACCATACCAAATTCAATAGTTTGTTTTTCCTCTTAAATAGATGGATATCCTTTTTACAATAGTCAAGTCTGTTTCCTTAGGATTTTTTGAAAATTTTGTAACCAAACCCACTGCATGTGTAATATCTAATGTACTATGCATAAAATATTGTAGCTTTCCAATCATAGATCGGTAAATAATTTGATCAACTTCATCAGATTCATCATCCTTAGATATTTTGCAACCTATAACCATTGGGGTTCCAACAAGTTTTGATTCCTCAAGTCCAAAGGTCTTCAATATCTATTTGACGTATTTAGACAAACTGATGTAGATATCATTACCAAGTTATGAAACTTGCAAGCCAATGAATTATTTGATTTGACCTATCATTTACATTTCAAATTTATTTCTCATTTTTTCAACAAATTTTCTACTTAGGTCATCATTACCTCCAAATTTTATATCATCAACAAAGATTTAAGCAAGTAGTAACCTTTTTTCTTCATCAACCTTTAGATAAACATTACTATTGTCACTTGTTCTAACAAATCCAATATTTATAAGATATGAGTGCAGTCTCTCATACCATGCTCTAGGTGCTTTTTTCATTCCATACAATGCCTTCTTCAATTTGTAAACCAAATCTTTTCCATCATTCTTCTCAAAAACTTCAGGTTGTTCAATATAAACCTCCTCTTCTAGTATACCATTCAAAAAATAAAATTTCACATTCATTTGATAAACCTTGAATTTATTGTAAGATGCATAAGTGAGTAGTATCCTTACTCTTTATAATCTAGCAATAGGTGCAAAGGTCTCACCATAATCCAATCATTCCTCTTGTGCATATCTTTTGCAAACAAGTCTTGCCATGTTTCTCACAACTTATCCCATTTCATCCATTTTATTTCTGAATGCAGACACCCAAAAATGTTTCACACCTATGTGTCCCATTTTTAACATGTCTTTTATTCACTAATATTATATTGTTCTTTCATGTCATCAATTATTAATATTTCTAGCCTCTTCGCCGAATTGATCATTTTCCTAATCAATTCTAATCAATCCTAAATCACCTTAAACCGATCCTAATAAATCCTAAATGATCTTAAACCATATCAAATCATCCTAACTCAATTAAAATATATTATATTCTCTTCCTAATCATTTTTGAATCATTTTGGACTCATTCCAACCATTTTGAGGCATTGTCTAAGATCATCAATGCCTAATTAAATCACTTTTCAAATCAATCAAACCCTTTTCCAAATCTAATCAATCTTGTCATCATTATAGGGGCATTGTCCAAGTTCATCAATGCTTTGTATCATTTTATCATCCATTTGATAACATTTTCCAAGATCATCGATGTTATCGTTATCAACCTATCATCATCAATTCAATAGTATTCTCCAAGTTCATCAATACTATTGCAGATCATCATTATCTCAGGAACATTGTCCAAGTTCATCGATGTATCCCTATTCCTTTATCGATCCTATGGTGTCATAAAATTTTATTGATGCTATTTAATGAATTTCAAACATCATTATTTGAGTGCATTGTCAAAGTTCATCAGTGCCTCAAAGCTATCATAATCCTATCAATATTATCAAAACCAATTCAATTGTGCATTAATACTTTTAATTTTACCAATAACCCACTAATTTATCCTATTGGGATGAATGACCTAGGATTTGTCCCTAGCCTTTATGAATAAATCATATTTATTCATTCTTTATCCTAAGTCTCTATGATTAATTAATATCTAATTAATTAATTGGCTAATTTCTAGTTTATGGAATTCTAGGATTTCATAAATGCTAATTATTCTTTTATGAGGAATATTGAATTCTTAATTGAAAAAATCCCTCATAAATACACCTAATTTGTCATCTCCTCTAATTATGCTTCATCTCCCTATTAATTTTCTTCATGATTTATTCCACCTTTCCCTATCCATTTTCCTCTAATTATGCTTGAATTTTCCTATTAATTTGCTTCTTCCTTTTCCCTCCATTATGCATTGATTTATGCATACTAATTTGTGCACTTCTTTTTATTTCTAAAAATTGTCTCTTATCCTATAAATTGAGATTCAATTATCTCATTCAAGTTTTGAACCACTATCTCCTACTATTCTTTCTATCAACTTGGCTTTTGAACCTTTGTGCAATCTTGTCATTGGAAAAGAGAAACAATAATCAACTTAATGGAGAAGAAAGGAGAGCATTTGAGAATCATTTGAAGGGGGTTTTATGTGTTGTTTGCATATGTTTGGAATTCCCATTTCAATGGCTCTAACGTAATACCAGAAAAAGGCTTAGAATGCATATAAAGGGAACCAAAAAACCCTAAACAATATTTATTTCAAATGAGATTAGATAGATTGTCTATTAATGCATGATTTTGTTAAGCACAATGTTTATTAGTCTTCAGATTCCATCTGCTCAAATGTCTATCTTGTCGCAAGGGAAAATTTATTGAAAACAACAAGTGATTATGTACATGATAAGAAAATGAAATGAGCGTCATAAAATGACATTTATTACTAATATTTTTGAAAGAATTATCAAGTAAAAGGGTTAGACCTCCATGCAAAATGTATTTTAAAAAACTTTCATATAAAATCAAATTTTGATGGCCATGGTCTTAATAATAAATCTCAATCTCAAGGCGTTGGTATCTCTTCAAAATCCAAATTCAAACATATACCTCCACCTTCATCCCTTCCATCCATCTTAGGTCCATATATTCCTCCCTCCACTAGCTCACAATCCACATACCCTTTCCAAAATGCAATTCAACAAAGGTACATATATTGGAGAACCTTCCATCCATCCAAAAATCCTCCACATCATTCCTATCCATCCATTAAATTCAGTCCATTACAATAAATTTTGATGCCAAGCATAACCTTCATAACAAAATCAATTCACATGAAGTCAAGGATCAACATGTCCAGTCTAATCGACATGTAAGAACAAAGAAAGATATGATCCTCAAAGAAGAAAAAGAAATGTCAAAAAGGCCAAAAAGGACCATTGAACAAAAAATAAAGACAAAATAAATATGGGTTCCTAAATCTCTTATGCAATCATTGCATTCTAAGGATCCACAAAAAAATGAAAAATCAAAATGCATGTGGATTCCCAAGAAGCTTCTTAAAGCACAAAGTCCTCAAGAAAAATCCAAATTGGCATCCAAAGTTGGTATCCCTCCTAAATTTCTCCCACATTTAAAATCCATTTTGGGTCCTTGTATCCCAAACTCCATATTCATTACTCCATTAATCCTTCCGAATCCTAAATCTCCTTTTCCTACATCACTCCATCACCCCTCAAGGTGTGTGCCAATGTTGTTATGGTATCCATCTTCATCCATTCAATTTCCATCCTTATTTCACTCCCTCCATTATCCAAGAGCTATTTTCCCACCTTTCCTTCATCCTATCCAATCCTTTTCATAATCCTTATCCATGATTATCCAATTATTCATCTCATATCCCTTTATCATTACCTTACCAACATCTTTGAGCATACTATCATAGGCATGGTCCATTATTGTATATCCTTTGAAATCACTATCCAAAGAGTAAGGTGTTTTATTCCTCCATCCATGTCATATCATACATACATTATTTCCAAAAAGTACAAAAAAATGAAAAAAGCAAAAAGTCAAAAAAAAATGAAAAAGGAAAAAGTTGCCTTGATGAAATCTTGGCAAACAACCATCTTGGTAACACAAAAAAATAGAATAAATAAAAATAATTTTGTCCAAAAGTAAAAACCTAACAAATAGGTTCTTTGGGAAAGTACCATGATGAAAACCTGGAAAACATATGTCATGTGTAATTCTATGAACTTCTTGCAGTCTATACTTGGGGGCAGATTTCATTCATGTTATCCTCCATTACTCCTATCATTATCCTCTATTACATGTTGGAAATATATTATATGCAATATGACTAAGAGAGGGGGAGGGGGGTGAATCAGGAACCAATTAAACTTATTTTTCTTTAACCTTAATTAGATTGTCTAATCTAATTGCATGCATAGAAAAGAAATAATCATTCATAACACATAACACAGTATTTGGTTACACAGAAACCTTCCAAATAGAAAGTAAAAATAGGGTGGGGATAGTAACCACAAGATTTAGTACTGGAGTATAAATTTATCTTGTTAGAGCTTACATTGACCACTTCAGATTGCTTTCCCTATTAGGAGCAATAAGGACTATTGAGTCCACCTTGTTAAAGGATTTGATACAATACAATAAGTAATGAAACTCTGTTAGGAGATTTACAAAGGAATTTTAGGTCCACCTAGTTGGAAGATTTTTCTGATCCACCTGTTAGAATGAACTAGTAGATGATCTGCTTAGGAAATTCTGATTTTCTGAATAAAATCCTCTGATTTATAACTAATCACCTTACTGTGATGGATGAGTCTCTGTTGTACTTTATACTTCTTCAATCTTCTAATCAATATGCCACTTCATATTTGCATATACACTTCTGCTACATATTTTTCTATTTCACATTTTGGATAAACAAAATATATTATATATA
>MU223971.1:2076970-2103738 GCA_018584345.1 Thuja plicata | reverse complement strand
TATATATATATATATATATATATATATATCTTATCCAAAAACAAATAAATTCATAAGTCAGGTTCCATTAGACATAATGATATAAAACAATATATGCAAAGTCGGCCAAACACTATCACTCAGGTCCAGAAGTCTACTCAGGTGATAATCTGACACTCAAGAAATATGCTGATCACTCAGGCAATACTGGTTACTTTGGAAATATTGATCACTCAGGCGATGCTAGTCACTTGGGTCACACTGATCACTCGGGCAATACTGATCACTCGGGTCACACTGATCACTCAGGAAATACTAGATGACTAATTATTTTTACACTAATGGACAACATGTCTTGACATAAGGTCTATAATATCCCCCTTTTTCATTAGTGACAAAAACACTTATCATTATAGTCTGTATCTGATAGGTCAAAAATCCCCCTTACCATCTGCTCAGGTTTTGATACCTACTCTGCTGCTCGGGTCCAACTGACTCTCTCTTTTTTTTTTCTCAAAATTTATTTTGTAATGTATATCTTCTTCTCTACTCAACTGTACATGTATTTCCTCAATGTATATACAATGGCCTTTCCCCCTTTTTTTTGACAAAAATGACAAACTATATCTACAAGGTAATTCCAAAGTAGGATAGGAAATCATAATGTACCTTCAAATTTTGAGACAAAGTGTTGTCCCAATTGTCCTGTAGCACTTTCATGATGTCCAATTCTATCTATAGCTTGGCTGACAACTCTATCATAAGTTTTGCAACTGAGAAATTATTTTCATTGATATTTGTCTTGGCATGTGTGATGCATTTTTGCATTGCATCCATGTTTGGTAGGAGTTGGCTCTGGATGGCTGAAAGAGACTCTCTAGTCCTTGCTTCTTCTCTTAGTAACTCAACCTGTAGATTGGTCAGATATTTGATCTTCAAAAAGTGTGTTGAGCTTGTGCTTGGATCAAGTGCCAAATGTTTTACACTTTCCTTCAGATCTACATCAATCTTTACTAACTTATTATTTATCTCCACAATAAATTTTGAAGTATCACTTAATGTTACAAAAAGTGCTACTACATTGGTCATGGTGGTTTCTAGAGTGCTAATAACATTGGTTAGCCACACCTAGTCAATTGCAATCTTCTTTGCAACATTCTCTAGAACCTTATTTTCAAACTTTATTTCTTCTTTCTCAAGTAGCTTCTCTTAACCATTTAAGTCTGTATTAAACTTATGGACTAATTCAACAAGTTGGTCCATAATGAAGTCATTCTCATTGACTTCAATCTGTAGTGTATCTTGGAATATGCCTTTTATATCTTCAAGCAATTTGTTCCTCTTTTTCTCTTCTTAGAGCTTCTTCATAGGTACAAAAATAAGGTTCCTTGGGATTGACAGGTTCATTCACAAGAGCCTCAATTATGTTCTTAGTCTCATCTATGTTAACCTCATATGCAAAAGGTTTCACCCATGCAACCCTAGGCTTTATAGCTTGTATGTAAACCTTATCACAGTCAACTAGGAAACAAATATTATCCTTGTAACCTTCAACTAGTTGTTTAGGAATCTTGTATCTACTCTGCATCTTCTATATGAAGTTCTCAAAACATCCATCCATGATATTCTCAAAATTATCTCATAACTTAGCTATGAATTCATTTATCTAATGAATTAAGGGTCTATCCTTCTTCCATACTGTTGTGCCCTTGGAAGGAAAAAATTAATGAACATAAAATAATATGCAGACCAGAAGAGAACCAGACTTACATGGATTTATTTTGGATGCCCGGATGCTTTCCATGTTCTTTCTTAGCAGAATGAGCTACAAATCGACTAGGTCAAATACCAAATTTTTCTTTACCACCTTGTATGCCAGGTCCATAGCTTCACATGGTACACTATTTTGTTTGCTAGAACTATATAACTTGTGAGCTATTGCATGAATTCCAAACTTCAATTCCATGTTAGTAACTCCATTTAGTCTCATTCCTCTTCCATCCCACTCAAAAATAGTTAACTCAGCTAGCTTATCTTTTGTTATGGTTTTGGTAGCTTTATCTTTGTCGAGCATGGGATACCATGTTACTCGTTGCATCATTGTCTTTGTGATCTTTATGGGTTGTTCCAACCATAAATTCAGATAAAAATGAATCTAATCCATTTGATTTGGAATTATTTGGCATGTGGAGGATGTGTGTTAAACCTTTAACCTCAATATGCTTGTGTTCGGGTTTTAGATTACCACCTACGCACAATTTCTCATATGATTGATTCATCTTAATTGTTCCAAGCTCCTGGATGCTACAATGATAGAAGCTTCAAATGTCATTTACCAGTAATACCCTTGGAGGAATTAGGGAATGAGCTCCCAACGGATCTATTTCCTCTGCTACTACTGGATGAAGCTTAAACTCTAGAGGGTTACAGTCAACATTTCTCACCAACATCTCAGATCCTTTCTTAACTTTGCTGCTAGATGTGGATGCCATATCACTCAGAAAATTTGATCAAACTTTTCTTTCACATAAATTCACTCTAAATTTCTCTACAAATTGAAATCTTTGTAAACAATAACATTTTTGATTCATCATTTATAAGAATTTTTACCATTTAAGTATTTCATTAAATGCTCTATTCACAGTAACTAGCATAACTCAAGTAGTTCTCCCAAGCTTACTCGGAAGCTCGGCTGAAACTAAATTTTCAAATCCTATAAAACCTGACTCAACTCAGTTAAGCTAGAGTATCTCAGGTGCAACAGAGATCCTGACTTGGTTAGCACCACAATATGTCCTAATGCATCAATATGTGGATTTGGACTTGCTATCATATCTAGAACTGATGTATGATGACTTGAATGTGTAGTTTCAGTCATTTCCTTGCATCTCTATTGTGTGATGGTAGATCCACCCAACTCACTATCTTGGGTGCCATTTGATCATTCATTGTTTTGGTCTAAACTTTTAGAGGATTTCCTTACCCATTTTTTATGCATCTAAGTTCTGATTTCTGAGTCCTTTTCTTTTCCTTTCTCAAAACCAGTATCCACCTTTTCTCTATTCATGCAATTCTTTCTTAGATGACCAAGTTGATTACACACATAACATCTCTTAGTAGGATTTCTTCTTTGAAGGTGATTTTTTGTACAATTTGCACTAATGTGTCCATACTCTCCACAATGACAACATCTGTACCATGTGTTGTAATCCCAACCAAAAATTTCTTTAGATAGTTGTTCAACAGGGTTCCATTTCTTAGTTCTACACTTGGAGGATCTATGACCTTGTTTGTTACATTTGAAACATTTTCCTTCAAACTTATTTTTTTTAGTGCATTCACTTTCTCTATGTCCATGCTTGTTGCAACTGTAGCATTTACCATAAAAATTTGGTTTTCCATTGCTCAAACATTTATTTGATGTATGCCCTAATTTACCACAGTTGTTACAAGTAGGTTTTATGTTCTTTTGAGCTCCTTGCTTTGAGGATTCACCTTGTTCAGTATAACCTAATCCAGTCTATCCATGATGTTTGATTTCTATTAGCTGATCTGTACTACCTTGTGAATTCATCATACTTTCATTGGTTTTCCTTTCAGTGTTGAGATCATACAGTAGTCTTTCAATTTCTGTTCTTAGGTTGACAACTTCTTGATTTGCATTATTGAGTTGATTTGGAAATTCTACTTGTTGGAGTGACAAATGATGGATATCATTTTCTTTTTTTTTTCTAATCTTGTACTCAGAAATCTCTTATCAACTTATGAAAATTTTTTGTCATCTTCTACTTGATTCTTCTTTTCTATGACTTCACATAATATGAGTGAATGAACTTCTTGTTCTGTTTTCAACTTTCTGACTTCTTCATGTAGATTGAGATTCTTTGCAAGCAAGTCTTTGAATGGATGCATCAACTTCTTTATAACTTCTATCTTTGCAAAAATATTCAATTATTTCTTCTATGTAATTCCTTTCATTCATTTGTACTCCTAAATATTTTCTTCTATTTAGGGAAAGAGAGCTCTTCTCTTTGAATTTCTTGATCTGATCCATGGTCATTTTTAGATCTATCTTTTCATTTTCAATGGATTTCTCCAGTCTGTATATTTTCATTGCCTCTGATATTTTCTCAAGCTGTTAAAATTTTGTAGAGAGAACCTTCTGCTCTGATACCAATTGTTCAAAATATATTATATGCAATGTGAATGAGAGGGTGGGTGAATCAGGAACCAATAAAACTTATTCTTTTTTAACCTTAATTAGATTTTATAATCTGATTGCATGCATAGAAAATAAATAATCATTCATAACACATAACACATTATTTGGTTACCCAGAAACCTTCCAAATAGAAAGTAAAACTAGGGTGGGGATAGTACCCACAAGATTTAGTACTGCAGTATAAATTTAGCCTATTAGAGCTTACTGATGGCCTACCCTATTAGGAGCACTAAGGACTGTTAAGTCCACCTTTTTAAAGGATTTGATACAATACAATAAGTAATGGAACTTTGTTAGGAGATTTACAAAGGAATGTTAGGTCCACCTGTTAGAATGAACCAGTTGATGACCTGCTTAGGCAACTCTAATTTTCTGAATAAGATCCTTTGATTTATAACTAATTGCCTGACTGTGATGGATGAGTCTCTACTGTACTTTATACTTTTGCAATCTTCTAATCAATATGCCACTTCATATTTGCATATACACTTCTACATATTTTTCTACTACATATTTTGGATAAATAAAATATCTTATATATATCTTATCCAAAAATAATTAACTTCATAAGTCAGCTTCCATTAGACATAATGATATAAAAAAATATATGCAAAGTCAGCCCAATACTGTCACTCAGGTCTAGAAGTCTACTCGGGTGATAAACTGATACTCGGGCAATATGCTAATCACTTGGGCGATACTAGCTACTTGGGCAATATTGATCACTCAGGCGATGTTGGTCACTCGGTTCACATTGATCACTCAGAGATACTAATCACTCAGGTCATACTGATCACTTGGGAAATACGGGATGACTAAGTGTTTTAACACTAATTGAAAACATGTCTTTCCATAAGGTCTACATTACCCTCATCATTTCCTCCATTATCCTGTGCCTGTCATATGGCTTATCATATTCCCTTTTTCCTAGAGATCTTCCTAGAAGCATCACATATCCTATCTGCCTTACATTGTCCCGATCCCTTTGGTCTATATTTCCAATCGAATTGCAGCCTTTAATCCATATACCTTCTCCTTATCCGTTATTGATCTTTAATATCCTATCCATATCCTATCATTGTCCTAGTAATGTCCTCTCATTTTACTATCCAAATCCCCTTCTTGGTCTTAAAATAAAATACAGACTTAAACTGTAAAACATGTTTTCTAAAAAAAACCTCTTGACATGTCTATTCCTATGCATCACTTTCCATCCAATATCACAAAAATTTGCATATCCTATCATTGTCATGTCTAGTCCCTCCACTTGGCACAAAAACATGTTATCACATTTCTTGGAGAGTCCTTGGCACCCAAATAGATCCAATGCAAGTGACCCTTGGCCTTCACCCATCTACTACTCCATTTTCTCCTTTCACAATGTCCCTGCCTTTCTAGACACTCGGGGAAATTTCAATATTTCTCATGTAGATATTAATGTCCTAAATTTTTAAAAAAAAATTGCACAATATCCTGAAAAAAATTCAAAAATATTAAATATGATGCTAAAAAAATTAATAAAAATTATAAAAAGACCTGGAAAAAATCTTAAAAATTGTAAAATGTCTTTAAAAAAAAGCACAAAAAATTTGAATATTTCTAAATTTCTAAAAATAAAAAAATCATCGAGAAAATCTGTAATAAATGTCATTTTATGACACTCATTTCATTTTCTCATCATGTACATAATCGCTTGTTTTTTTCAATAAATTATCCCTTGTGACAAGATAGACATTTGAGAAGACACAATCCGAATACTAATAAACATTGTGCTTAACAAAATCACATATTAATAGACAATCTATCCAATCTCATCCATAATGAACAAGATCAACCTTGTCCTATAAATCAATCAACATCAATCCTTTGTCAATCATCATTTGTCTTATATAGGGTGTGGTATACTCAAAGCCAGACAATATCTGTCTTAGACGGGGTACTTTATTCTTGAAACTAGACATCATCATCATTAATCACACAAACTATCAACTTTGACAACAAGATCAGACTGGTTGTTGACTTGCTTGGTTTAGTGAGTCTTATCTTTTATTGATTTATCTTCGATCATGTTCTTATGCTATTCTAGGATATTGCTGAGTGATGAGAGTGGTCAGGATGGTTCATAATTCTTTTTTGTTTTGTTTTTTTCTTATTCTTGTGGTGTGTCTTTCATAAAGTTTTGGGGCACGTATGTCATATGCTTAAGGATGGATGGAAACATTCCTTGTCTACAATATATTTTTTTTACACAAAGGGATCACATTATCGCCCTAAATTTCTGTGTCATGGTGCGATAGATCCATTTTTCCATATTAAATAAATCTCTTATGACAATAATGCACTTATGAAAGCAATGTTTCATCACTACTAATTATTTCTCTCTTCCATCTAATTTCTTCTTTCTTCTAACATTTCTTCAATCAATCCATGCAATCATCTTTCTTTTCGAAAAAAAATTCCTCATGTCAATTTTTGCCCAATTTTTTGAGGGGGAATCCTACATCCATTTTGTTGACCCCTTGGGGCATGATTTTTAATTTTTCTTTGACACAATGCTCATAATCACATTTTATCAAAGAGGGGAAAAATGTAGACACCCAAAAATGGTTCACACCTATGTGTGTCCCCTTTTTAACATGTCTTTTATTCACTAATATTGTGTCATTCTTCCATGTAATCAATTACTAATATTTGTATCCTCTTCACCAAATTGATCATTTTCCTAATCAATTCCAATCAATCCTAAATCATCCTAAACCATTCCTATTCAATCGTAAATAATCCTAAACCATATCAAATCATCCTAAATCAATTCAAATCTATTATATTCTCTTCCAAATCACTTTAGAATCATTTTGGACTCATTCCAACCATTCTGGGGCATTGTCCAAGATCATCGATGCCTAATTAAATCACTTTTCAAATCAATTTAACCCTTTTTCCAACTCTAATCAATATTTTCATCATTCTATGGGCATTGTACAAGTTCATCAATGTTTTTTATCCTTTTATCTCCCATTTGATAACATTGCCCAAGATCATCGATGTTATCAATATCAACCTATCATCATAAATTCAATAGTATTGTCCAATTTCATCAATTCTATTGTAGATCATCATTATCTCGGGAACATTGTCCAAGTTCATCGATGTATCCCTATTTCTTTATCAATCCTCTAGCGTCATCAAATTTCATTGATGCTATTTAATCATTTTCAAACATCATTATTTGAGTGCATTGTCAAAGTTCACCAATGTCGCATAGCTATCATAATCCTACCATTATTATCAAAACCAATTCAATTGTGCATTAATACTTTCAATTTGACCAATAACCCACTAATTTATCCTCTTGGGATGAATGACCTAAGATTTGTTCCTAGACTTTATGAATAAATCTATTTATTCATCCTTTATCCTAAGTCTCCACAATTAATTAATTTCTAATTAATTAATTGGCTAATTTCTAGTTTATGGAATTTTAGGATTTCATAAATGCTAATTATTCTTTTATGATGAATATTGAATTCTTAATTGAATAAATCCTCATAAATCCACCTAATTTTTCATCTCCTCTAATTATGATTCATCTCCCTATTAATCTTCTTCATGATTTCCTCCACCTTTCCCTATCCATTTTCCTCTAATTATGCTTCCATTTTCGTATTAATTTGCTTCTTCCTTTTTCCTCCATTATGCATACTAATTTGTGCATTCCTTTCTAATTCTGAAAATTGTCTCTCTCATCCTATAAAGTGAGATTCAATTCTCTCATTCAAGGTTTGAACCACTATCTCCTAGTATTCTTGCTATCAAGTTGTCTTTTGAACCTTTGTGCAATCTTGTCATTGGCAAAGAGCAACAATAATCAACTCAATGGAAAATAAAGGAGAGCATTTGAGAATAATTTGAAGGGGGGTTTTATGTGTTGTTTGCATATGTTTTGAATTCCCATTTCAATGGATCTAATGTTAGATTAGATGGGTTTGCATATTATTTAGGGGTTTGTGGTTGCCTTGATATGAATTCTAAGCCTTTTTCTGGTCTTACACTAAATACCCATTTAGTTCCAATCACAATCTTATCTATCGGCATGGTACTAGAGTCTACATTTCATTCTTCTCTATCTGTTCTATCTCTTCTCTCATTGCACTCAACCAATCATCATCTTTTAGTGCATCCTTAATAGTTCTAGGCTCAAAATTAGAAAGTAAGCAGGTGCTCTCTATAGCTTTCCTTCTAGTTAACACTCTAGCATTCTTATCTCCAATTATTTTCTCAAAAAAGTGATTTAAATTAACATACCTTGGTAAGGTAGGATTTGATCTCTTTTCCTCGGTTTCATTCTGAACATGTGTACCATCCTTTGTTTGTTCCTCTTGCCTTTGTTCATTTTGTTCAGTAGGTTCATCTTCCATCACCGATTGCATATATGTTATCCCATTGTAATATTCAGGTTTCCTCTTACTTTCTTGATCATTTTCATCAATACAATCATCCACTTTTACATTAGCACTCTCATTGATCTTATTTGTCTTCTTGTTTAAACAATTGTAGACTTTAATCTTAGATGAATATCCCAAAAATATTCCTTCATCAATTTTAGCTTCAAAATTTCCTATGTTTTCATCCTTCTTAATAAAGCATCTACTACCAAATATTTTGAAATAGGAGTGTGTCCATACCACAGTTCATAAGGTGTCTTTCCTATTCTTTTCTTGATCAAAAATCTATTCAAAGTGTATACGATAGTTCTAACCACTTCTCTCGAGAATATTTTTGCAACACCCTTTTGCATCATCAAAGTCCTAGCACATTCAACCACTGACCTATTTTCTCTTTTAGGTATTCCATTCTATTGTGGTGTCCTAGGAGCATATATATTTCTTTCAATCCCTTCTTCTTCATAGTAGGCAAAAAAATTCATGTGATGTAAACTGTAATGCCCAAAATAAACTAGGCAAAACACAACTAAATTTTTTTTATTTATACCACTATGACAACGAAATTTTATCAACAAGATTCACTCAAGCCAAATGATGTGAAGCCCCGGAGACGTAAACTCGCTTGGGCAAAAACACCTATAAAATATTACGTCGCTAGAGGACACTTATAAAAAGGAAGTATATGAAAGGTCATACCAATCGTCTTTTAATTTCCATTCTTTACACATTCATAGAGAAATTAATTCCGAAATCCTAATAACCTAATATTAATAAAAACAATAATACTAATGCGTGATCACATTTGTATTTATAATAATCTTAGTAATATTAGAGTGGAAATTGTAACTTAATTTTAAATTTATAAATAAAGGACCTTAATTTCAGTCAATTAACAAATTTTATATAGAAACTAGGTTACTTTTAATGACAAATAAAACTAAGATTAATTACATCATTAAATTTATGGTTCAGAATAATGTTAATAATCTCATTAAAATAATCCCTGTAATTTAATCCTTAATATTTGACAAAGATTAGAATTTCTAAGAAATTTAAATTTCAAAATAATAAAACATTAATAGTTAAATTATTTTTACGATATCTATAAGTAATTATGATGTTAATATGTTACACATTTAAAATTAATTTCACCGTTGAATTTTCAATATAACTTTAAGTGAATAATCCACCGACTAAATAGTCCAGTTAAAGAACGAATAGTTGTAATACAACAAAAATCTTATCCTACGCATTGCATGAACAAAATTAAATACTAAACCATCTAATAGATAACAATAATTAATAAATAGTTTATGCTCCTCGATGAAAAGGGAAAAAAAAGAATTGAGTGGGTCTACAATATTATTTCCCTTAAAATAAAGTATGCTCAAAACTATTCCAATAAATAAATTCATAAGCTAATACATAAACATTTAATAAAAATAAAGAATAAGAGAAATGGGCTCTCCAAACCCTAATTTAAAATTAGGGTTTGGGGCCTTAATAAAAGTTAAGGAAACCCTAGAACTCACCTCTTCTCATTTTCTTTATCTTCCATTTTCATTTGCAGGGGCTGGAGATGCAAGGGGAAGTGTTATATTTTATGAGAAACATGGGTATTCTCAAGAGCTCATGAGGGAATAGAACAGCAAGAGGTCTCATGATCCCATATGAGATTCTCTTCTATTCTAGCCCAAAAGCATGCCCATTTACTCTGTAAATCTGGGTAATGCCTTTTATTGGTTCTTGCTCAAAGACATTTCTGCAAGTTCCAAATCATGGTCTTCTTATACTTCTTCTACTTTTTATTTTTTTTTAAAATGTCGTTCATATAGTTGTAGATTTAAATGCTTTCATTTAGTTTTCTTTTATTTAGAATAGTTAGAAGTGGCAAAAGAAATGGTTCTATCTATTCCTGGATAGAACCAGAATTCTGCAAAATGCCTAATACCAAAAGATGGAAAATTCATATATTCCAGTATGAATATCATTTCATTTTCTTCTGCAACAAGGAAGAGGGATTGTTGATGTATTTCCCCCTCCTTGGCGCTGCCGTGGCTTTAGACCATAGCTGAGCCGCTATCATGTCTTAATGGCAGCGCTGGTCTGAGACAGAGGCCGAATGATGGCACTGCCTGTGACTTTAAAGTCAAGGCTGCGCTGTTTTGGGCGCACGACATAGGGGTTGCAGAGTACTCATAGCATAAAGTCTATGTTTGTATGATAGTTTTTTTGTAAATTTATGAAATACATCATATACTATTATAATGTGGTGGCACGACAGGGAGGGGTCTGTCTTACATTGTAAGCAGCGCCATATAAGTATAAGCCGCACCATTAAAAGAAATTCCACACCATATAACTGAAATCGGATTAGTATTACATTTGATAGACTGTAATTTAGTTATTTTTCAGAGTGTAATATGTAATGCGAAGTTCAACATTCCTTTGTTCACATAACTCAATGTTAAAACATTAAAAAAAAAGTTTCAAAGAATAAACTGCGCCATTCTAAACTGGGCAGTGCTGCGCCATATTGGGTTATATGTTATAAACTGTACATTACTAAATGTACAGTTTATAATATGTAATCTTATTTTATGTAATATGCACAGCCATGGTAAGGTTATCACATGTAAGTTTTGATTGGTTATTATCATTATAATATAGTATATTATTTACTATTCATTCCTCGAATGTATAGTATATAATGTATTATATTATATAATATACAAATTCATGTGATTCGAAACTTATGTTTGATAAGATTAATGCATTAATAAGATTATAATATAGTATATTATATACTATTCATTCTTTGAATGTATAGTATATAATATATTATTTTATATAATATACTAACCTAAGATATTCGATTCCTATTTTGAAAAGATCATCGCAAGAAAGATTGTAATAGAATATTATTATTATAACATAGTATATTATATACCATTCATTCTTTGAATGTTTAGTTTATAATATATTATGTTATATAATCTACTAATCTAAGTTATTCTAGATTTATTTAAGTACAGTACATACTATATAGTATTAAATTAATAATATTACGATACTATAACTTACAGATTCATTATATAAGTTATATAACATATATATATACTATATATTATACATTACGTGCGTATAATATATAATATATATATATGTAATCACGTCATTTGTAGTTTATCAAATATGAAGTATTAAGAGAAATTAACTTTCAGGAGGGAACATATTAGACTATACTATTTATTATGATTTCACACTACTTAGTAGTTTATTGTTCTAACTCATATTTTTGTCATTTGCAAATGACTCAAGAAAAAAAAAAACCATAAGGAAATGTCCATTGAAGAGAAATTAATTTAATATTTTAGTTTAGTTTTGATTGTATATTGTATTTTGTCAATCACTTGTATAAAGAAAATGAGCAGTTTTGTTATATCTACATTTCTTTTCAATGTATGAGTAACTAACTCTAAATCTGTTTTATTCATTAAAGAAATAAAGCAATACACTACAGTTTTGTTAAACATAATACATGAAAAAGGTATAAGAGTGCTTTTAATCATGTTTGAAACTCAAACTTAGATACATAATTTGTAGCTTTAGATCAGGGAGAATTCCTAGTAAAAATGATAGCATGGAGCTTGTTTAATAGGAAATTACATTGCCATCCTATTAACTTTCTTATAACTATTAATACAGAATTTGAAAGCATCTATTACTTGTTCATGTAACAATATGTTAAACATTGTATAAAATCAGACTTAAAATGTAAGTACTAATGCAAGATTTTAATACTAATCCAAGGGATAAGCAACATGGTCATAAATTCAGGAACTCCTCAATCTTCAATTCTGGACTACACCATTAAAGCCAAAACTCCAGACCTGCACAAATAAGACTTTCTCCACATGGCCATGGAGCTCTCCTCCTAGCCAAGGCCATTACATGGCCATCCCCAAGCTTGGGGAAGCAAGTATAGGAAAAGGTAACACACAAGCACATATCAAAGCACAAAACAGGTTTCAAAACACACAATTCACAATACTCCCTTCCCAGGTTTAAACAAAGGATTCAACATAGAATCCAATAGGTGGGTGAAGGTGAAATTACATTTAGAGTCACCATGCTTATGTAATAATAACAACAACAAATATGCAGCTTTCACAAGCCCCTTTAAAACCCCAACAAACAGCTCAATACTAAGAGCAAAACATCACTCCTTATGGCCCCCAAAATTGCACCTTATGACCCCCAACATAAGCTGGTTATCATGGCTGCCCATAGAGCTATGCACTCAACAAAAGAAATCCCAACTATATACCCTTCACCCCAAGTTCTCCTACTTTCCTCCCAAGGATGAGGATTGAACTTGCACACCCTCAAACAAGACAATTGCAAGCAACAACAAAGAAAGAACTAAAGCTCAAAACTCAGATTTTAAAACAGCTATAATAACCAATTACATACTTCACACATTGACAAAGGAACAAAAAACAATTCTTTTACAATTCACATCATATTCAAACAGAGAACAACATCATATTCAAACAGAGAACAAAATAAAATGAACAAGGTTTTGACACCACCAACCTCCTTCCAAACAAGTGACTGAATTAGTGTTGAATTTTGAACTTGCTCCCTTCCAAGCTTGCTGTTTCACAACTCCTAAGACCAGGCCCTTAAAACTCTTTCTGCAATTTTCTCTCTTCTCCTAGCAACCCCCAAAACCAGATTTCCTACTCCTTAAAAACCTTCTCTCATCCTACCACACCCTTCCCCAAATTAGTTAGGTTTCTAGGTTAGAACAAAATGACACTTTCCCTTCCACATGTTTTGGAAATCAATTACAACGTGACCAAATTGGTGGACAGCTAAGGAAAGGTTTCTAATTTTCGTGCATAACAAAAATGACATAATTAGGGGGACTTAAAGGTGGCCTAGGAAGGTGAAAATGTAGGAATTGAGCCCCCCAACCAAAGTCCTAGCCTTGGGGTACTCAAATTTTCATCAAACCATATCCTAGGACTTCCCAAAGCCTCTAAAAATAACCAAAAATTTATGCATCCGAAAATGAAGTTTGTTTATCAAAGTTTCCTTGGTCTCATACACCACCTACTAGTTTGGGAAATGTTCAAGATAATCAAGGAGGAGGTGGGGTCCAAAATCCACATCACATGCCACTTCAACTAAAGTGTCAAATGACACATCACCAAAAAGAATACACTTCACAAACTATGTGGCATGCTTGTGTGCAACATTTAAACATTTACACAAAAATAAAAATCACTTACAATGTACAATTTAAACCATTATCAATTATACATAATCAGTCATCACATTCACAAAAGAAAATACAATACAATGAGGTCACACTCTCTTACTAGAGTCGATCTTGGCTTTATGGATTGCACTTGGTCCTATCTTGTTTCCCCGAATTAAACCATGGCCATATCCCTGCATGCTCAAACTCGATGTCAGTACATTATGAAAACAAGCTTATATTAATAAATATTTCAACATAAGATGATAGCATCTTCTAAACAATATACATGTGTATACATCTACAACATATAACATAACATATTTGCATAAGCAAGTGTTAGCATCATATTCTAGAACCATGATTTCATTAATGAACATAATATCAAAGATAACAGAACAAGGCTGAATACATATATCATGAAAAATCAAGGTATCAAAATAAGCATGTGTATAGATATAAAGAGTACGGTAACTATGATCATCAACAAAACCTATAACAAGCTACTTATAAGGTCCAAAAGACAGCATGCATAAACCATAATGTCAATACTCAAAATATCATCCTGATGAGTCAAGTGTCAAACTGAAAGTCAAAATAGGATAGGTCAGGGCAGGACCTCACATAAACTCTCCACCTCTATTTAACCTTAAGCATTTTAAGCTCCTACATGTTTCCTTTTCTACTCTTTATTTGTAAATCTTGATCATATGAATAGCTTCTATTTTTTCTTTAAGAAACATAGTCCACAGTATCCTTGAATAGTCATCTACGAATAACATAAACTACTTATCTCCATAATAACTTTGAATTCTCATAGGACCACATAAATTGGTATGCACCAAATCAAGTATATTCTCAGATGTGTAGCCTTTAATATTGAATGTAAAACTAGTAAGCTTCCCAAATTGAAAATCTTTACAGACAACATTATCAGGTTATCAAAATTAACATAACAAAACCTCTTATGCCACAACCAACTATCTTCTACCTTTCCAATCATGTATTTCTTAACAGATGGATTTAAGTAGAATAAGTTACCTCTTTTCAATCCTGTAGTAGAAACCAACTTTCCTTGTTTTTTCTTTATCTTGCGTATTCCTTCATCAAATTCTACATCAAATCCATTTTGATTTAGTTGAGAAACACTCAACATGTTGTAGTTCAGTCCTGATACCTAGTAGACATCATCATAGTTTGTATTTTCATTCAATGATATAGCAACTTTACCTTTTACCATATAGGGGATGTCATTACCAAAATTAACTGATCCTCCATCAAATTCTTCAAGCTCAATGAATTTACTCTTGTCACCACTCATGTGATGTGTGCAACCATTGTCAATAATCTACTTCTCACTCTTGTTCATAGTTGATATCAATGCAGTCTCACTACCTTCTATCATGTCTTCCTTCACAAAAAATACAATCTCCTCAGCATCATCATCATCTAATTCATTATCTATAACACCTTCCTCATCTAGATAACATGCTTTCCCTCATTTATCCTTATATCTTTTGTTCTTTTCTCTCTTATTGTTCTCAGGGAACCTTGATACAATATGTCCAATCTTACTACATGCAAAGAATTTCAAGGGTAATTTCCTTTATACTTTCCCTTTCCTCTAGGTAACTTTCTAGAAAAAACGTCATCCAATTCCTCTTGTTCTTTTTCCTTAGATATGATATCATCAATATTACTTCCATAAGATACTAAAGCAGTTTGACTTATACGCTTAGAATTCCTTCTAGAGTTTTGATGGGTGTTAAATGCAACATAAGTTCTAGGAATTCTATTATCATAATGGTTCAATTCAAAGGCAGTTAGCTTTCCAATAAATAATCAGCAATAACTGATATAGTCCCTAAAGACCTTACTTCTTGTATAGAAGAAACTCTAATTTCATAATGTGGTAATAAAGTTCTCAGGATTTTTCTTACCACATCATCTTCAATGATGACTCCACTAGATCTCATGATTGTATTCACTACCTCCTTGACTCTATGACTATATTTATCAATGTTCTCTCCTTTAGTCATCTACATGTCATCAAATTTTCCCTTTAAGCTGTCTACCTTAGCATTTTTCACATGTGAATCTCCTCGATAGACTATTTTAAGCTTCTCACACATTTCATAAGTAGTGTCAAGATCTTCACATTGATATATTTTGCATCTAATAAGGTACTTGCTATTGCTTCCATTATTGAAGTGTGCTCGTGTTTTGTCTTCAACTAATCAAGAGACATGGTTCCATTAGGGAGAACATATCTTGTAGTCACATCATCCTAGTACTGATCACCCATGCCTTTCAAGTACAACTTCATCCTTCCACACCATACTATGTAACTATCCTTGTTGAACTTAGTGCCTTCCTTTCTCATCATATCATCAAGATATATCCTCAAGATGTTAAAATTCTTCTCTAAGGATCAAATCTCTTATACCAATTGTTAACCTTACTATGATGAGAGTATTGAGAGGGGGGTGGGGTGAATCAGTAATATACTAATTTCAACATTTAAACACTTTCCACTTATCCATCAGAGCAGAAACTCAACAATCAAATGTAAATGTGCAACCAAAGAACATTCAACACAAAGATGAAAAATATTTGGTATCATGGAAACCCAAATTAGGGAAAAACCACGGTGGGGATGATACTCATAAATTTGTACTCTTCTGAAGTAAACCCTATGAATGGATTTACCCTCTTAAAGGCATTGACATATACATGAAAAAATGTAACCTTGTGAGAGTATTTACCTAAAGCTCATAACAAGCTTTTACCTTATGATAGGACTTAGACTATTTATTAAAATGCCAACATACAAGATTTACAATACAATACATATCTATAAGGATCTACCTCACTTGAGGATTTCCATCTTTGTTGTAGCTGTCAGGAAAAAATAGTTGAGAATGATATGTGAAATAGAAACCTCCTTTACTTGATCACATCCTTTGTAGCTCAAAAAAAATTCTTCACATTCTTCTCTAACACTTGGTTGGACTGCAACCTATGTCTCTTCTTCCTTCTTCACCGACACACGATCAACAACCCATTCATCATCTTCATGTTCTTGTTTATAATGCTTTCCTTATCTCTTAGGTTTTCGAATGCAGGGGCACCTCCTGAATACTAAAATAATAGCATGACCTATAAGGTCATTGAATTGATGTAATATTTCATTTTAAGCCATTAGATGTAATAGATATAATAAGATGATGCAAAATATGTAAAGTTGCTAAACATGCAACAAATGCAAAAATGATGTATTATTGTCAATATTTGACATAATAGGACTATAGGATTAAGAATATGTCTATAGATAGATATATGAGTCTAGAAAATATATTGGTGTCCTAAAATGACAAAGCCCTAAGTTAGAGGTCAGTAGGTATTTATTTGAATAATTTTGCAAATTCAAAATTTTAAATTTTGGCACAATATTTTTTCTCTTTTTCTGAAAAGCAAGGCTTGCCAGTTACTCCTCTTGTTGATGTGACCTTGTCAAATAACTTCCCCATAATATTATATGAAAGAAAACTAAGTCTTGACCTCCCAACACTCAGTTCTTTTTTAATGATTTTTTTCTCAGCCATGCCTCCACAGTGGCCCACATTCATCAGGTTTGGAACCTTGAGCCTCAACCATCACAATCACCTAGCTGGATTCAATGGTGGAATGATTCCATCTAGCATACAACACACTTGTGTGCATTTATGGTAGACAACTTTCCATCTATCACCGTAGATCCTATGATGTCAACACCCAAGCTCTTTGTGTTGCCACAGAGGCCTTATCTCATAATCCTTTCTATCAAGACCCGCAACTTCACCTTTCCCAGCTATGTCAGAAGAAGCAAGTTGCATAAAATTATGCTGCCAGAGGTGCTCAGATCAAAGCTCGACTACATTGGTTAAAGGTTGGAGATGAAGCCTCTAAAGAATATTTTTCTTCTCTTTGTTCCCATCATATCAATGTGGGAATAACCAGGATTAAAGAAGGTCAATCCCTCCTCATTAAGCTTTCTGATATTCAGTAGGCCTTTTTTTTTCATTACAAACAAGTTTTTTCCACTTAGGGATCTTCTCCTACCAGCGATTAATCTCTTGTTGATTGCATTGTTGTCTGCCTCAATGTGTTTACCTTTCCAACAAGCTTTATGTGATCAACTTCTTACCCTGCAGGATCTTATGAAGTTGTCTTTGTCATTGCTGATGATAAATACCCAGGTTGTGATGGCTTTCCCTGTGAGTTTTATAAAACACTCTGGCATGCCATTGGTCCTAATTTACACCAAGTATACCTTAAAGATTATCACTCCCAGTCTGTAGGGGACATTATCAAGAAGGGAAACATTAAATTCATTCCCAAGTCTAGGGATCTTATGGATATTTGTAACTGGCAACCTATTACCTTTCTCAATGTCTATTACAAGATCATTATTAAGGCTTTGGCTCTTAAGATCTTTCACATCCTACCACAAATTGTTCATCCAGAGAAAACTGGCTTTATCAAATCAAGATTTATTCTTGATAATATCATTGTGGTTTGGGAAGGTATGGATTGGGCTCATAAGTCTCAACAGAAAACCCTTTTCCTTAAAATTGATGTCGCTAAATCTTATGACCACATTAAATAGCCTTTTATTCTTTCTATGCTTCACAATCTTGGTTTTGGCCCCAGATTTCTTCAATCTATGCAGATGCTTTTTCAGGATGCCTCTACTTGCATCACCATTAATGGTAGACAATCTTCTACCTTTGGGCTCTTCAGATCCATTCAGCAAGGCTATCCTTTGTCTCCTACCTTGTATGTTCTGGAGGCCAAGGGATTTGGCTAATTTTTAGCTCATTCCATTTCTCTGGGCCGTGTTCATGGGATTTATTTACCTGATTCTACCTAGCAATTGGTCAATGGTCATTTTGCTGATGATTCCTTTCTCACTCTTGAAGAGGATGAAGAAAATATCAAGGAAGCCTTGCAGTGTTTAGACACTTTTTTCCTCGCCTCTTGTTCATCCATCTAGTGTCATAAAACCTTGTGTTACAGGCAGTCTTCCCTTCCTGATCTAATTTGGGTTTCTCAATTTGGATGGTCCAGGATTCAATATAGGGAAATTTTTCATTTCCTTGGTATTCCTTTTTCTTTTCAAACCACTTCTACTAAGTTGTGGAATGTTGTGTTAGCTAAAATTAAAAAGAAACTTACCTATTAGATCACCAAGCCACTCTCTCTCACTGGGAAGTTTTAGATTTTATCCAAGGTCTTGTCTGCTACTGGTGTAGGAGCACCTAAGTTAAAAGTTAAGTTACTCTGTTTGTCGGTGATGTCCATAAGTTTTTGTTCATCGACAATGCTTGTTAGTTTCTGGTTATTGGCGATGTCTGTGGGTTTTTGTTCGTCAGCGATGCTTGTTGGAAATGTCCATTGGTAATGCCTATTGATAGTTCTCATTGGTGATTCTTGTTGGTGATGACCGTCGGTGACTATGTTTGTTGTCGGGGTTGAAAACTGACGCTATTTCTATTGTTCTAAAAAGTCAACATTGGCGGTCGGTAATGTCGATTAACGACCTAGGAAATGCGGATGTGACATTTGTGACTATCTGGGTCATTTGCAATGACTTTCTACATGTCATTTTTGCTTGAAAGGATCAGGGACACCTATTCCTATTTTGGAAGGGTCATTTATTTCTCAAGTTGGCCGCCTTGTAAGGTGGTTGAAGTTATCCACGAGTATCAGATATTTTGGGTGATATTTTGATGGATGTATATATAGCTAGAAAGATTTTGTAATAAAGAGAGAGGATATAGAATATGAGATAGAGAGACATAGATCTTATCATCTTGTAATAGCTTAGTTCTTGTGAATAAGAAAGAACACATTTACAATAGATACTGTGTGCAGTATGTGTTGTTGCATTCTTCAGATAGAACCCGTCGGTTTATCTTGGGAAATGAATCTATCCTAATGGGTTCTATAACATGAAATAGTAGCTTTATGGTGTAAGCTTGGTCTAGGGCACTTGTGGTGAAGATATTAGTGACTTCCTCAAGTTGGGGTGAAGCAATACCCTATAAGGTTTGTGCAAAAGACCTTAGAGCACAGTCAAGCTGACTGTTGGTAACAACTGGACCTGGGCTGTTACACCAGATTGGTATCCAAGAAAGTTTGAGAATTGGGCTTGTGTTGCTTGGGTGTGATTTTTAGAAGAGTCTATGAATTCATCCCATATGGTGACTAACATTGAGCTAGCAAGGAACGTTGATGAGAAAAGGGAGCAGAACAAACTCTTGAAGGAATAGTTAGCTAAAATGGCATACAAACTGGAAGAGGTGAAACTTCAGACTACAGCAGTGAGTGAACTAATGAGAGAAGCTAATGAGAAGGGTAAACAAGTGGTTGAAGAGGACATGATCCCAGAGCTAGACCCAATACTTCAAGAAGATCCATTCTTGAAAGCATTAAAGGCAATGAGTGGTAAGTCCTTAGAAGGTGTGCCCCTATTTAGTGGAAAAATGGATCCAGAATTAACTATGGAGTGGATAGAAGGTCTCAAAAATCACTTTGATTGTGATAATGTGACCGAAGCTTAGAAAGTTAGAGTAGGAAAGTCAAGATTAAGAGGGACTGCCCTCTGTAACACCCCAAAATTGGCATCTTGCAACTTTAACCAATTTTGTTGCATTTGTCATTCTTCTGAATCAACAAAGTCCTATTGTACTAGGCAATTCTGAGTTTTCACTGACTCTACTTGACCTGAGTGTCAAATGTAGAAAATGCTAAATCTACATTAAACATACATTACATTTAATTCCTAAATATCTATTGGCTAAACAAACCTGATGATCGAATTAATTTAATTATAAAGTCCTAGCACTTTAATTAAATTAAATTCACCCTCTTTAGCTGAGACACATGAAAAGAAATTAAACAATATTTAATATTTAATAAATATCCTCATTTTCAATAATTGAATTTAATTATTCACATAATTGAGAAAAAGCAATTATGAGGTCATATTTATTTAATTAATTAGATAATCTCTCAAAAATCTTTCTTCTGTTCATAATTGGAAATTTCTCTTTAATCCTGCTTTAAAGAGAGAAAAATAGATAAATCAAATAAAATAATTAAATGAAAGAAAGAAAACAACTAAAGTAGAGAGATAACAATTTATTGAATTCTTTTCAATAAAAGCTTTCTATTTTTAACTGGCTTTTCTATCTATTTTATTTCAAAAAGGAAACTTTCCATTCTGAACAACCTTTGAGTCTATAAAAGAACTCTCATTCTTCATTCAAAACCCCCACTGACTTTTGCATTGTTAGAATACTGAATTGTTGTCTCATTTACTTGCTAAGCTCATATAGAATAATTTCATATTGCAATAAGATAGTTTTCAATTTCTAGAATAATTGCATTTGTTATCATGGCTTAGATCATCTTTCAATTGCTAGCTTAATCTTGCATTGTATTGCATTCATCATGATAAATCCTTCATTCTTAGATTGGTCCATGGTTGTGAGACTCTTGTTTTAAGAGCAATTTCAAAAACCCCATTTAGATAGAAGGTAACAGGTCGAATCATGCAGGCAGGCAGGATGAATAACTCATATTCAGTCTTGTTTGTATCTGGTGAAGAAGGACTATGTTGAAGTGTGTGGTTGATTAACAAGGCTAAAATTAACACATACATTTCTGGTGCCCACCGTGGGGTAGATACATTTCTATTCTGGCCTCATCTCATCTCATATTTTTCATTTTTTTGCATTCTGTCTGTACTTCCGTACAAGTTCTATTTTAATTTCGCGCGAACTTTCTTTTTGCCTCACGGAAACTTTCTTGTTCTTCACGTGGCTTACAAAACTTATTCGCATGATCTATCATACTTCATCACACAAAATTGCAGACCACAGCTTTTAGTTTGATATATTTTTACCTCAGTTTTCTAACCATCTACTATTTTCTGACATTTGTGTTTCTTTGATTTTATCTTTTGAAACAACATAATAGTGGTTTGCAGGACGCTAAGATAAAGAAAGCCATTATAAACTTCTAACATGTTTGTTGCAGGACACTGATATGAAGAAAGGAATTACAAACTACTACTGGGTTTTATTGCAAGATGTTTTTCGAAGACCTTGCCTATTTTCACAACTTCTTATATCTATTTTCAGTAGTTAAAACACACTTCGGTTGGTGCTTAAAATGAATCATTGTCTTGCGTGATTGAAGTGTTTTTTAGATTGTAATCCTAAGAACTACATGGATGTATCCTCTCCCGTTGCCTTTATGGATCTTGGGTGTAAGAGAGATTCATGTGATTCTTCTAGAGTGGCTACCTCTTGAGAGGTTTAGCATAGTCGGTGAGAGTGGATGCCCAACTGATAATAGGCTAAAGCCATGCCCTTCCAAACTGGTATACAAAAAATTCTATTGTGATTAATGTCACAATAGATAGGTGTGAATTCATTGTGGCAATAGAAATCTCCTCCAGTACCATAGTGGTGTGTTAAAGTCCTGACATCATTAAGGTGAAATCCTTTCTTTGAACAGATTGGGAGAGCCCCCTTTATTGGGAAAATGACTTGATCACAACCACCTGAATGGATGACCTTACTACAAACTGTTGTTCTAGTTTTCCAAAAACCATCTATCTATTGGTGCGAAAGGTTAGAGACTGACTAAGATGCCCCACATTCTTACAGCTTTTAGTAGAGATAATAGCTCTTTGGGAAGCAATTCCTTTGGGGTCCAAAGCTTGGTATGCCTGAGAAGTGAGTGCATATGTAAGGAGGAGCCTGTACTTCCAAACTTCTAAGTTATCCGCTAAGAGTAAGTGTAGCTAAACTTTGGTTCAAGTGGGGATTCAATAGATATTTTCCTGGCTATCCTAGGATTGTAACGTGCTTGTTCTGGTACTACAAACATTCTGCTTAATGTGTTTTGCATGTGTGTATCACTTGAACAATCAAAACTATCAAAACACACAAACTGTCAATCTTGAACATGTCAAAAATGATCTGTAACTTGAACTATCTATCAAAAAATAGCATGATTTATCTTGGGAAATGTAAACTTGGTCCTAACAGTCTAATTTTGTCAACGTCTTTTTTTCATCATTTGCATAGTTTTGCGCAAAATTGTGCAATCTTTGCATCAGTTGATGAGAATCTTCGCATGATACGTATCACACTGTCGCGTGACATTTTGCAAAAAGTGCATTTTTTTTAGTCTTTATTCTGTCAAACTGGTGTCATTATTTGTGAGAAGCAAGAATTTCTTCACGTGGTATGGTGAGAATCTTTGTACGACATAGCATTTTGTCACGTGAAACTACAGTCCTTTATCCAAAATAGCAAGCTGAAATCTATTAGTCGATTATTCTTCTATCTAATTTGGTCTCTGATATGGGTCTATTTTTTTGTCATTCATCTCTACACTATCTAAAACTTAGTTTCTTGGGTTGAGAACTACGTGATTCTTGCTTAAATTGGTCTTGTCTCATGTTCTTTTGATCTATTTCAATTGTGTTGTCATGCCTTGTGTCACAATAGTCATCTCTTGGCTTGTTTAAGCCTCATCCTAGATGAATTGCACCAAGGATACTTCACCTTTTGGCACATTCTATGCAACTACTTTGAGACAGTTTCAAGCTTGGTCCTATTCAACTTTACTTGTTCAAAACTTTGTCTATGACAGTCACAACTCGAAGTGGCAAAACATATCCTTCAATCAATCAAGATGAATCTATACTTTCCACACCATCGCTGGCTACATCTAGTGAGGAATCATCTCAATCTCCTTCCCTGGTACGATGACCTTACGGTACACAGTCATTTCCTATGGATCTTAGTAGGGTTCAAAATCCTTTATTCCAAGAAGACTCACATTCAAAGAACACTCATACCAAATTTTTACATCTTGAATCCTTGCATTCTACCAATATGGCAGATTATAGTCAAATGGGTGGACCCATTTTCACCCACACTGAAAACCCTCCTCCTCGAGAGGAGAAGGAGATAACCCGAGAGGATATCATAGAGGCCTGTAATGA
Organism: Thuja plicata; assembly: GCA_018584345.1. Lineage (NCBI taxonomy): Eukaryota > Viridiplantae > Streptophyta > Pinopsida > Cupressales > Cupressaceae > Thuja > Thuja plicata. The sequence continues at coordinate 2,079,754 of MU223971.1, read as the reverse complement.
TAAAAACTTCATGAAAATGATGGTGGTCCTAATGAAAGAAGAGAAGCATAAATACCTTCTTGAATTAGCCACCCAAGGTGCTAAACTTCCCTCTGATTACAAGGTAGAGACACTTATTGAGAAAGAGGAAGAGACTGAAAATTCTCATTTGCAAAAAGAAATGCAAACTATGTGAGATCAAATTTCTCAACTCTTGAAAGAGAAAGACAAACCTGTTATACAATTCACACTGGAAAGCATCTGTCCTTTCCCATTTGATAAAGATCTTCACATGCCTCCTTTTCCCAAAGGAGTTGAACTTCCTAAATATGACAAATACTTGGGTACATCTGACCCTCAAGACCATTTGAGAGAATTTGGTGCTCTCTCCATGGAATTCATACATGATACAACCTATATTATGCATCTTTTCCCATGTAGCTTGGGAGGATTAGCTATGGAATGGTTTTCTAGACTACCAACTGGAATCAAAACTTTTGATGAAATTGCCAATTTATTTCTACAACATTATTCTCACAACATTCAACATCCAATTCACATTCAAGATCTTTGCAACTTGAAACAAAATAATGGGGAATCTTTCTTGGCATTTCTCCAAAGATGGAGACAACTCTATATATGATACTCTCGCAAGATACCTGAATTCAAAAAGTTGGACATCTTTCTTGATAATCTTCTTCCCAACTTTGGGTATCAAGTACAGCTCCAAGGTCCTCTGACCTTTGATGACATGATTAAACAAGCTGTCAGAATCAAGACATTTATGATCAAGAAAGGAGAATTGACCTTACACAAGGAAAACAAACATGGGTTTTCTTCCTCAAGCAAAGATAAATCCAAATTTCCCAACAAGAATCAAAATGTTGTGAATGATGGTGCTATAGACAATGTCACTGCTAAGCCTTCCAAGGCTACCTTTAATCTCACTACTACGATGCAAGCAGCCTGTTGGTGCCCAAAAATGATGAATTGGATTTCCTATGGACTTGCCAATCCAATGTTTGGAAAACCAATTGTTTTTTTCCAACTAACGAGAATGATCAATTATGATCCTATTCCCCTGCACTTCTAGTTCTGCAAGAACAAGGCGGGTGAACCTTTACCTTAACCACTATCTACTAGTTTAAGGCATTTTATAGTAGATAACTTGTGTACAAAATTCAACCGATCTCTCAAGATGGAAAGGAACTTGAAAGAAATCTAACTAAAAGCAATATATCATGAATTGTAAACTGAAATACTTTAAGTAATTGAAAGAATTTTTAGTATATATGTATGTAAATTTAAATAAATAGATAGATAAGATATCACAAAACTATAACAATTAACTGAACAACTATAATCCAAATAATGATTAGACCAGTGCCTTATTCTATCATGGGCAATAGAGTCAAGATAATTCCAATCTTATGTTCAACCTCAGAGATAGTTTTACAAAAAAACTTATCACTTCAAAGGTGTTATGGAATGTACATGCAACCTAAAACAAATTCAAAGATATTTCAAAAAGGTAATACTTCTCAGATGACAGCCCAATTAACCGAGGCCTCAATCAACATAATTTAACCATGCAAAATGAGAAAACCAATTGAAAATATAGAATATGAATCAAATCAGGAAGCATGCACATCAAACTATCACTTTGAAGAAGTTCTATTGGTTTATTCAAGGGAATAATTGTAAAATGATAATGAAACTATTACACATGTGAAAGAAAAAGGACTTATCTTAATAGATTTTGAAAAAATAGTACATCCAGGTCAATATTATACATGTTGATTAAAAACTATCCAAATATGTGAAATTATATTATCTTGTATTCTGTTGTCTTTACATTTTACATTATGTATATATATATATATATATATATGTGTGTGTGTGTGTGTGTGTGTGTGTGTGTGTGTGTGTGTGTGTGTGTGTGTGTGTGTGTGTGTGTGTGTGTGTGAGTGGCTTTCACACCTCCTTAAGGTGAAAAGACACTACCCTTATTATAAAATATTTTGAAAAAACACTAAACTAACTAAAAAATAACTACCTAACTTTTGGATTTGGCTTTGGTAAAAAATCCAAAACACATCATGAAAAGCTAAGATTTTTTTTGGAGATAGGAAATTTGATTTCTTGAACTGGGTCGGTTTTAGATTTTTAAAATTTGACCATCTTCAGCCTTTGTTGCCATCATCTTTGTAGCAGGTTGAAATTCCAGCATTTTTTGAAGGCTTCGATTAGTTAGTTCTATTTATTTGTGTCATAAATATTCCTTCATTTAATTTTTTTAGTATGGAGAAACTTGCTTCTTGATAATGGATTAGGACTTCTAAATTCTCAAAATTTAGGGTACCACCAGTGGCTCTTTCTGGGGACGTATGCTCCTTGTGAGCATAGCAAGATTCTAGCTATCTCTGGAGAAGCAAACCAAGTATCCACACTTAATCTGATGCAAAGTGAAATTGGGTGGCCCCAGGTCTCCCCCTCAAAAATTGAACACTACTACTTTCCTCTATCAAACACATAATTCTGATCATGTAATACTTTGGATCTCCTGAATACGATGCCACCATTGTCATGGATAACATTCATTGCTTTATTAGCACGCTTTGACTTTTGTTTACCCTTAGAAAAGCCACCAGGTGCACTATAGTCCTTTCTAAATAGAGTATCCTCATGCATTTGATCAACCCTACAAGTAACTAGATTAAGCCCTTCTACTTGGATTCCTTTATGTACACAATCTTCCCTATACTCAAGATGTTGTTTCTCTTCACAAAAAGGATTTGGAGATAA
>MU223971.1:2052657-2074624 GCA_018584345.1 Thuja plicata | reverse complement strand
TATCACTTTGAAGAAGTTCTATTGGTTTATTCGAGGGACTAATTGTAAAATGATAATGAAACTATTACACATGTGAAAGAAAAAGGACTTATCTTTATTGATTTTGAAAAAATAGTACATCCAGGTCAATGTTATACATGTTGATTAAAAACTATCCAAATATGTGAAATTATATTATCTTGTATTCTATTGTCTTTAAATTTTACATTATGTATATATGTGTGTTTGAGTGGCTTTCACACCTCCTTAAGGTGAAAAGACAACCCTTATTATTAAATATTTTGAAAAAACACTAAACTAACTAAAAAATAACTACCTAACTTTCGGATTTGGCTTTGGTAAAAAGTCCAAAACACATCGTGAAAATCTAAGATTTTTTTGTGAGATAGGAAATTTGATTTCTTGAACTGGGTTGGTTTTATATTTTTAAAATTTGACCATCTTCAACCTTTGTTAGCATCATCTTTGTAGCAGGTTGAAATTCTAGCATTTTCTGAAGGCTTCGATTAGTTAGTTCTATTTATTTGTGTCATAAAGCTTCCTTCATTTAATTTTTTTAGTATGGAGAAAATTGCTTCTTGATAATGAATTGGGACTTCTAAATTCTCAAAATTTAGGGTACCACCATGGCCAAAGCCACTGAAAAGGCTGCGGCAGAATCCAAACCAAGTACTTCACAATTTTCTGGGTCTAAATCTTGGGCTCCTAGGCCCAAGAGTGAATTCACTCCTTTAGGAGAACCTCTTGAGGCTGTTTACAAGAATCTTGTAGACATTCATTTACTTACTCCATTGGGTAATCCATGACCTTATGAGCCACAACCAAGACCCCATTGGTGTAATGAATCCACTTATTGTGATTTTCACCAAAACAAAGGTCATAAAATAGGTACTTGTTTTAAAATGTACCTTAAAATCTAGGATCTCATTCATAGTGAGGTTATTGCTGTGGGAGGTCACAACAAATATTTTGATCACTGAGCTTTCAAGGACCCATTTCCTCCTCATGGAAAAGGTGAATCATCTAAAGGTAAAAACACTGATGCTAAGGTCAACTATACTTACACCAATAACGACAATGTCATTAATATGGTTGAACTTGTTGACACTGAATACTGTAATGCCATCATTCTCAAGGGAAAAGAGGATAATTCTAAGTCTAAAATGATTTTCATTTTCTGAGGGTCTGCACCTTAGTCTTCTAAACAAGGACAGTCTCAAGTTAGCACTAATGTTGTTACTTGATCTCACACTAAAGTCATTCTCAAAGGCCCCGAGCCTCCTATATCTACATCAACTCAACCTTCAGACAAAGCTAAGGTTGACTCTATTACTAATAATCCCAAAGTGGGTTCCTCATCTAATTCTACCAATTATAGCATTCTTGATCAATTGCAACATACTAATGCTCAGATAACTATTTTTGAGCTCCTAAAAATCTCCCCTGCTCACAGGGAAATCCTGGACAAAGCCCTCACTGAGGCGAATGTCCCAAAAGATCTTGATCTTGACTAGTTTCAATCTATGGTAGGTCACTTGACCTCCTCACATTACTTTTCTTTCTCTGAAGAAGATGACCATTCTTTGAGTCGCCCGCATAATAACTTGTTGCACATTGAAGTCATGATTGGTCCCAAGCATGTTCATCGTGTTCTCATAGATAACGACACTGGTCTAAATATTTTATCTGCTAGTTTTCTTATTGAGTTAGGCTATGGAAAAGATTGCATTGATGCTCACAAAAAGATTACCATTAAAGCCTATGATGAGGAAGAACATAAATCCAAAGGGCTAGTTGTTTTTCCTATAAGAGTTGGTCATGTTGAACGTGATGTTATCTGTCAAGTGCTTGACATTCCTTTGGCATACAATATTCTGCTAGGAAGGCCATGGATCCATGAAATGTAGGCTATTCCTTCTACATACCACCAGTGCATTAAGTTCCCATTCCAAGGTTCTGAAGTCACTATACCTGCTAATACATGTTATGACTGCAATGCTCTCACAAAGTCTGCTGACATCCTTGTGCCTACCAATAGGGAATCTATTGAAATCCTTGAAGATAAATTAAAAGAAATGGAAAAAAGTTTGACACTCAAAGAAACTGGCATGGGAGGATATCAGATCAAACCTGTGCTATCTATTACATCTTTGCCTTTGTCTCCTCATTCTTATGGGAGACCTTCTGAGAGCACTAAACCTTCTATAGTTCCTCCTCCAACAAAATATGGCGGTACTTTTGTACAAGCCATAGTACCATTAGAAGAAGAGTCTAAAGATAGAGCTATCAAAGCTTGGATCTATAGAGGAGAAGACAATTATAAAAATACTCCTCCTTATGACATGAAATCTGAGAATTATGGCAAAGGTTTATCCATTATGCAACGTTTTGGCTACAAAGGAAATGGTCCCATTGGTACAAATCAAAAGGGCTTGATTGCACCACTTGAAGCTATTAGTCACAGGACACGTGACTCTATAGGTATAGGCTTCCATAAAATCACATACCAATTGGGAATAAACAAGTTTTTACCTCGAGAAGATAAGAAACCAACACCTAAAGAAACACCTAGAATTGCAGAACTTGAAGACAGCTCTGATGAGGATACTTTTCCTTATCCTATTCCACCAAACCTGGCAGCATTCTTTGCTAAGCCAGATAACTTTGTACCACATGTCACTATAGTAGACACTGATAGCAATTCTTAGACCACCACTTCCATTGCTCCATTAACTTATGAAGAATGGAAAGGAATATATACTCTGAATCCTGGTCATCACGATGATTTATACATACCACCACACTTTCAAGAATAGTTTGACTAGGAATTCCAGTGACTTCTCTTTACACAAGAGGCAGTTGATGCTACAAACACTACTGAGGTACCTAGGTCAAAAGGTACTCATTTGACTATAGCTAAGGTTCTAGGAAGAACCCATCCCAACTGGGGACAAAGAGTGGATTTCACTCATGTTCTTGACATGAGACCTAATGATGAAACCGACTCTCATGAATATGAGTTCGATAGCTTATCCTATGCCACATCTGACAGAGATACAAATACAGCTAATGCATATGAAAACCTTCTCAAAGTAGGTGAATGGTCTAGTGTAGGGTCACATGAGTTTGATTCCCTAGGTGTTAACATGTCGTCTACTACGGTCGTTAGGAATCAAAGGAATTCGACTATACCTCTGGATGAGATCACTTTGGGTCTCGACTTACTTTTTCATGCCTTTGATGATTATACCATGAATGCACTTGAACCCATCACTCCTCTTTCACTTTTACATCCTGAGCTTATAGACTGGAACTCTACCTCCCCAGCTAGTGAAGTCCTTACGTTCTAGAATGATTACACTCTTGCCTGTTACCTAAATGTTGTCAAACCTATAACATCTCCTACTAGTGAAGAAAGTGTCAATATGACCAAGGTGAACATCAAGTATATTAGTCACAAAATAAAAATAAGAAGAAATAGGTGCTTTGATCGTGAAAACCACCTTGTGGCAGTATTAGAGCCTAAAATAGTCAAAATAAAAGATGTATCCAAGGCTGAAAACCTCTCCGAGGCACCTGATGCCCTCCCAAGTCATTTTAAAGAAAGATCATCTGTTCTTATGGAACCAACTCAACCTATTAACTTGGGTACAGAGGTAGAACCTCAGATTATTCACTTGGCACAATCACTATCAGAGGCAGACAGAGAGGAATTCACTACATTCTTCAAAAATAATAAAATTAACTTTGCATGGAAATATTCAGATATGCTTGGATTAGACCCTAATCTAATCATGCACCATTTGTCCATTGCACCAAGTGTTAAACCTGTCAAGCAGAAGCTTCACAAAATGCATCCACATGTAGCTCTACTTGTCAAAGCTGAATTGGAGAAATTGCTTAAGGCAGTGTTTATCAGAGTAATTGATTACGCCGAGTGGATCTCTAATATTGTTCCAGTATCCAAACATGATAAATCTATAAGAGTCTGCACAAACTTTAGAGACCTGAATTTGGCATGTCCTAAGGATGATTTTCCATTACCTAATATTGATATGATCATAGATATGACAGCTAGGTATGAAATGTATTCACTAATGGATGGTTTCTCTGGTTATAACTAGATAAAAATTGTGCCAGAAGACCAAGAGAAAATAGCTTTCACATGTGCCTGGGGCGCCTTCTGTTGGAATTTCATACCCTTTGGACTCAAAAATGTAGGTGCTACATATCAACAAGCTATTACCACTATATTTCATGACATGATGCATAAAACAATGGAAGATTATGTGGATGACACTTTGGCTAAGAGCATGCACCGAACAAAACATCTTGCTGATCTAGGTCCTATACTAGATCGTATGGAACAATTCAGTCTCAGACTTAATCCTAAGAAATGTGCATTTGGCATAACATCTAGAAAATTACTTGGCTATATCATCTCTGTTAAAGGTATTGAGGTAGATCCTACAAAAGTACAAGCTATTCTAGAAATGCTGCCACCTAAAAATATCAAACAAATGAGAGGACTTCAAGGGTGCCTATAGTCTATCCGGCATTTTATCTCTCAACTGGCAGACAAGTCCCAAATGAATAAAGAATGTGACTTATCAGTGGAATAAAGAATGTGACTTATCAGTGGAATAAAGAATGTGATGAAAGGTTCACACAAATGAAAAAATATCTAGCAAACCCGCCTATCTTGATGGCTCCTATTCATAGGAAGCCACTTATACTTTACATATCTGCTACGAATACATCATTGGGTATCTTATTGGCTCAAGAAGACCAACACAAGAAAGAAAGGGCTATCTATTACATTAGTCAGACTCTGGTATCCTATGAAATGAAATACTCTACTATAGAGAAGGCTTGCCTTGCAGTGGTGTTTGCTTCACAAAAATTGCGACACTATATGTTGGCTCATACTACAAGTCTAATTGCTAAAATTGATCCTCTAAAATACTTACTTAGTAAAGCTACCCTCACAGGTAGACTAGCTAAATGGGTCACGCTTCTCAGTGAGTTTGACATTGAATATGTTGAGAGGAAAGCCATTAAGGGCCAAACGATAGCAGATCAGTTGGCAGAGGCACCTCTAGTTGATCATCAACCATTGCACATTGAATTTCCAGATGAGTCCATATTACTTCTTACACATCACTCATGGACTATATTTTTTGATGGTTCACTTACCCAATAGGGATCAGGTGCTAGAATATTGTTCATTACACCTCAATAGTACTCATTACCAAAAGCATACAAGATTTTGTTTCCTTTTATGAACAACATTATTGAGTACAAAGCCCTCATCAACGGTATGAAGATTGCCCTTGAGTGGTGTGTAGATGAACTAAATGTTCTTGGAGATTCACAATTGGTCATCAATCAATTAAATGACATCTATTAGACAAGGGACGAAAAGCTAGTACCTTATAAATGTTTGGTTGATGATCTCAAACAGTATTTTACTCATATCACATTTCAACAGGTTCCGAGGATAGATAATAAAGCAGCGAACACCATGGTTACTCTTGCCTCTATGCTGCAAATGCCTAAAAATGATTTTAGACATGAGTTCCTGGTGGAGATGTTACGCTACCCAACCTATGACTCCCCTGACTCCTGGATGATCTTTTCTATCATAGGACATGACTCATCCCGCTACCACCACATATTTTCCTACCTATGTGACCAAATTATTCTGGACACTTAATCTTGGAATGAGAAATGTCACCTAATCCACAGTGCTTCATGGTTCGTCATCATTGCTAATGACTTGTATAGACATGGTCTAGACGATACCCTCCTTAGGTGTTTAGAACCCAATGAGTCCAAACAAGAATTAGTAGAGGTGCATGAAGGCATTTGTGGGTCACACTCTAATGGCCTGACATTGGCCCGTAAACTTATTAGAGCTGGTTACTATTGGCTAGATATGGAAAAAGAAGCAACATAGTTTGCTAAGTCCTACAAACAATGTCAATTACATGGAAACCTGATTCATGCTCTAGCCAAGGAGTTGATTCCATTCATTACTTTCTGGCCATTTCAACAATGGGCCTTTGATTTGGTGGGTCAAATCTACCCCTCATCCTCCAATGGACATAAGTTTATCATTACAGCTATAGATTATTTTACTAAGTGGGTGGAGGCAGTCCCTCTCACTGTAGCCAATGGAAAAATAGTAGCAATGTTTATTCTCAATTACATCATCTGCAGGCATGGTGTACCCTCAGCGGTTATCATTGATAATGGGGGACAATTTAAAAACAAGGATTTGACAGAGCTATTCTCTAAGTTCAAAATTACTCAACACTGGTCTTCCATCTATTATCCTTAGGGTAATGGATAGGTGGAAGCTTCCAAGAAAACAATCCTTAAGATCCTGCACCGCACAGTACATAAATTCAGATGAGATTGGCATCTCCGAATTAATCCAACTCTTTGGGCATATAGGACAAGTATAAGAACACCAACAAGGGCTACTCCCTATGCATTGGTTTATGGAGCAGATGCTGTGCTACCTATTAAGGTTGATATTCCTTCCCTGCGAGTCTCTCTGAAAGGCCTCATCACTGATGAAGATACTAGAATATCTCGGCTACAAGAGCTAGAATTACTTGATGAACATCACCAAGTGGCATTCGATCACCTGAGAGCATACAGAAGAGAATGTCTAAAAGCTATAAAAAAAAGGTTAGACCAAGGGACTTCCAAGCGGGTGACCTCATTCTGAGGGAGAACCCTAAGAATCAACAACATCGGGTCTAGAAAGGCAAGTTTGAACCTAATTGGCTCGGTCCATATATTGTTACTATAGTGTTTGGGTCTAGTACCTATCAACTCTCTACTACTGAAGGAAAACAACTCAAAGAGCCCATCAATGCTCTTCATCTGAAGCAGTTCTACAACTGAGACATCTTTAGTATGCTCATGTATATACTAAAGTCCTGAAAAAAAGCTTAAAAATTTGAAAAAGTCCTGAAAAAAATGATCATCTTAGTGAAAACCTAGTGATAGGAACTTTGATGTATCTCCAAAAGAATTATATATCCCAAAAATACAAAAAAATTAAAAAAATTGAAAAATACAAAAAAAAAAAAAAGAATTTCTGCCAAGAAGGTGAAAACCTGGTAAACAGGCGCCTCTTGTTCCGCACTGCTCTATCTATCGCAGCAACACTTGGCTTTACGCATTTGCTTTCCTACTTTCCTGCTTTGCTACTTTCCTACTTTCCTGCTTTCATTTTCTTTCAGTTCCCATCAAGACACCAACTCACATGGATTGAAACTGGTCATACTCTCAGCATGATCCTCCTGATCTAGTGGGCACTGTCCTATTATCTTTTGGGATCTTCTTCGTGATAGTCACCAGTGGTTCTCACTGCGTCTGCCTACTATCACTTAGCTTATACTGAGATGTCTCTTCATAAGACTCTCTCACATCAGTCACTAGTGGTTCTCACTGCATCTGCCTACTGATGTCTAGCTTATACCACGATTGTTTCATCTGAGCATCTCTCTCGCGTTAGTCACCAGTGGTTCTCACTGCATTTGCCTACTGTCACTATTCTATTGAGATTGCTTACATTCATCACAGTTAGAGTTATACTCATATGCTCTATCTATCAATACTCAATCCTGATGATTCTATGCTTTAGTTTGTACATATCTTTTGGTCACTTTCGTGACACTTTGGTTCCTTTGTGAACCCTCCTGACTTGTCATTGATTCAGCGTCATACGCTTGGGGGAAATCACATCTCATTTGTCCTTGCAACATACGTCAATTTAGTCATCATTACTTGGGGGCATGGGCCCCCCATTTTCTCACATCTTTGGTTTACACCTGAGTTAGTAATCCTACCATTTCTCAAGGACAACTCGCTACTGACACAAACTGGTGTTTTTCAACACCACCATAAATAATGTCTTTTAACACTATCTTTGGACACATATGTGTTTTTCAACACACATCAGATATCTCAATGTAAACATCTTTCAATAACAATCAAACACAATGCACACACAAGCACAACGGTGTTTTTGAACACCTCATACACATCCACATTCAAAAAACTTTGAAACTAGCTGAGCTATGATTGAAAATTTCTTTGTATGTTGTCTATTCTTATGGCTTTCATTGATATTTTTCTTTGTCTACTGATTGTTGGTGTAGTCCTGATGATCCAAAAATGTCAAATAAACAAGGTGTATGTGATAAGAGATCCCACAATAAGGTGGAATAGCCTCACATCCCTTGATCTTGTTTATTTGCACGCCATGGTGAGGTTGGTACTATCTCCTTGCATGTTCTTGCTCTATCTGTCATTGCTTTGTTTGTTATTGATCTGTTTGTTTACGCATGATCGCACTCATGGTTATCTTGGCTTTGAAATCCTTGATACTACTGTACTCTTGAAACATTAACTGGAAACAATGTTCAGGTCATCTTGGCTTTTATGCTTTGGTGCTTACGTTTGTTTCCTACATTTCATCCGATGATAAGTCATATTCATATCCTTATGGTTGCATTGTGGTGCCAGTAAGGGTTGTATCGACTTTGATGTTCCAAAAAAATGCTCAATGATGATGATTTTACGATGGGTCTCACAACCATGTCCTAGAATTGCACTTGCATATTGCATCTAGCATAGAATTACATTTTCATATTGCATCTAGCATAGGATTGCATTTTCATTCTAGACTTGCATTGTGGCAACAATTCAGTGTTCTCTTCTTTGCATTCTCCTGGGTTCATACATAGGGGAGTTCTTCTTCAAAGTCTTGGTTTCATCATGACTACACAAGTGTTTGATCCTCGCTCTCTATCTTCAACTATATGCTCAAACCATTTTTGGGGTCGAAATCAAAATCTGACACTTCTATATCGCTCAAAATCACATTTTAAAATTTTTGGGACCGACACAATCGAACGCTTGTGCAGTCGCCTTTCTGACATCACTTTCTTGTTAAAATCTTATCATATCATCATTTTCCAAATTTTTAAATTTTTTCCTCAAAAGTCAAATCTGGTCAACTCTAGTCAACCCTAATCAACTCTAGTCAAACTTGGTCAACCAGACCTCGCAATCACTCAAAATTGATTCTGCATCTTTTGAATTCTTCCGTAATCTATTCTGAGTTCTCCTTGTTCTCCGATTCAACCTATATCTGTGATTTTTTTGCTCTCTATCATCAAAATGACGTGTCATCTTTCAATTTTGCTCCTGAGGGGGCAAGATGATTACATCATTAAATCCATTTCAATTAATCTAATCTGATTTTCAAAATTGTTCCTCATTGCTAGGGGCATCTCATCACTTGGGGAATGTTTAGATTTTCATACCTCACGGTCAAAACTGGGTGTTCCATGACTTTCAATCAATAACGACATCTTTGTTCCTTACATCTTGTCATCCATTCAACATCTGAGCAATCTAACTCAGATTCTTGAGGATCAAGCTCCGTTCTGGAGATGGTTCTCGAAAGATACCATCTTTTGAGATAGGTATCGGGGCAATCTAACCCTAACTCCTAAAGGTTAAGCCTCATTCTAGGGATAGCCTTGGGAAAGACGTTGATCTATTTATTATCTGTTGAGATAGGTATCGGGGCAATCTAACCCTAACTCCTGAAAGCTAAGACTCATTCTAGGGATAGCTTTGTGAAAGATATTTATCTAAACTAGTGTCTTGGCAATCTAACCTAGATATTGGGGGACTAAGCTTCATTCTGGAGATAGTCCTAAAATCTCTATTTATCATCTTTTGAGATAGGTATCAGGGAAATCTAACCCTGACTCTTGAAGGTTAAGCCTTGTTCTGGGGATAACATTGTGAAAGATGTAAATCACTATTCATTATCTTTTGAGACAGATATCAGGGAAATCTAACCCTGACTCCTGAAGGTTGAGCCTTGTTCTGAGAACAGCCTTGGGAAAGATATCAATCGATCTAGGTATCAGGGCATTCTAACCCAAATCCCTGAGGATCAAGCTTCGTTCTGAAGATGACCCTTGAAAACTCTACTTGACCGATGTCTTGGAAACCTAACCTAGACTTCAAAGAGTCAAGCTCTATTCTGGAGATGGCTCTGAAATATTTGCATCATCAACTTTCAAATCTATTCTTCTGTGCTTCAGACATTAGACTATTCTTTGAATAGATGCGCTAATCGCACATCAATTCAAAGAGGGGCAAAATGTAACACCCCAAAATCGGCATCTTGCAACTTTAACCAATTTTGTTGCATGTGTCATTCTTCTGAATCATCAAAGTCCTATTGTACTAGGCAATTCTTAGTTTTGAATGACTCTACTCGACCTAAGTGTCAAATGTAGAAAATCCTAAATCTACATTAATCATACATTACATTTAATTCCTAAATATCTATTGGCTAAACAAACCTGATGATCGAATTCATTTAATTATAAAGTCCTAGCACTTTAATTAAATTAAATTCACCCTCTTTAGTTGAGACACATGAAAAGGAATTAAACAATATTTAATTATTAAATAAATATCCTCATTTTCAATAATTGAATTTAATTATTCAGATAATTGAGAAAAAGCAATAATGAGGTCATATTTATTTAATTAATTAGATAATCTCTCAAAAAGCTTTCTTCTATTCAGAATTGGAAATTTCTCTTTAATCCTTCTTTAAAGAGAGAAAAATAGATAAATCAAATAAAATAATTAAATCAAAGAAAGAAAACAACTAAAGTAGAGAGATAACAATTTATTGAATTGTTTTCAATAAAAGCTTTCTGTTTTTAACTGGCTTTTCTATCTATTTTATTTCAAAAAGGAAACTTTCCATTCTGAACAACCTCTGAGTCTATAAAAGAACTCTCATTCTTCATTCAAAACCCCCACTGACTTTTGCATTGTTAGAATACTGAATTATTGTCTCATTTACTTGCTAAGCTCATATAGAATAATTTCATATTGCAATAAGATAGTTTTCAATTTCTAGAATAATTGCATTTGTTATCATGGCTTAGATCATCTTTCAATTCCTAGCTTGATCTTGCATTGTATTGCATTCATCATGATAAATCCTTCGTTCTTAGATTGGTCCATGGTTGTGAGACTCTCGTTCTGAGAGAAATTTCAAAAACCCCATCTAGATAGAAGGCAACATGTTGATTCATGTAGGCAGGCAGGATGAATAACTCATATTCAGTCTTGTTTGTATCTGGTGAAGAAGGACTACGTTGAAGTGTGTGGTTGATTAACAAGGCCAAAATTAACACATACACCCTCACATGGTGGAAATTTTTCCAAGATGAAAGGACAAAGGGAGGTAAGAACCCCATAACCAGTTGGAAAGGTATGGTGGCAAAGATGAAAGAAACTTATCTTCCTGATGATTATGAAGTGCAATTGCATAAGAAGAGGCAGAATCTAAGGCAGAAAGACTTAGAGGTCAATGCCTATATAGAAGAATTCCATAAGCTATGCTTAAGATCCCATGTGATGGAAGAAGAAAGCCTAAAAGTGGCAAGATATCAAAATGGCCTTAAATGGAGAATGCAAGAAGAAATTAGTCTCTTAAGCCCCAAGACTGTCCACCAATCCTATCAATCAGCCCTTAAAGTGGAAGAGAAGTTCAAAATGAAATAGGACTTGAATATTAGAGGTAGAGGGAGAGACAATAGAGGTCATCAAGGAGGATATGGAGGACGAAATCCTGAAGCTAAGAATGAGAGTGAGAATAAACTCACCGAGAATCAGGGAGAAACCAGTAGCACTAGAGGTGGTTACAATAAAGGAAGAGGTCTGAATAACAATTCAAGAGGAAGGACTGATGGCTAAGGAAGAGGGTCTTATTTCTCTTCTATGAACTGCTACAATTGTCAGCAACTTGGGCATCCTACGTATCGATGTCCAGCAAAGAGCTCTACTTCCCAAGGAGGAGAGAAAAGAGCTAACTATGTGCAAGAAGAGTCTCATAGCAGCAAGACTTAAGATATCCCCATAGGATCAGAGATGGGAGAGAATTTGATGGTTCGGAGGACACTCCTAAAAGAGCCCATGAAAGAAGAGCCAAGCTGAAGAACATCTTTGTTTCGAGTCAATTGCAAAATACTCAGTAAGGTCTGTAAAGTTATCATATATTCAGGATCTACTGATAATATTATTTCTTTATAAGCTATTGAGAAGTTAAAATTGACAAGGATTCCTCACACTAATCCATATAAGGTTACTTGGTTGAATAGAGGTCAACATGTAATAGTCAATGAACAAGCTTGGATAGAATTGTCCATAGGAAGATATCAGGATAGAATTTTGTGTGATATCCTACCCATGGATGCGTGTCATCTACTATTAGGTAGACCTTGGTAGTATGACCAATGTGCAGTCCATAATGGAGCTGAGAATTCCTATTCCTTTAAGAAGGATGACATGAATTTCAAGGTACAATCAACCTTGGAAGAAGAGAAGGAAATAAAAAGAGGTCCCAACCTGTTGATGGTCGGTGAGAAAGAATTCCTAAAAACATTGGAAGGAGATGGAGTAGGCTTTGCTTTGGTTCTAAAACCAAAAGCTGAGAAGAGGAATGAAAGGGAATAATTGCCTTTAGAAATCCAAAGGTTGTTAACTCATTATCAAGCTATAGTTAGTAATGGTCAAGTGGCTACCTTACCACCTGATAGATCTATTAGTCATCACATTGACTTCATTCCAGGAGCCTCACTTCCAAATAAAGCTTCTTATAAGATGACTCCATAGAAAAATGCAGAGATTTCTAACCAAATCCAGGAACTAATTGACCAAGGTTTGATTAGAGAGAGCATAAGTCCTTGTGTTGTTCCCATAGTCTTAGCCCTGAAGAAAGATGGTACTTGGAGGTTATGTACTGATTCCAGGTACATAAACAGGATAACTATCTGGTATAGGTTTCCAATACCTAGGATAGAAGATTTGATGGATTGTCTTGGTGGAGCTAGATATTATTCCAAGATAGATCTTAAGAGTGGATACCATCATATAAGAATTAAAGGGGGAGATGAGTGGAAAACTACTTTTAAGACTACTAAAGGATTGTACGAATAGCTAGTTATGCCTTTTGGGTTGTCAAACACCCCAAGCACATTTATGATATTAATGAATGAGTTTTTGAAGGAATTCATTGGAAAATGGGTTGTAGTCTACTTAGATGACATCCTGGTGTTCAGCAAGACAAAAGAGGATCATCTTAGACATTAGCAATTAGTAATGTAGAGATTGCATGAAGAAAAGTTGACAATCAACTTGGAAAAGAGTGAATTCATGAAGCAAGAATTGGTATATCTTGGTTTTGTTATCTCAGAAGGTAACTTGAAGATGGATGTAAGCAAGGTGGAGCCAATCTTGAATTGGCCTAGACCAAAATCAGCTACGAAGGTACGGAGCTTTCATGGGTTGGCACAATTTTACCGAAAATTCATCAAACAATTTAGTGAGATTAGTGCACCTATTTTGGATACCATCAAAGGAGGTATGAAAGCCAAGTTCAAATGGAATGAGTATGATAATAAAGGATTTGAGAATCTGAAGAAGAGGATAGCGATTCAACCAATTCTGACACTTCCCAGTTTTGACCGATTGTTTACTGTGGAATGTGATGCTAGTAATATTGTTGTCAGTGCCATATTGAGTCAAGAGGGAAAACATGTAGATTTTCATAGTGAAAAACTCAATGATGCAAAGAAAAAGTATTCCTCATATGATTTGGAATTTTATGCATTAGTGCAAGCACTAAGGAAATGGAGACATTATCTACTTCCAAAAAAATTTTTTGCCTTTACCGACAATCAGGCTTTGATTTTTCTAAGTTCACAAGATAAAATCAGTCACAAACATAAGAAATGGGTGAAATACATCCAAACCTTTACCTTCACCATTAAGCATAAGAAGGGAGTACACAATAAGGTGGAAGATGCATTGAGTAGAAGGTTACTCACAGTGCAAGAATTTCATCTAAGAAGCATTGGCATTGAAAGCTTCAAAGATCTGTATCTAGCAGATGAAGATTTTGCAGCAGCATACAAGGTATGTCAAAAGTATCAGAATAATTTTCATAGTGAATATTCAAAGTATACTCTTTAAGAAGGTCTTCTATTTAGGGGAGGATAGCTTTGTGTACCTAAGGTTCTATGTGAGAGAATCTAGTATAGGAAAAACATAATGGTTCCCTAAGAGGACATTTTGGCTTGAATAAGACCTTAGAACTGGTTAAAAGGTTTTACTATTGGCCAAGAATGAATCGGGACATCCAGAAGTATGTAGAGACTTGTTTTGTTTGTCAAAAGGCAAAAGGGACTTCATCCAATGTTGGATTGTATCAGCCCCTTCCTATCCCAAATAGACCATGAGAATGCCTTAGTATGGATTTTGTTGTTGGGTTACCAAAGACCAAGCAAGGAATGGACAACATCTTTGTAATTGTTGACAGGTTCAGCAAGATGGCTCATTTTATACCATGCAAGACCACACATGATGCTTGTTACATAGCCCATATATTCTTTAGAGAAGCAGTCTAGATACATGGATTACCTTTGAGTATTGTATCAGATAGAGACTCCAAGTTTATGAGTCATTTCTAGAAGAATTTGTGGCAAAAGCTTGGTACAAATCTTTCTTTTAGTTCAGCCTACCATCCCCAAGCCAATGGTCAGACTGAAGTAGTGAATAGGAACTTAGGTAATCTTTTGTGATGCCTTACCAAGGAGTATGGATAATCATGGGATCAGTTACTTACTCAAGAAAAATTTGCCTACAATGATACATTCAATAGGTCCACTGGAAAGAGCCCTTTTGAAATTGTGTATGGGATTCATCCCAGGGGTATATGTGAATTAAGGGATCTTGGAAGCAATACAGAGAGGAGTGGGTATGCTGAAGATTTTTCTCAGTCCATGAAGGAGGTCCATGACTCAGTCAAAGAAGCATTGATAGAGAGTGCCACTCATATCAAGCAGAAGGTAGATGTAAGGAGGCAAGATGTTCAATTTCAGGTTGGAGATTTGGTCATGGTGCACCTCAATAAAGCAAGGTTACAAAAAGGAGTTCCAAGAAAAATTTAGATGAGGAAGATAGGTCGTTGTGCAATATTGGCAAAATATGGGTCTAATGCTTATAAAGTTGATCTTCCTATAGATGTAGGATTATCTCCTATTTTCAATGTAGCAGATTTGGTATCCTATAAAGGTCTAATTCCTGGAGGAGGTTCTGATCTCACAAGAGATACTGAGGATCTCCAAATGCTTAAACTTCCTATTATACCCCCACTGAAGGCAGACATAATTCTAAATTCAAGGGTTGCCAAACAGACTAGATGACAGACCTATATTGAACATCTAGTCAAATGGAATGACAAAGTTGATTCAGAGGCTACATGGGTATAGGAAACTAATTTTAAGAAGTTAGGCATTAGTCATGACTTACTCCAATCACCTGGAAGATGATTTCTTTTTGTTTGGGGAGTATGGTGTAGGAGTAGCTAAGTTAAAAGTTAAGTTACTCTATTTGTTGGTGATGTTCATTGGTTTTTGTCCATCGATTTTTGTTCATCAGCAATGCTTGTTAGTTACTGGTTATCGGTGATATCCCTGGGTTTTTGTTTGTTGGCGATGCTTGTTGGAAGTGTTTGTTAGTGATGCTTGTTGGCACTGTCCGTCAGTGATGCCTGTTGATAGTTCTCGTCAGTGATGCTTGTTGGTGATGACCATCAGTGACTATGTTTGTTGTCGAGGTTGAAAACTAACACTGTTTCTGTTGTTCTAAAAAGTCAACACTAGCGCTCGGTAATGTCGGTTAACGACCCAAGAAATGTAGATGTGACGTTTGCAACCAGCTGGGTCATTTGCAATGACTTTCTATGTGTCATTTTTGCTTGAAAGGATTAGGGACACCTATTCCTATTTTGGAAGGGTCATTTATTGCTCAGGTTGGCCGCCTTGTAAGGTGGTTGAAGTTATCCATGAGTATCAGATATTTTGGGTGATATTTTGATGGATGTATATATAGCTGGAAAGCTTTTGTAATAAAGAGAGAGAATATAGAATATGAGATAGAGAGACATATATCTTATCATCATGTAATAGCTTAGTTCTTGTGAATAAGAAAGAACACATTTAAAATAACTACTGTGTGCAGTATGTGTTGTTGCATTCTTCAGATAGAACCCGTCTGTTTAGCTTGGGAAATGAATCTATCCTAATGGGTTCTATAGCATGAAATAGTAGCTTTACGGTGTAAGCCTGGTCTAGGGCACTTGTGGTGAAGATCTTAGTGACTTCCTCAAGTTGGGGTGAAGCAATACCCTATAAGGTCTGTGCAAAAGACCTTAGAGCATAGTCAAGCTGACTGTTGGTAACAACTGGACCTGGGTTGTTACACCAGCTACACAAGTATACTACTCTTCTTGTTGGGATCCTTTAAAATCCTCCTATAAGAAGCTCGATAAATTATTGAGGGATTTTCTTTGAGCTTCTGGTGCTGATCATCATGGATTTCACAGAGTTTCCTGTGATTTTTTTTGTCTCCCTAAGACCTCTAGTGGGCTTGGATTACTTGACACATAGAAAAAATGCCTGGCATTTTGTGCAAATTAGATTGTGTGATGTCTCACATGTGATGAGGCCTAGACTATTTTTCTTGAATATTGCATTTCTTCTGGGTATCCCTTGCACAAGCTAGCTTGGAAGGGGATTGGGTTTCAAACCCTTCTGGTTATGAAGCACCCTGTTCAAATCCACTATATTTTTTTTGTAAAAATTATTTGGAGATCCTGGGAAACTATCAAGCCTTGGCTTCACTGGGTTGACAATGGCTTCTGTTATGGCCTTTCTTTCAATCAGCAGAATATTTGGTGGTCCCCTCTTTTTTCTCAACAAGGGCTTCCTCTGGCCAAAATCCAGGGGATAAGTGCTCTTTTTTTTCATAAACATGCCATTCAAATGCCCAAGGATTTGTTTTCTAGAGCCACCATGAGTCTCCTATCTTGGGATGAACTCCATTTTCAATTGTGACTCATTCATCTAGATCATTAGACTTTTGACTTGCTCGTCTCTGCTATTCTGCCACATCTCCTTCATAAAATTTGAATTCAGTCAGTTAAACCTTGGTGGAAAGATTGGAAATGGTACCCTAATACACCATTTACCAACTAAAAACCCAAGCTTAGGTACTCTTGGCTTGTGCCTCATTTTCCTATGATTGATTCTCTCAATCGTCATTGGCACCTTTCTAGGAGGCTTTTAAAGGATCCCTCATTTTTCTTCTGAGAAGACTTGGAGATGATGTTTCTACACTATTTGGGATGCTATTAATGAACCAAAAATTGCTCATTCTTCCTAGTGTTCACTTTACCAGGGTTTACCTTTGGGATCTTGGCTCTGGCACCTGGGTGTGCCTAATCCCAAATGCCCGTTTTGTGGGCATTATGAAACCATTATGCATATTTTTTGGTCCTTTTGTCAGGCCCAGAACTATTGGAGTTGGATACATGGTTTTTTATTCCATTCTACCCTGAGCCTTTTTCTTGGCATATGGCTCTCCTTGGTGATTCACCCAGAATGCCTTCCCAGTATACCCAAATTTGGAATGCTTTAAGGATGGAGATTTTGTTTTGGAAATACTATAATGTTGTTCTTTTTACTCACAAATTTTTGGATGTAAATGTTCCTCTTTATGCCAAGGCATGTTTATGTAATAAAGTCATGATGCAGATTCAAGTTCAAGCTGATAAGGTGGCCATTGAGGTCACTCATTTATAAGAGTTGCTGCAACATTGGGGTAATGCCCCTTGTACTGTACCTTAGGTGTTGTAGGAGTTCCTCGGCCAAGCACTTAAGAATGTCGTACTCTTGGCACCACCACTCTACCTCTCCTCCTACTAGGAGGGTTTCAAATGATGGCTAGCCTCCTTTGCTTGTTTCTACTACTTCTACTTCAGCTCGGCCAATGGTCAATGTTCCTGTGTGGCCTTTTGCCACTTTTGATAAAATCCCCCACCTGGCTCTTGCTATTTCTCCCAGGTAGGAGGAAGGAGAACTAGAGAATGAAGAAAAATAAATAGATGATGGGTGGTCACTTACAGACCAGACCCCTGGGCCTAATGTTTGGGGCAATCCTAATGATAGAGATCCTCCTCAATCTTCTACTACTGCTCTCGTAGCTTGAGGACTTTCTTTATATGTTATTTTTTTGAATAGTTGTATGTTTCCGACATGATGCTGAGTGAATCTTTGTGGGGTAATTTTTTATCCTCGGGTCCTTTTTGTGAATATTTTACTCTTTTTATATATTAATTGAAAAGGCCTCTATTCATCAAAAAAAACTTAAATGTAAACGATCATTTGTCAATTGGAGGGAAACTCCAAAAATGTGGTTAGTTTATTTTGTTAGGAAGATCAATTGATTTGATTGGTTAGGGAGGTTTACGTAAGGCTATATGATTCCTTGAAAAATGATTGTATAGGAGAGAGGACAGAGGATGAGGAGGAATGGTGATATTGTACGGACTATTCTAGATTTTGAACAATAAAGACTAAATTTCTTACATTATTTTTATTCCATTACATGTTTCCTTAATCCATAAGTTTGTAGATGTATTGGGGTAATTTTTAAAATCAATTTTAAGAACTTTAAATTCATTTATTTATAAGTTTACATCTTTTTTAAGTTACTGTTCCAGAACAATGTTTTGGTTTGCATTGAAATAAGGATGAAATATTTGGATCCACCCACTTTATGTGGTTACAGTGGCTGTGGGATAGATCAAAAACTTGTAAAATATGTAATTAACCTTAATTGTGTAGGATTTTAATAAGTTTACAGGCTAATTACCAATTTGTGCAAGGTGAAAGGGTGAAAGGTGCATGAAGTAACGACCATGGGTGTAGCAGCAGGTGTTTGGGATTAATGAGTGGGTGTTTTTCCTTGGGAAAATGTTAGGACATGTTGAGGAAATGGTGTATTATCAAAGGGTGGATCCCATAAGTGATTTTTTAGTCATTTGTCAGAAATCCCTAGTTATAGGCTTGTTTGGTGAGGGTTTGAGATTTTGGGCATGTGTAGAGTATCCATAGCCAAAAGGATACCCAAATCCTTTGTTTTAAAATTAATTTCTATAGATTTTAGTGAGTGGTAAGATCATGGAGTACAACCATGATGGGGTGGCTTTGTAATTTTGGGCTATTAGGCCTAGGGATGAAAACTGAGACAACAGTTTTAGAGGGAGATTTTGTGAAACAAGTATGATTAGTTTCAAAATATGTTTTTAAACTTGGAAAAGGGTACTTGGAACTCAAATATTTTTGGGGAGTTATTAGGGAATGTTTGGAGAAAACTACAAGTTTCTCACTAGATAGGGCTAGTAGGACAGTCCTAGGAAGAGCAGTTTGGTTGTGGATGAATAACCACTAACAGTTATGAGTTTGGATGTTGAAGAAATGATTTTTAGAATATATTAAGAATGTTTGAAGGTTTCAGAACACCCATTAGAATATTTTGGGGTGATTGGAATGAGAATAACCATAGAGCATTGAGTATGGTTGAATGGATGGATGTGGAGTTGTGAGAGGAGAACTTAAGATGTGGATCCTAGGGTGGTACAAGATGTTGTATTTGGCCTTTGATATGTCTAAGAGTGTGGGTTGTGGTCTATAATTTATCCTTGTGAAGAATTTTTTGGAGTTTTATTACAAAAGAGAAGAGAAACTTGTCATTCTCCTAAGAAGAATCAAAATCCACCACTAGCCTTTGTATCATTTCCACCACCATAGCAAACCCTAAAATGTAATACCTTTTCAATCTAACCATACACTTGGCTTCATATCACATATCTCTATGTCCAATTTTGAATTTACTGACCACGCCTTTCCATTCTTAGGTTCAATCAAGAAATTAGATTATTTCATCAAGTACTTTCTTTCTTGACCAATCAACTTGCTCAAATCATCTTTACACACTCATCTCAATGATATAACAATTAAACAATAGTATCCATCTCTCCTTGCACATTCTCCAATGATTCTTGATCAATAATATTTGACTATAATTGTTGAAGCCAATTATTCAATTGTGTATTTTCATTGATGTTACACATGTATATACACTTATGTAGTGATGATACAAAAATTTCTATATTCAGACCGAGCACAGTTGGTGAATAGATTGAGTTTTTTTAGTGTTGACCAAGTTCACTCAAGTATTGAAGAAGTTCAATGTTGACCAAGTCACATGGGCATTTTGGTCATGGTCGGGCACTCAATGCCAGCCAACTAACAATGATTTGCATTCTATAATTAATTGATTATATGAGGCTGACTGAATTGTTATTTATTATTTAGAAGTATATTCAAGATGACTTGATAGGGCTTATCATATATATGAAAGGTCAAGTTTGGATTGAATGTGTGCAAGTGTGTGTAAAATTTGAAGAGAAGAAGAAGTGTAGAATTATGTTACATGAAGAGTAAAGATGAAATTAGATAGGATTATAATTGAGTATAGATCACTTGGAGCTACAATAGAATATCTGATCAGCAAGGATCTATTCATAATCAAAATAGAGATATGAATAAGAAAAGACACTTTCTTAAACATACAGGTCCATTCATTGTTACTTTCTAACAATTGTAGCAGTGATTTCAAATCTCTTAGCAGAGTGGACTTAATAGTCTTTTTGTAAATCCTCTCACAAGGTAGCATTTCTATGTTGAAGTGTTGAGGACCTCTAACAAGGAAACTCCTCACAATGTGATTAAGTCCTTTAACAGGGTCACACCTAACAGTGTGTAATTATAGCCTTTAACAGGGTTGGCTCCTAATAGGACTCACTTCAGAAGAGTGAAAAACATTAACTAGTTACATTGGTGGTTTTTCCCATATTGGGTTTCCACATTAAATATTGGTGTCACCTGTGTATATGTTATTTGTTTCTACACTTAATCACTAAAGTATAATTGCACTAGATATTATAAAGATTTCTTTGACAGCTGAGTTACAGAAGAATATATTAATTGACTGAGTAATAGTGTTAAAGTATATAAGACATCTAAGGGACAAAGGATTTGTTTTTGAGTAACTGATTCACCCTCCCCTCTCAGTTACTTATCTCATTTCCAAAAATTGGTATTAGAGCTTCAAGTGCTTTTAGAGAACGTTTCAAGACCTAAGATAAAGATCAAAGATGTCTTACAGAAGGGAGATCCCAAAGCTAAACAAAGACAACTTCCTAGCATGGAAAGAGCTGATGAAGCTACATCTATCTACTATCAGAGATGTTGGTTTGTGATTTTTGGAAAGAAAATATGTGGAACCAACAGGGACTATGACCGTAGAATGGATGATGGAACAAAAGCTTCATAATATAATGATGATTGATATAGCTTCTTCACTCAGCGACTTAGAATTTGATGAAGTAAAGGACTTCCCTACAACCTATGATATGTGGAAGAAATTATAGGACATTCATGGAGGAGATGCAAATGTAAAGAGAGCCAAAGAAGAAATTCTAAGAGGAAAATTTGACTAGATGAAAATGAAAGAAGGAGAAGACATCACAAGATACAAAGAAATAATCAAGAAGATTGTGAGTGCCATCAGAGGTGCAGGTAGAATAATTGAAGATACAATAGTGGTCAGAAAGGTACTAAGAACTTTACTTCCTATCTATGCGATTAGAGTTTCAGATATTCAAGACATGAGGTGCAATAAGGATATAACTCTAGATACATTAGTGGGAAGGCTTACAACTTTTGAGCTGGACAACTTTGACAATTACTCTCCTAGCTCTAGCAATATTGAGTCTGTATTCAAAGATAAATTACACCTTGGTAGGAAGGATAGATACTCAAAAGGAAAGCAGATTGAAAGTGATAGTGATGATGAATCTGATGATGAAGATCTAGATATCATTGAAGTATTACTTGCAAGGAGAGCTGCCAAAGGAAAATACAAAGGTAAA
>MU223971.1:2029520-2052525 GCA_018584345.1 Thuja plicata | reverse complement strand
AGATGAAATGGTTTATATTTCTATTAAGGATGAGTCAGATGAAGAAGATGAAAAGACAACACTTTTCTCACACATCAGTAAAAATGACACATGGATAATTGATAGTGGTTGTTCTCATCACATGACTGTTGATAAGATAAAATTTGAACATCTTGAACACTATGATGGTGGGAGTGTCATTTTTGGGAATGATGAACCTTTTGCTGTGAAAGGAAAAGGTTGCATTACTCTGATAGAAGAAATCAAATGTGATAATGCTTATTGGGTTGAAGGATTGAGTAGAAATCTACTCAGTATATCTGAACAACATTGGCTTCAATGACAAAGCTTAGGGGTTCCCAATGTTTTGCTTTTGAACAACATTGGGAACCCCTAAGCTATATAGAGGAATAAAATTAGAAAAATCACAAAGAGAGGAAGAAGCAAAATAGAATATTGCTGATGGAAAACAGCTCACTATCCATCAGGTGTATTCTCCGAATCAATCATGAAAATTATTTCTTGGAATATAAGAGGACTAAATGGTCCTCATAAGCAAGATGTAGTTAGAAATTTAGTTAGAGATTCTAAATTATATATGCTATTAATTCAAGAAACTAAGATGATGAAAGATAAAGTTGAAAAGCTCAAGCTTATGAAAAATGGAAAATGTATTGGTAGCAACACGAAAGGGGCTTCGGTGGGCCTTGCTATCTTCTGGAATCAATCTAGTTTAGTCTGTCATATTCTTAAAGAAGAAAAAAATTTCCTTTTGGTGAAGCTTCAAAGTATTAAGGATAATTTTGATTGGATGCTGATTAATGTCTATGCTCCTGATACGAAAAAAAGGTAGACTTGAACTCTGGAAAAAATTACATGATCTCAAGCAAGTTTGTAACAACCCTAATTTCCTTATAATGGGAGACTTCAATACTCCGTTGAAGCATGAAGACAAGTTTGGAGGTTTCCTATCTCAAGTTGAAAGTAGGGAGGACTTGATAGAATTCATAACTAAGGAAGGTTTGATGGATGTTGACCTGGAAGGATTAAGCTACACTTGGTCCAATCGCAGAGTGGGAGCAGATCTTATTCAAGTTAAGCTTGATAAAGCACTGATCAACCTGGAATGGTCTACAAGATTTTCTTACTCTCTCACTTCCCTCACTAGGATTGGTTCGGATCATTTCCCAATCTCATTCTCAATGTCTTCATTTTCTAGAAAAAGAAATGCTCCTTTTAGATTTGAAAAAATGTGGTTGGACCACCCAGACTTCTAGAATAAAATCAGAGAATGGTGGAATATAAAAGTGGATGGCACAGCGATGTTTAAATTAGTCAAGAAACTGGCTAATGTCAAGAATAATGTAAAAATATAGAACAAGAATGTTTATGGGGATATCTTTCAAGCTAAAAGCAAAACTCAAATGGAACTAAAAGAAATTCAGGATGCTATTCAAAAAAAGGGTTTAACTGATAATCTGAGATCTCAAGAAAATCAGGTTCTTGTAGATTACCACAACATAATAGCTAAAGAGGAGACTTTCCAGAGGCAGAGATCTAGATCTCTCTAGCTCAAAGCTGGAGACAAGAATACAAGATTATTCCACCTTACAGCTCTTAAACATAAATCTTCTAATAGAATTAACTCTCTATCGGCTCATAGAGGAGTTATTACTAAGGAAGAAGATATTAGGAAGGAAATGATGGAATATTTTGCTTTCCTCCTCTATAAAGACCAAAATATTGGAATGGAGGATCAAAGAAAACTTCTTGAATGTATTCTAGGAACACTAGACTGCTAGGGAAATTTTTTTCTCAAAGCCATACCTTCGGATGCTGAAATCAAGAAGTCCATGCCCTCTTTTAAAGGAGAAAAATCGCCTGGGACAGATGGTTTTCAGATGTTCTTCTTCCAGCACTTCTGGAAAATTACTGGTAAAAATGTGTGCTCGGCGGTTAAAGAGTTTTTTGGTTCCAAATCTATTCTAAAAGAGTTAAATTCAATATTCATAGCTCTTATTCTGAAGAAACCGGGAGCTCACACTGTGCATGGTTTCAGACCAATAAGCCTTTGTAATTCTTTATATAAAATTATATCTAAGGTCCTTACTTCTAGAATCTTGAGAATTCTTCCCAATTTGATCTCTCCCCAATAGAATGGTTTTGTGTCGAGGAGATAGATTTTGAACTCTATTATGGTGGCTCATGAGAACATTCATTCTCTTAATGCTTCAAAAAAACAAGGTTTTATGATGAAATTGGATCTATCGAAAGCCTATGATAGAGTGGATTGGGAGTTTCTCCACTGTGTCTTAAGATCCTTTGGCTTTGATGAAGTTGTGATCAAACTCATAATGTAGTTGGTGACAACTGTTTCTTCTTCAGTTCTTGTTAATGGGGGATCCTCTCACTTCTTCCACCCAACTAGAGGTTTGAGGCAAGGAGATCCTATATCCCTTATTTTATTCACCATAATGGCTGAGATCCTAGGTAGATACATTCATAGCTTAGTGCTAAAAGGCCAGATCTCTAGGTTTCAACCTTCTTCTACTTTGCTAAGATACTCTCATGAGCAATTTGTTGATGATATCATAATGATGGGTGAAGCTTCGGTTAAAGAAGTAAGAAACATGAAAATGGCGCTGAATATCTACATAAGAGCTTCTGGTCAATTAATCAATTGGGAGAAAATCTCTCTCTTCTTCTGCAATACACCTAAAGCTAGACAAAGGAAGATATCCTCCATCCTAGGCTGTCAAATAGGGAACCTCTCATCTCCTTACTTGGGCCTTCCTCTTTGTCTTAAACCAAATGAATCTTTCTAGTATATTATTATTGATAGATTTCGTAAAAAACTAGCGGGTTGGAAAGGAGCTACCCTTAGTCTTGCAGGGAAAGTTCAACTTCTCAAATCTTCCTTGCAAAACCTTCTAGTTTATGCTCTAAGTCTCTTTAGAATCCCTCAAAAGTTTGCAGAGATGATTGAAAAAATCCAAAGGTACTTTTTATGGTCGGGAGTCGAGGAAAAAAAATAAATTTAGTCTTGTTTCCTGGGAGGCGGTCTATAAAGCCAAAAAGTGGGGAGGGTTGGGAATAAGAAGCATCAAAAACACAAACAAGGCTGTCCTAGCAAAATACTGTTGGACAATCTTTGAAGAAGAAAAGGAGTGGAATTCTATATTAAAGAGAAAGTACTATCTTCATTCTCTCAAGGAAATGGTATTCAATCCTTAGGAAGTTATAGGATCCTTTATCTGGAATAGTACCTACAAAGGGAAAGAGCTGATTAGAAAGGGAGCAAGGTGGCAACTGGGAAATGGTAGGAAGATTAATTTTTGGAATGATAAATGGCTAGAAGGTAAAGCTCTTAGTGAGAACCAGGAATGGAGGTCTGCTATTCTGGATTGCCAAGACATAGTGGTGGAAAGGGTGTCTAATTATTGGATTAATGAGAAATGGGTGGACTTGGATCCTTGGATGCTAATATTTCTCTTATCAATGTTCAACTTAACACTTGGTTCCCAAACAACTCTTTGGATTCTCTGATCTGGGGCCCGGAATCAAATAGGAAATTTTCTATTGCCTCGGCCTCTACTCTTCTATCCTATGATTCTCAACCTCTCTACTCTCAGGTTTGGAATCCTAACCTAATTCCTAAAATTAACATGTTTTATTGGCTTATGGTTCAGGAAAAAATCCTGACAGTGGAAAATCTATGTTAAAGAGGTTTTATAATGCCAAATAGATGCTATCTTTGCCTCTCTGAAGCTGAAAATAGTAATCATCTTATGATCCACTACACCTTCTCCAGTAAAATTTGGGATTTAGTGTTTAAATTCTTCAATGTAGATTGGGTTAAACCCAACTGTGTCCATGAGATGGTTAATTAATGGCACAGTCCCTTAAAGGACAAAGATGATAAGGATATATGAAAATTATTCCTTCCTCACTTCACTTGGAGGATTTGGATGGAGAGGAATAATAGGGTTTTTAGAGAGAAAATCTCTTCCCATATTATAGTGGCTAACCAAACATGTAGAAGTCTGGTGGAGAACTTCAATGCCTCTTCTCACACAAATTCCAACTTCTTGAACATTCAAGAAATAATAGACTCCAAAAGTGGGAACTCCAAAAGAAATGAGATAAAGAAAAAGGATTTGAGAAACAACACTAGATGGTCAACTCCACCAAATGGCTGGGCTAAGGGAAATTTTGATGGAGCTGCTAAGGGGAACCCAGGAAGAGTGGGTGGGGGAGGTTGCATAAGAGATTGGGCTAGAAATTGTCTGGGAGCAATAGTGGTCCCTTATGGAACTCAAATGAATCATGTTGCAGAAGCTATGGCAGCTCTTCATGTTGTTACTTTGGCAAAGGAGAAGTGAATTCTGGAATTTTGGCTAGAGGGAGACTCCCAAAATATAATTAATTGCATAAAAGGTAAAAATAAGGCTTCCTAGACTATAGCTCACATAATTGATAAAATTAAGTCAATAATGATTATTTTCCAAGAAAGCTTTATTTCCCACATGTTTTGGGAAGGAAACAAGGTTGTAGACAGCTTAGCGAATGTGGGAGTCTATAGAGAGAAAATGATATCATGGAATGGGGAAGCAGACTTAAATTTAGAAATCTTGAATCTTATCAAGTACAATAAGATAAATCATAATGAAGGCTCACTTCAAAATAGAATTAATGATGATAATGATAATTAAATTCAAATGTGTTGTTAGTTGTTATTCAAGGGTTCAGGGAATGATTGATGTAATCATATCGTATGTTTTGTGGGTAACAAATGGTGCTCTGAATCAAAGAAATCAAAAACTTGCTAGGTCTCTGCATATCCAAACTCTGTTAAACCAAAATTCTGAAACCATGGGTGGTGGAATAAAGAGGGAGGAACCTATGGATTGTTTGAAGTGGAAATCAAAGAAAAAGGTCTGGAAGAGACTTAAGAAGGGAGGTGTTACTCAGTACATGGAGCGGCTGCACAGAGCAGACAAGGAAATAATGAATAAATTCATGAAAAGATGGAGGAATGGAAAGGTTAATCTGTGGGGGAAGTCTTTCCAGCTTACTTTGAATATCATTTCTGAAATTACTGGTCTCTCAGTTGAAGGTATGAATTTCTACAGGGATGATAAAAGGATGGGATCTCAAGCTTTTAAAATTTTCCTGAAGAATGAAGAAGAGGAAGCCCTTCTAACTAAAGGTACGGGAAATTATGTAGATATTAAAAAGATAAAAACCCACTGGGCTGATATTATTATAGTGATGATAGAATAATTCACTCTGGATGGTCGGTACTCAAAAATTTTCAATCTGCATTTTGTTTTTGCTAATCACTTTAGACATAAGAAGCTTGTGTCTTTCCCCTACTACCTGCTAAGCTCTTTGAATAATAGTATTCTAGAACACAAGAAAAAGGCTTCAAACCCTATGCTCCATGAAGGTTTTATTTTGTTAATATCAGAGTATGTCAAAAATTAAATCCCAGATCCTATCACAAAAAGGGTTAAAGGGAATCTGAGAAAAATAAAGCAGGAAACGAAGAAGGAAGAACCTAAGAAGAGGATAAATAGAAAGACTAAGAATAAGGTGAAAATTAGGAAAGAGAAGGAGGTGAGCCCTAATCCTTTGAACATTGAAGAGGAAAATACCTAGGAAGAGGATAATGAGGTAGAGCCTAAGATTAATGAGGATGACTCTGTTGGAGATTTGATTCTGAATAGTTGATTGATTGTATGTTTGTCATTGATGACAACATATAATACACAATAGTAATTTTGTATGTACTTATCCATATGATGAAATGAATAATTGCATGGATAGATACATGTTTTTGACATGTTTATTATGCTATGTTCATATACACAGACCCAGATATGATGTTTCAGTAAAGATATGTAATTATGTTGTTGACAGTTACAGTTCTGGAGGAATAACGGTTTAAGGTCAATGTATGTAACATGTTTATTGAGTTGCACCTATCTTTAGGATATGTGTGTGTATATTCATGATGAGTTATGAGTTTTTTATATTAATCTAAAGGTTCCAAATGTATTTCAATAAGATTGCAAAGTTATGGTTAAATTGGTGAAGCCGACTTAGTGAAGCGACGCGTCTATTCAGTTTATACTTGCGCGGTTGTAATTATGCTTGTGCGTTTAGTAGAGAAAAAAAGGATGTTATGAAGAGTTGTCTAACAGGTCCCATGATCTCATACTTGGTGTATGTAGTTATAGAAGGTCATTTGTGATAAGAAGAGTTGTGAAAGCCAGAGATAAGAAAAGCAGAGAAAAGTGTTAAAGTAGCAGAGCTATATTTATCATATGTTGATAATATAGATATTGAAGTAGAAGATTTTAGAATACAAATAAGATTGTTATAGTGCTTTACAAGAGGTTAATGCATTGGCACACAAAAGGAACTGATTAGACAAGCAGTGTCACAAGCAACAGTTCATCTTGTTGATACAGTGTGTATCAAATATCCAGAAGGTTGTAGCCTTCACCACTTGGACAGTGAGTCCTTAGAAAGTGAGCCCTCCACCCTTAATATGGTTATTGTAAATGACTCCTAATAGGGTCCGACCCTTAACCAGGTCACTATAATACTACATTGAAATTAACAACTCCTAACAGGGTTGAAAGATTTTTTAACAGGGATTACTATAAACAGTATAGTTCTTTGTGGGTGCTAATTCCCACCAGGGTTTTTACCATTTGGTTTCCCCATAACCAAATTGATGTGTTGTGTAATGTGTTATATGAATGTGCATTTAATTTATATTATTCTAGATTAATAAGTACAAAATATTTAAAGTTTCTGATAACTGATTCACCCCCCCTCTCAGTTATCCCTGAAGTATTCTAACAATTGGTATCAGAGCCAAGTGCCTTGGAGAGAAAGCCTAACAGCTTAAGGTAGATCAGATGGCATACTTCAGAAAATAGATTCCTAAGTTCGATGGAGAGAACTATCTGGATTGGAAGAAAAAAATGATAACACATCTACAATGTGTTGGCTTTGAGATCTTTGAGATTTCTACACAAGAAGTTAATATTCCATCTTTAAAAGACCTTGCAAAGGATGATGCTACTAATAGACAAAAGGAAACATTTACCAATAATGCTATTGCCAAAGAAGCCCTAATCAGTGCCTTATCTGACAGTGAATTTTTGGAAATCAAGAAGATTGACAAAGCATATACCATATGGAAGTATTTAGAAGACATGTTTGAAGGAGATGTTCAAGCAAAGAGTCTAACAGTGGATGAAGAGGTATGTTTACTTTCACAGATTAAACCTTTAAGTGTTAAAGATGCCTGTAATGATTCTGATTGGAAGAATGCAATGAAAGAAGAACTAGATTAGATAATCAAGAATGACACATGGGAATTGGTTCCTAAACCAAGTGATAAAAATGTGATTGGAACAAAGTGGATTTTCATAAACAAAATGAATGAAGAAGGTACAGTAATAAGAAACAAAGCAAGATTATTATGTAAAGGATATGCACAGAGAGAAGGAATAGACAACACTGGTACATTTACCCCTGTGAGTAGACTGGAAGCCATAAAATTGTTTTTGGCATATGCAACATTAAAAGACTTTAAAGTTTATCAAATGGATGTCAAATCAGCTTTTTTGAATGGTGACTTAAAAGAAGAAGTCCACATAGAACAGCCTAAAGGATTTAACCTTTCAGATAGACCAAACATGGTATGCAAATTGAAGAAAGCACTCTATGGACTTAAGCAGGCCCCAAGAGCTTGGTATGATAGAATAGATGGTTAGCTCACCAAGATTGGATTCAAGAAAGGAGTAGTAGATTGCAAGTTGTTCACAAGAGAAACACCTAATGGATTACTATTAGTTGCCATATTTGTTGATGACATTAACTTTGGATGAAATGACAAGCTTAGTACAACATTTGCAAAAGAAATGTAGAATGAATTTGAAATGAGCATGATTGGTCCTATAAAATACTTTTTAGGAATGAATGTAAAATAGACAAATAAAGGAATATTCATTAATCAATCAAAATATGTGAAGGAAATATTGAAAACTTTCAAGATGGAGGATTGCAAGCCAGTATGCACTCCTATGATCATAGGAAGTAAACTTTCAAAAGATGATGAATCCACAGTAGTTGATAAAACATTGTACAAATCTATGATTGGAAAGATTATTTATCTAACTCAATCAAGACCTGACATATCTAATGCAGTTGGCATTGTTGGAAGATTTGCAGCTGAACCCAAGCATAATCACCTAATGGCAATCAAGAGGATATTTAGATATCTTAAGGGAACTATAGACTATGGTTTATGGTATCCTAAATCAGAGAATACACAAATTCATGTGTACACTAATGCAAATTAGGTAGGTTGTATTGATGACAGAAAGAGCACTTCAGGAGGAGCAGTATTTCTTTGAGAAAGGTTGATATCTTGGACAAGCAAGAAGCAAAAATGTATTTCTCAGTCAATGACAGAGGCAGAATATGTTGTAGCAGCACTGAATTGTACAACAATTGTTTGGATCAAGAAGATGGTTAAAGACTTTGGTATTCAAGTTGATTATCCTATTGTTATTCATTGTGATAATACCAGTACTATTAACATGTCTAAGAACCCTATGATGCATGCAAAGACAAAACACATAGAGATCAAGTACCATTTTCTGAGAGAAAAAGTTGCAAACAAGGAAGTGACATTGGACTATATAAGCACAAAAGATCAGTTGGCAGACATTTTCATGAAGCCTTTAGCAAAGGATACTTTTGAGTATCTAAGGGAGAAGTTGGGAGTCATTCCCTCTCCTAAGTCTAATTAGAGAAAGTAGCAAGTACATCAGTCCTGTGTGACTAATGAATGGTTGACTACTCTACTTCTGGAGTAGTATTTGTGCATAATGGTTTATGGTGCCCTTTACCATTGATGTCAATGGGGGAGTATGTACTAAAAACAAGGAACACAAACAAAGAGAAACACAAGGAACACATACAAGGAGCTTATACTCTGGGGGAGTATACATATAAAACACAGTCTATGTAACTACAAAAGTATAGATGAATATTTGATGAGGATATTGAGAAGATTGTAAAAGAAAGAAGACACCATGAACTGAAGTTTTTTTTTATCATATGTTTCCATCAATGCCAAAGGGGGAGATTGTTGGAGATTTGATTCTGAATAGTTGATTGATTGTATGTTTGTCATTGATGATGACATATAATACATAGCAGTACTTCTATATGTACTTATCCATATGATGACATGAAGACTTGCGTGGATAGATACATGTTGTTGACATGTTTATTATGCTATGTTCATACATGCAGACCTAGATATGATGTTTTAGTAAAGATATGTAATTTTGTTGTTGACAGTTATAGTTCTAGAGGAATAACGGTTTAAGGCCGACATATGTAACATGTTTATTGAGTTGCACCTATCTTCAAGATATGCGTGTGTATATTCGTGATGAATTATGAGTTGTTGATATTAATCTAAAGGTGCCAAATGTATTTCAATAAGATTGCAAAGTTATGGTTAAATTGGTGAAGCCAACTTAGTGAAGCGACGCATCTATTTAGTTTATACTTGCGCGGTTGTAATTATGCTTGCATGTTTAGTAGAGCCAAAAAGGATGTTATGAAGACTTTTCTAACATGTCCCATGATCTCATACTTTGTGTATGTACTTATAGAAGGTCATTTGTGATAAGAAGAGTTGTTAAAGCCAGAGATAAGAAAAGCAGAGTAGAGTGTTAAAGCAGCAGAGCTATATTTATCATATGTTGATAATATAGATATTGAAGTAGAAGCTTTTAGGATACATATAAGATTGTTATAGTGCTTTACAAGAGGTTAAATCATTGGTGCACAAAAGGAACTGATCAGACAAGTAGTGTCACAAGTAACAATTCATCTTGTTGATACAGTGTGTATCAAATATCCAGAAGGTTGTAGCCTTCACCACTTGGATAGTGAGTCCTCCACCCCTAATAGGGTTATTGTAAAAGATTCCTAACAGGGTTTCACCCTTAACCAGGTCACTATACTACTGCATTGTAATGAGCAACTGTTAACAGGGTTGAAAGATCTTTTAACATGGATTACTATAAACAGTATAGTTCTTTGTGGGTGCTAATTCTCACCGGGGTTTTTACCATTTGGTTTCTTCGTAACCAAATTGATGTGTTGTGTAATGTTTTTGATTATGGTAAAAGCAGGTTTTGAAGGGAACCCCGAAACCCTTTAACAAAGAAAAGAGAGGAAAGGCAAAAAATCCCAAAGAGCAACAGACAGTCCCAAGGAAGCGAGCGGTCTACAGAGGGTCAGAACCCAGATTTGACAATAAAAACCTAAAAGACAAAAAACAAAAGAAATGCTAGAAGGGAAACAGAAAGAAAGACCACCAGCACCAAATTCAGAGCAAAGACTTCAGAAAGCTTTTAGAATCCACCATCTAATTCTTCATAGTCATTATGTTCTCTCTCAGCTTCTGGAGGTCTGGATCCTCGATCTTCTGCTTCTTGGATCTTGTACATGTTCCAGGTCCCATATGCTGGGAAGTAATAGGATATTCAGCATTGTCTTTATTACTTTCCACCCAATTGCTCAGAGAAATTAGGTTCTCGAGAGTATCCTTCATTCCAGTGTTTACCAGCGTGAGCAAGTGTTTCAACATCTCTTCATTCCCATTAATTTTATTCTAAATGGGAATCATAGCTAACTCTACAGCATTTCTGATTTTTTCATCAATTTTAGAGCTATGATCATTAATAGGAACATTGGAGTTATGGGAAAGATCTTTTTTGATAGTAGTCATGGTTTCTTCAATCAAGGAGCTCTTGTTTTCCAGCTTGATGCATCTATTTTTAAGTTCAACCAGGTCAGACTGCACCCATTTATCCAAATTGTAGCTATATATTGACTTATTTTTGGCAATTTCCAAGGGAGACATAACAATGGTCCTTCTGACCTCAGTGTCCATCCTGCGAATTTCTCTTTGGAGAGGCTAAAGATTACTTCCCCAGAAGTTTCTATCTCTTTCATCTTTCATATTCTCCTTCTCGTGACTCAGAGACTCATGGGACTCAAAATTTTCCTCTTCAAGGACTTTAAAGCTATTATCCCCTGAGTTTTTAGCATTACTGTTAATGGTATTAATATCTGTTTCTTTATTCTTATCAGTCTCTGTTCCTTTAGTCTCATTACCTTCTGTGCTATCATTTTTCATACCAGCATTAAATTTTTCCCCAGAATTAGGGATAATACAACTATCCTCTGGGTTTCCCTTATCCTTAGTAATTTCAAGGTCCACTGTGTCCTTCACCACTGGGTATTTGGCAGGGTCCACCGTGTCCTTCACCACTGGGTTCTTGGATGTGTTGTGTAATGTTTTATCTAAATGTGCATTTAATTTATATCAGTCTGGATTAATAAGTACAAAAGATTTAAAGTTGCTGATAACTGATTCACCCCTCCCCCTCTCAGTTATCCCTAAAGTATTCTAACAGACTCCATGAAACTTAAGATTGATGGGGTTGAAGAGATAGAGCTCTCTAACAATTCCAAGAATGAAAGAATGGAGGAAGGCAATCTCAGCTAGATTGAGGAAGAAGAGAACAGGGAGATGGAAGAAGAAAAAGAAAAAGAGGAAAATGAGAACAAGGAAAAATTCACAGAGGAGACTAAGGTCAAACCTAAGGAGAATCAAACCTGAAAGAATGATAATAGGAAGAAGAAAAGGAAGAAATTAAACTCTAAAACAAAAATGGTAGGGTTTGAGGTGGATGACAGAATCCCTATGAGTAAGGAGGAGCACGGGACAAATCTGGAGAAGTGGATTGGCGAGGAGATGAACACTATGAAACAACACCTTAAGGATATGCAAGATTCCATGGATCCTATCAGTTCTAAGGTGGCAGAAATGGAGAAAGAGGTGCAGACTAAGGTAAATGAAAATAACATAGAGGATGAGCTTATGGCTAAGGTTAACACCCTTATTGAAGATAAGCTGAAGGGAATAAAAGCCCAAATCAGCCATAATGGCAACATGATCAGTATAATTCTCAAGCATAATAATGAAGGCTTGAATGTTTTTGTCCAAAATCTCAAAGCCATGTATGCCTATTTGGAGATGAGTTTGCTGGAAAGAACAACAATAATGATTGATGAAACTATTGAGAGCTTGGGCCCGAGTACTAGAACCCGCAGAAGCATAAAAAGGAAAGTCCCTAAGATCCCTAAAGAGATGAAAGAGCTGAAGGACTCTATTGTATTAATGGAAAATATGCAGAAAGAGGCTGAGGAAGCCTATGAAAAAATACTTTAATCCAGTCTTTTCGCTGGAAGGGATACTGTTGTTTTGCTGGTAGTTGTACCAGAAGTTGTGCTGGCAGCTGTGCCTTTTTTTGTCCTTCTTTTTCTTTTGGGTTTGGGTTGATTGCTTAGGTCCTACTTTTTGGTTTGTAGCAGGCATTCCATGTTTGTAAGGGTTGTTCTTGCTTATCTTTAGCTCTCTTTTGTACAAGGTTTTGGGGTCCTTTCAAAACCTGATTTTACCTTAATAAAAAACATTGGTTTCAACGTAGAATTCATGAAGGGTAAGGCCAATCTCCTGGATGGTAAAGGGAACCTTATCTAAACTGGTAGGAAAACAAAAGGTAATCTATTATATCTTGATCTCACTAAAGGTTCATGCTTTATTGCACAAGTAGAAGAAATTTTGTTATGGCATAAAAGGTTGTGTCATGTAAATGTTGATAATCTGGTAAACATAAGCAAGAAAAAGAGAGTCAGAGGTATTCCTATTTTGAAGAAACCCGAGTCAGAAATATGCAAAATTTCAAATTGGAGAGATGAGCAAGACAAGTTTCAAAAGCAAGAATTACAATACTCATGAAGTCTTAGAATTGGTAAATACTGACCTTTGTGGACAAATTGGAACAACAAGCTATACTAGAGAGAAGTATTTTATTCTATTTTTTATGATCATTTTAGAATGATGACTGTCATGTTTCTCAGAGAGAAATCAGAAGCTTTTCAAAAATTCAAATGGTATCTTGCAAGAGTTGAATAGGAAACAAGAAAGAAACTAAAATGTCTAAGATCTGACAGAGGAGGAGAATTCATTTCTAATGAGTTCAATGAATTCTGTAATGAGAGAGGAATCAAAAGATAGGTATCTGCTCCTGGTACACCATAGAAAAATGGAATTGCAGAAAGAAGAAATAGATCCATTATGGATTGTGCCAGAACCCTAATGATTGAAAAGAATATTATGGCTAAATACTGGAAGGAGGCCATCAACACTACAATGTTCACCTTGAACTGAGTTAGAGATAGAGGGTATCGAGTCTCAGATAGAGGGACCTAAGTCATAGACAAAGGAACCCAAGTCACAGAAAGTGGAACCCGAGCATCAGACAAAAGAACAAGAAAGAATATTTGAGAATGATAGACCTAGTGGATCAAGTCTAGGATCCAGTACTTTCAAAATATGTTAGAAGGCATCATCCACCCAAAAAAATAATTGGAGATCAAACAGAAGGTGTAATGACAAAGAATAAAATCAAAGGTACATGTTTACTAAGTGAATCTGAACCTAGAACCATTAAAGATGCATTGAATTATGAAAGTTGGATAGAGGCAATGATTGAAGAAATTAAGAAGATTGAGAAGAACAAAACTTAGAATCTTTTTCCTAGGCCAAAGGACATGAATGTGATTGGAACCAAGTGGATCTTTAGAAATAAGATGAATGAAAATGGAGAAGGTTCTAGAAACAAGGCCAGACTATTTTGTAAAGGACATGCTCAAGAAGAGGGTATTGATTATAGAGAAACTTTTTCTCGTGTTGCAAGGCTTGAAAGAGTCAAAACTCTTTTGGAATATGGTGCACATAAAGGATACAAAGTATATCAAATGGATGTCAAATCTCCATTTTTGAATGGAATCCTAGAAGAAGAAGTCTATATTGAACAACCTGAAGGATTTTTTGATGCTAGCAGAAGGAA
This sequence comes from Thuja plicata, assembly GCA_018584345.1. Classification (NCBI taxonomy): domain Eukaryota; kingdom Viridiplantae; phylum Streptophyta; class Pinopsida; order Cupressales; family Cupressaceae; genus Thuja; species Thuja plicata. The sequence goes on along the minus strand of MU223971.1, from coordinate 2,038,516 downwards.
TATGGTTTGCAATCAGCATAAAACATTGTATGGACTAAAGCAAGGGCCCAGATCCTGGTATGAAAGAATGCATAGCTATCTAGTAAGTATTGGATTTCAGAGAACTAATGATAAAGTAGCTTGTACATCAAAGAAGGACCACAACACAAAATACTGTTAGGAAAGATATTTTTTGATGACATATTATTCACTAGTTATGATGACCTATGCAAAGCATTCTCTGTAGCTATGAGTAAAGAATTTGAGATATCTATGTTTTGTGAGATCAAATTCTTTGTTGGATTACAAGTATATCGAAAGAAGGATGGTATCTACATTAATCAATCAAAATATATTAAGGAGATACTTAAGAAATTTGGTATGGAAGATTCCAAACCTATTAGAACACCCATGTGTACTGGACAGAAATTGTCTAAGGATGATGATTCAAAAGAGGTAGATCAGACCAACTACAGATCCATGATTGGAAAATTTCAATATGTTGTTCACACCAGACCTGATATTGCATTGGTAGTTGGTATTGTTGCAATATTTTTAGCTAATCCTAGAGACAATCACCTAATGGAAATCAAAATAATTCTGAGATATCTGAAGGGTTTTGAAGAGTATGGTTTATGATATAAGAAAGGTGGAAACTTTGATTTGAAGGCATTCACTGATGCTGATTGGGCTGGAAGTGTCAATGATAGGAAAAGCACTAGTGGTGGAGCTTTCTTTCTTTGAAAGAGGTTAGTGTCTTGGACTAGAAAGAAATAGAATTGTATCTCTCAGTTTAGAGCAGAGGCAGAATATGTTGCTGCAAAAGTGAACTGTTCAAACATCATATGGATCAAGCAGTTGTTGTCAGGAATGAAGGAAGAAGTAAAAGAACCAGTTATTATCTACTATGAAAAAACTAGTTCCATTAACATTTCAAAGAATCCTGTGATGCACACCAAAACCAAGCATATAGAAATAAAGTATCATTTTTTGAGGGAATTGGTACATAATAAAGAAGTAAGGTTGGAATATGTCAATACCAAAGAACAAGTTGCAGACATATTCACCAAACCTTTACCTAAGGATGCATTCTTATATCTTAGAGGAAAGCTAGAGGTGATTCCCCTAACTGAAGCTCACTAAAATATAGTTTAGTGATGCATCAACCCGAGAGATAGTGAAGATCTATCAGTTGATGCAGGTACATTAGAGCACATTGCAGATGAATTAGTACCTTCAGGTGCATTATAATTACAAAGTGAAATAGTACTGACTATTGGTATTTGAGAAGATGAAGTCTTTGGCATTTATTTTCAAAGAGGGAGAGTTTGCAATAATACATAAAGAATTACTTAAGAGGGAGTTTTTGGATAATAGTAAGAGGAATATTTTGATGTTAGAGGGATTTTTTGGATAAGAATTAGAATGAAGCTAAGGACATTAAAGAAATTTTTATGTTTCTCTACAATTCTTTGTATTATGACATGTTGTGTTTTCATCAATGCCAACGAGGGAGTTTATTGAAGATAATTATTCAATTATGTATTATCATTGATGTTACATATGTATATACACTTATGTAGTGATGATACACAAATTTCTACATTCAGACCAAGCACATTTGGTGAATAGAATGATTTGTTTTAGTAATGACCGAGTTCAGTCGGGTATGGAAGAAGTTTAGTGTTGATCGAGTCACTCGGGCATTTCAATCATGGTCAGGCATTTAGTGACAGCTAACTAATAGTGATTTACATTCTATAATTATTTGATTATATGAGGTAGACTGAATTGTGATTTATTATTTAGAATTATATTCAAGCTGACTTGACAGGGCTTATCATATATATGAAAGGTCAAGTTTAGATTGAATGTGTGCAAGTGTGTGTAAAAGTTGAAGAGAAGAAGAAGTATGGAATTCTGTGACATGAAGAGTGAAGGCAAAATCAGATAGGATTTTGATTGAGTATAGATCACTCAGAGTTGCAATACAATATCCGATCAACAAGGATCCAGTCATAATCAAAATAGAGATCTGAATAAAAAAAATAACTTCTTACACATATAGGTCCATTCATTGTTGCTTTCTAACAATTGTAGCAGTGATCTCAAATCTCTTAATAGAGTAGACTTAACAATCTTTTTGTAAATCCTCTCTCAAGGTAGAATTTCTATGTTGAAGTGTTGAAGACCTCTAACAAGTCCACTCCTCACAGGGTGATTAAATCCTTTAATAGGTTCACACCTAATAGTGTGTTATTGTAACCTTTAATAGGGTTGGCTCCTAACAGGGCTTAGTTTAGAAGAGTGAAAAATAGTAACTAGTTACATTGGTGGTTTTTCCCATATTGGGTTTCCATGTTAAATCTTGGTGTCACCTATGTGTATGTTATTTGTTTCATTCTTTATGTTTCTACACTTAATCACTAAAGCATAATTACACTGGATATTATAAAGATTTATTTGACACCTAAGTTACAGAATAATATCTTAATTGATTGAGTAACAGTGTTAAAGTATATAAGACATCTAAGGGATAAAGGATTTTTTTTTTGAGTAACTGATTCACCCCTTCCATCTCAGTTACTTATCTCATTTCCAACAAACATATATAACCATTAAACAATATTTTCCATCTGTGCATGCACATTCTCCAATGATTCTTAACCAATAATATTTGAATATAACAATGATTTAGCTCACCAATACTAATCAAACTGTTAGCCATTTAGAAACTTAACACTATTTCAAATATCACAATTTATCCTTATATATTTTCTCAAAATGAATGGCATTTGTAGTATTAGCATCTAGAAGCTTCAGGTAACCACCAGAAAACAATAAAATAGAAAAATAATGAAACACATAACCATAGTGATAGAATCGTCTTATTCTTGTTAAATATTGCCTCAACAATTTCATCGTCTCACCAGTCATCACAACAAGTTAAACTTTTACATGTAGCATCAAAAAAGGTTTCCAAACACTTTTGTAGAACATCACCTTAACATATTTCCATTCACATGATGTATTCCATGATCATCAACAGCAACTCATAAAGTTAATAGTTTGCATCAATGACAATACTATAATTGATCATTGCTAAACCATACATGTCATGTATCATCATCAAATCATGCTCTAAACCACTTTACCTTAAACATATGATCAACCACTTCCTTCACTTCATTGCTTCGTATAAGTTATGTCATTAGATATATTTATCAAATCTGAAATTTTCTATTTTAATTTTTCCAAGCCTTGGAAATATTTCAAATTTGATTTTAGTTACTTATAATATTATCTCCAAATGTATATTGCCAATGTGTAACTTTTTGTTGTACAACTTTGATCTACATATGTGGAACTCGCCTCTTACTAAATTTGGGTTTCTCGACTTGTATGTGATCAAATTTTGAATTAGGTGTTGAATTAATTTCAACACTTAGTTTATATGAGCCTCATCACTCAAAGGAGGCATCTACATACTTAGGTTGACTTGGTTGGGGATGTTAATAAAATAAATTTAAAAAAATTCATTTAATCCAATCATAACCCTCTCTTAAATTATTTTTCTGTTTAAATTTCGATTCGGGCCCCTTATTTCAATATAAATCACATCATTATATCCATCATAAATTGCATTTCTTCTCTTCATTCAATAAAATCACAACATTTAATTTATTATAAATTTCCTCTCCATTGCATGAGTTTAAAATTTTATCTCCTTACTCAATGAAATCGTAACCCCCTCCATATGAATTGAATTTCACCCACATTTAAAATCAATCCTCCTTATTGGGGCTAAAACCTAATTTTAAAAGCCTTTCATTTGATTTGAGCTTCATATACATTAAAATGGGACCATTTTATCATTATTTCCATACAATCCACTAAAGAAATATGCCTTGATTCAAAATTGCATCGCCCATTATTTATAAAATTGATGTCTTTTCATTAAATTCAATCCATTTTCTACCTCCATATAATTCATACCTTTACTCAATCACTATTTGCAAGTTCGATGAGGGCTTGCACTTAATTTATGGTTTAAATCACTCATTAATCTTGGATTGGAAATCATCATAGAGTTACAAAAAGGCTATGTGGAAACTACCACTCGCTTAGGGAAACTTAGAATCCAAGAGTGGAAATTGAGCTATAGTTAGGAAAAACCACTATGAGTAAGGTGGAAACAACTACCAAGCTAGGGAAAACCATCATATATCAAGTGGAAACCACCCTTGACTTAGTAAAAAATACTATGGATAAATTAGGAACCATCACTAAGATAGAAAAAAACATCATACATGAAGTGGAAACCACCCTTGACTTAGGCAAAATTTAAAAACTCATTTCATGGAAATTATACCCCACTTAGGCAAATACCCAAGTGCTTGGTGAAAACTCTTATCTAATTAGGAAAAGTGTTGCAAATGATAAATGGAAAACATCATCCATTTAGGTAAACTTGGAATGAGAAGTGTAAATATGATCCAACTTAGGTGAGTGCACCTAATGTGAAGTGGCAATTAAGCCCAACTTAGGAAAATTTGAATATGCAAAGTGGAAACTGTCAACAGCTTAGGAGAAATTCTAAAATGGAAAGTATAAATTGAGACCAAACTAGGAGTCTTGTCAAAAATTTAGCATCAATAAGGTGAATTCCTATTAAAGAGGGTAAAAATCAAGACAAAATAAAGTGCACAAAGAAGGGCCAATGTTGGGATTATGGTATGAATAAGGTAGGATAAAATAGTTGTATAAAATATAACATTCAAGTATAAGTTACATTCTTGTACTTAAATTATATTTTATATAAATACTATGAGGATATTTTAGAGTGGTTTCAAATTTATAGGAGTTATAATGGAGATTTTATATTTTGGGAGATTCTAAAAAAATTTAGACAGCCAAATTTTAGGAGTCAACATACTTCCATTAGTGTTATTTTTCAAGTTAAACCTCCATCTCTTCTTTCTTTTCACATTTCACTCTATCCTTTTACACTTTGGTTACAAATATCCTAACTTTTTTTGCACATACTTAACCATATTGGCCTAGCTCTCACTCATATCCCTAGCTGAAGGCTCCCTAGCATGCCAAATTTTCCTAAACCTCACAACACACCCAATACATTCATCGACTATGAAATATACATCTAAATATAATTGACTACTCCTAAGAAATTCCAGACCATAATGGAAGCCCCTCCTTATATAAACCTTGAAATGGGATTGGTATGCAATATATTTAGTTATACACTTTAAACGAAATATATCACCATTATCAACAATGGTATTCAACAAGGGCTTCCACAATAAATTACTACACTATAGACCAAAAACTAGACCTAAATCAACCACACAATACCCAAAACCCATATGTACCCTTTGGATGTACCAGCATAGTATTCAAATCTAATAAAAACATAGATCAAAATGGAACCAAAAGAGTGAAGTATGCTATCCTTTCCTATTTTTTCTAGAGGGTTCACTGACCTAGTAGTCTTGTAGACCATAATTCATGAGAGGTATTTTCTCCATATTTTGGTGCTTGAATTTCATTTCCATATTCTTCTTCTCCATTTAAATTACACACAAATTATCCTATAGTAATTCCCAACCAATAACCACATCCTCTCTCCACTCTTTTAGACTCGACACTACACTCCATACTAGAAAAAATTTAAAATAAGACCACCCTTAATTCACCATACACAAAAAACCTTCCTCTACATGAAACACTTTCCCTGGTTCAACCATAGCCAGAATTAGCATAATCTCTTTAAGCCACTTTGATACATACTTTCAAAATCCACATCGCTTCCTCTCTCGATCCCAACTCCAACACCCATGCCAAAAGAAATGAGGAAATATCAATAATGACATGGTACCTATGATCTGAGTTGAGAAACTCCTCTCCAAACAATAGTTGTATAATTCTCCACAATTCCATGTTATCTTGGGAGAATACATTATTCATTTTCTTCACTAATATTTCTTCTAAAAAACATTTCTATTGGCTAGCCGTATAAATGGTAAAGTTGGCTTCCATTGCTGTTGTAATCCACACAAAAACTCATACTCATAGAGAAAGGCACTTGAGAAATATCTATAAACCCATCAAAAAGGAAAAAAATAAATTTGTCCTCTTACACAATTTGAAGTCATCATTATTGTGAGAGGTTGCAAGTGTAATGGTACCAATCAACCATAGGTAATAACACATTTCCTCATCAATTGGTGAACTAGAATTTATCCCCCACTCAAACATATAAACACCATGTTGGATCATGCCAAACAATATATGTGATCTCTGATAGGATTTGGCATTGTACTATCCTAAAAAGTTAGCACCCATAATTGGATATTCTATTAGGATCCATTAGAACCCATTTTGGTGATTTCAAGGTCAAAGTGTCCATTAGGCTTGATCATGACAACCTATTCTTTTTCCTTCCGCATCTTTTCACTCCTCCTGATAGCTCGTTCAAATCTAGGCTGAGCCTACTAGGAATAGAATATTTCAAATGTTTTAATCCCAGAAACATAATGTTTCAAATTTTTTTCCCACTTATTTAGGACCAAATTTGTCTTGGGACCATATGTTGGGGTTCTGTCAGGAAATTTGATCCATGTGGTTGGCCTGGATTATTCTTGAATGCCAAAATTTAGGATTAAGTATATAAATTTGTGTGTGTGTAAAATCCACAATTACAAACCTGCATGAAACATTAATTCAATCAAAATATAAATTCAAATTTAATAGATCTATTGTAATTAATATTCAAATTGAAATGATTGAGAGAATCTCATGGATCTCTTGATTCAATTATGCTCTAATATGATGGATTGATGCAAAAGATAAGTTAATTGATGTACATTAAGATAACCTCCATGCTCAAATCCTCCTAAAACCTTAAGATAATTTTTCATTATGATGTTACTAAATGCAATTACAAAATTTGTCTTCAAAGATAGTGGATGCAAATTGACTATAAATATGATACTTGAATGAAATTGGGATCCTTTACTCTAATTATGCATCCCATTTATAGTATTTCCTATGGGGTAGGAGTTGAATTAAGTAACCATGATTAGGCATAAGGTTGATATGTGTTTGTTGAGGTGTCTCATTTGGAGGGACAAGATTGATTTTCCAAAATGAATGGTTAAGATAACAAAGTTTTTGAGTGATCCTTGTGCACATTTTACTCTCCTCCTATTGGTTAGTTGATTTTTTTCATGTAGTGGTAGGCGAGGAATTTATGAGTAATTAATTAAAAATAATTAATTAATTATCCATATATTTATTATTGAATGTGTTGGATTTAATGATTTAAATGAACTACATAATTAAATCATATAGTTATTTAATATTTAATTTTGATTAATACAAATGGATTTAATATAGTGATTTGAATGGTCTTGACCAATTTTAGGTGTATACAAAATAGTAAATCTCTCTCCTCATTTTGTAGATCACAACTATATGCAAGCATTTTGGTAATCAAGCCATCAAGTTTTCAAGTGCAATTGAGAAATTGGATTCAAGATTTGGAGGCAAGCATCCAAGATCAAGTTCTCCAAGTCTCCAACTCTTAAAGATCATTAAAGTCAAAGGAAATATTATCCAATTAAAGAAATTTTATCTCTCATGATGGAAAAGTAGAGGAATTATCAACCAACCAAGAAAATCCTTCTCCCATTCTCATCCATTCTCCTTCTTTGCAAGTGATTATCATGTTGGAGATTTGATTCAGAGTAGTTGATTGATTGTATGTTTGTCATTGATTACAACATATAATACACAGTAGTAATTATGTATGATCTTATCTGAATGATGACATGAAGACTTGTGTGGATAGATACATGTTGTTGACATGTTTATTATGTTATGTTCATACACGCAAACTTAGATATGATGTTTCAGTAAAGTTACGTAATTCTGTTATTAGCAGTTACAGTTCTGGAAGTATAACTGTTTAGGGCCGACATATATAACATGTTACATGAGTTGTGCCTATCTTCAAGATATGCATGTGTATATTCATGTTTATTTATGAGTTGTTGATACAAATAAAAAGGTGCCAAAAATGTTTCAAGATGATTGCAAAGTTATGGTTAATTTGGTGAGGCCGACTTAGTGAAGTGTCGCGTCTGTTCAACATTGACTTGCGCAGACTTAATATTGTTTGTGTTCTTAGTTAAGCTAACTAAGATATTGATGAAGTGTTTCTAAGAGCTGACATGACCTTCTAGTTTTGAGAAGATACTTATAGTAGTTCAATTGTGATACGCTAAGTGTGAATGATACGAAATGTGAAGAAAGATGTACATAGAAGATTATCTGAGTTGGTTCATTCATCAAGGATCTATGTGAAGAAGAAGTGAAATATTGTAATACACTAGAATTGATCAAAATAGAAGGTCTACTCTACATTTCATCATCAGATATAGTGCATATCTATTATTCAGAAGGTTGTAGCCTTCACCATCAAGCAGTGAGCTTTTGGACAGTGAGTCCACCACCCCTAACAGGGTTATTTATAAAAGACTCCTAATAGGGTGTGACCCTTAACCAGGTCACTATACTTATTGCATTTTATTGTACAACTCCTAACAGGGTTGAAATATCTTCTAACAGGGATTATTACAAACAAGTATAGTTTATTGTGGGTGCTAATTCTCATCGGGGTTTTTACCATTTGGTTTCCCCATAATCAAATTATGTGTTGAGTACTGTGTTATCTAATTATGCATTTAATTTATTGTACACTTAAGTTAAAGAAGTAAAAATAATGAAGTAACTGATAAATGATTCACCCCCCATCTCAGTTATCCTTTGGGACTATTCTAACAATTGGTATTAGAGCCAAGTTCCTTGGAGAAGAAGCCTAATAGCTTAAGGTAGATCAAGATGTCTTACTTCAGAAAAGAAAGCCCTAAGTTTGATGGAGAAAATTATTTGGATTGGAAAAACAAAATGATAACACATCTACAGTGTATTGGCTT
>MU223971.1:2010190-2026320 GCA_018584345.1 Thuja plicata | reverse complement strand
AATCAGAGAATGTAAAGCTTCATGTTTATACAGATGCAGATTGGGCAAGTTGTATTGATGACAGAAAGAGCACTTCAGGAGGAGCAGTATTCCTTGGAGACAGGTTGGTTTCTTGGATAAGCAAGAATCAAAACTATATTTCTCAGTCAACAGCAAAAGCTAAATATGTTGCAGGAGCACTAAATTGTTCAACCATGATTTGGATCAAGCAGATGGTTAAAGAATTTGGCATTTAGGTTGATTATCCTATTGTCATTCATTATAATAATACTAGCACTATCAACATGTCTAAGAACCCTGTCATGCACGCAAAGAAAAAACACATAGAGATCAAGTACCATTTCTTAAGAGAGAAGGTTGTAGACAAAGAAGTGAAATTGGACTATGTGAGCACCAAAGAATAGTTGGAAGATATTTTTACAAATCCCTTATCAAAGGATACTTTTGAGTATCTCAGGGGGAAGTTGGGAGTAATTCCCTCTCCTAAGTCTGTTTAGAAGAAGCAGCAAAGACATCAATCATTATGTGAATGATGAATGGTTGACTACTCTACTTCTGGAGTAGTACTCGTGCCTAAAGAACTATGGCGCCCTTTTCCATTGATGTTAAAGGGGGAGTATATAGTAAAGAGGAGAATGTACTAAGGGGGAGCCTATACTCTAGGGGAGTATATAGATGAAACAAAAACTCAGACAGAGGAACTGCAGCAGTTTAGAGGAATCTTTGATGAGGATATTGAGAAGATTGTAAAAGAAAGAGGATGCCATGAACAGAGGATGTTTTTGATACCATATGTTGCCATCAATGTCAAAGAGGGAGATTGCTGGAGATTTGATTTAGAGAAGTTGATTGATTGTATGTTTTTCATTGATGACAACATATAATACACAGTAGTAATTCTGTATGAACTTATCTGAATGATGACATGAAGACTTGTGTGGATAGATACATGTTTTTGACATGTTTATTGTGTTATGTTCATACACACATACTGAGATATGATGTTTTAGTAAAGTTATGCAATTCTATTATTAGTAGTTATAGTTCTGGAAGCATAACTATTTAGGGCCAACATATATAATGTGTTACATGAGTTGCACCTATCTTCAGGATATGCGTGTGTATATTCATGTTTAGTTATGAGTTGTTGATACAAATACAAAGGTGCCAAACGTGTTTCAAGATGATTGCAAAGTTATGGTTAATTTGGTGAGGCTGACTCAGTGAAGCATCGCGTCTGTTCAACATTGACTTGCATAGACTTAATATTGTTTGCATGCTTAGTTAAGCTGAATAAGATATTGATGAAGTGTTTCTAAGAGCTGACATGACCTTCTAGTTTGGAGAAGATAATTATAGTAGTTCAATTGTGATACGCCAAGTGTGAATGATACAAAATGTGAAGATGTATAGAGTAGATTATCCGAGTTGGTTCATTCATCAAGGATCTATGTGAAGAAGAAGTGAAAGATTGGAATACACTGGAACTAATCAAGATAGTAGGTCTACTCTATATTTCATCATTAGATATAGTGCATATATGTTAATCAGAAGGTTGTAGCCTTCACCATCAAGTAGTGAGCTTTTGGATAGTGAGTCCACCACCCCTAATAGGGTTATTTATAAAAGACTCCTAATAGGGTCCGACCCTTAACCAGGTCACTATACTTATTGCATTGTATTGTACAACTCTTAACAGGGTTGAAATATCTTCTAACAGGGATTACTCCAAATAAGTATAGTTTATTGTGGGTGCTAATTCCCACCGGGGTTTTTACCATTTGGTTTCCCAGTAATCAAATTATGTGTTGAGTACTATGTTATCTGATTATGCATTTACTTTTTTGTACACTTAATTTAAATAAGTAAAAAGACTAAATTAACTGATAACTGATTCACCCCCCCCCCCTCTCTGTTACCCTTTGGGACTATTCTAACATATCAAACATATCTACATTAAAGATCTAGAAATTAAAATCATAGATCCATGAATTTGTGAGAGAATTGTTAATTTATACTCTAANTGATTCCCCCCCCCCCCCTCTCTGTTACCCTTTGGGACTATTCTAACATATCAAACATATCTACATTAAAGATCTAGAAATTAAAATCATAGATCCATGAATTTGTGAGAGAATTGTTAATTTATACTCTAAATTTTAAGGTCAACTCCTTTCTTTCAAGTACATTCAAGAATCTTCATGGGTATTAACAATTTTTACATCCATCCATGAGGGTTTATGGAAGGTTAATCAAACATAAATACCTTTTGACATACTTTACTTTATGAACTTTCATTTTGTTTTCAAGGTTGATTCCTAAACAAGGTTTTGACCAAGGAAAACCCCTTTAGACAATATTTTCTCTATTTTTGTGTGTGCAGGAATAGGTGTAGACGTTCAAAAATGGTTCGAGCATGCTAGTCTACGTGTTTAACATTTTTGGTGTTACAATTGAAACATTATTTTGCATTCTAATAATTTATGTGTTTGAAGGAATAGGTTATAGAGTTGCTATCAGAAAGTTAGAAGGATCGTTCATAGTTGGAAGTTCCCATAAAATTTTAGGAAAAAACACGTGGAATAAAACATTTCAAACATTCTATTTCTAGGTATAGAATATTTCAAACATTTTGTACCCTGCATTGTGTTTCTATATTTTAGGTACAAGTGAGATCTATTCTCTGGTTTCTATTTTTATCAGTTACAACTCTCTGTCATAATGTATCAGTTTATTATTCACATTTTTTCACCTACTTGTCCATTTTGTCATCTGCATTACATTTCTCCTATCATTTTCATCAATTCCACATTCATTCAAGCATCACTACCCCTTTCAGCACTTTATTCTCCTCTTGATATTAGTGGTGGCATCTTCCTTCCAAATGTGGAATTAATGAGGATAGGAACTAATCACCTATTTTCATTATTTCCCATTCCTCATTTTCCAACTATACATTTTTTGTGAACTTGAATCTTCTTACATGCTTCTGATTTTTGGTAGTAGTATCTTCTTTACATGTATAGATCTACTTGCATTCATTTTATTAGATATTCATATTTGATTGTTACACATGGTTTTCATTAAAATTTTCTATTATACTTAGTTTATTTTCATCTCTTTAAAATTAAATATTGGCATTAGATTTGTCTATCTTTCATTCTTTTGTGCATGAGTGTTATTACCTTAAGTCCTAACTATATAATTTTGGTTAGGAGAAGCCTTATACTTATGGGTTCCTTTGATCCTAAGTCCTCTATTTTTCCTAGGAATATTTATGAGACCAATATGCCTACTAATGGAATTTCCCCTATTATTGAGAATAACTCTTCCCACTCTTATCATGATGAATATGATACCTTAATATTTCTTCCTATGAAAGTTCAAAATATTTCCCATGGCTTTGAAATTTTTTATAAATGGTTAGCACAATAAAATTCAAAACCCGAGGTCATCTCCATTGTAGAGGGGTTGAGGAAGATAATTTATAACGATGAACATGATGTTAAAATCATGCACATTATCTCTCATCTCACTGACAAAAATGTCAAGCCTATTAGATATTTTTCCCAAGATCTAGGTTTCATTCCACCTACTACTAGTATTGAGACCTCCATTCCTATCTCTACTTCTATTCCTAGTGTATCCACTTATGCTCCACCTATCACAACTACTTCCATTCAAAACATTAATCCTACACATATTAGTATTACTAATTTTATTATTTCCACTATTCCTTCAAGTATTTCATGTGTCTCTCTACCTTCTTCCATTCCCTCTTAAAATAGTGTTCCTTTTTCATATTTTACTATTCCTTCCATTTCTGATAATGGTCCAAACATTTCACACATATCCTACCAATCTTTCTACTTATTCTACCATTAATATTTTGGCTCAAATCTTGTCTTCTTTACAAAAATGAATTTCTTCTATGACCCAATCCAAACTCAATATTCCTACTGGTGACATTTCTAGTCCTTTTTCCTTTAATATAATTTGTGCTATTATCCCTCAATACATGGAAGTTCCTCACCTAGAGACTTATAATGGTAAAGGTGGTCCTTTGACCCATGTCAAAACTTTCCAAACATTGTGTAGTGATTTCTCTCATGATCATAGGTTCATGGATAAATTTATTACTAAAACCTTCCAAGATAAAGCCTTGTAATGGTATGGTTTCCTGCCTCCCTATTCCATTGGTTCCTTCCAAAATATTTCTAGTGCTTTCATCCAACAATTTTAGAAAAACATTGGCTCTAACGTTTGTTTGATTGATTTAATGCATTGTAAATAAGGTATTAAAGAAAAAGTGATAGATTTTATTGGTAGTTTTAAGAATTTGCATGCTCAGATTTCTTATCTTGTGCCTAATATTGATGTGAAACTTATTTTCAATTCTAATTTACAAAAATATATTAGAGATACGATTCTACTATATTAATTTTCCTCTTTTTACCCAATTGTGCAGTGCTTCATAATTATCATCTTCAAGTGAGTCAATTTATGAGTGCCACTCCAATGGCTCTAGTTGATAAGAGTGATATTGCATCCTAGGCCTATAACAAGTTTCAAAAACCCAAGAACTTCATCAAGATCAATAATCCATCCAACAATATTGACTAGTAAGCAACAGGAACATCCAAAGGTGTGCCTCCTTTGTCATCTATTTTTAGACCTCATAATTTTACACAACTTTCTAAGTCCTTTAATAATGTGATGTTGAAGTTGATTAATGATAAAGTGTTAAATATTTATTATATTAATCCAATTAATACATCAAATAATTTACCAAATCCTTTGATCATAAAGAGTTTTGTCAATACCATCATTAACCTAGTCATAATACTGAGAAGTGTTTCTATTTGAAATCTATTATTCAAGACCTAATTGATTCCAATACTATATGTGTTCAAGGTGTTAATGATCAAGGAAAAATTTCCATCACACCTCCTAACCAAAACTTACAAATCTATACCAATCCTTTACCTTCTCAATCAACCAACATAGTTGAGTCTACACAGTCTTTACCTTCTTCTTCCACTCATGTTGTTGACTATGATGATAAGTATACCGAAGCCAAAATGTTGTCAATCTTATTGATAAATCCAAATGCAAAGATGAGATTTGAATTACCTTTAATCCTAGTGAGACTATTAAGGCATCTTATTGTCCTCTTTATATTTTAGTAAATGTTATTGATTTCTTTTCCTATGGTGTCCTTATTGAACCTAATTATATGGTGAATGTGATAACTATAGAACATCTATACATTAGACAATTGAAACATGATTTATATGAAAAATATGATGTGATGATCCAAAATTTCAATTATTTCACTTATCCTACTCATGGTTCTATCATTTTTTGCATAAAATTTAGTGGTAAACTCTATATGTCACCTTTGTTGTCACCCCAACTTCTGATTAGTTTCAAGTTAGACTTGGTCTTCATTGGCTCACCTCCATGCAATCTGTGGTCTCTCCTATCCATAAGTGTCTAAAATTTCCCCATAATGGAGAAGTCATCATTTTTAATAATAGTCTTTATCAGCTTTAAGTTCCTTGACATTCCTTTGATGTTGACTTCTTTTTGCCTTCTATGCATCAACCCAGTCAACCCCACAAAGATAATCTCTTTCAGTCTTATCTGAAATATAAAATCCAAAAGATCTATAAAATTAACAATCCTAAGGATGTTCTATCTCCTTTCCCTTGACCTGGACCTTTTCCTACACCTCCTACACCTCCCATATATTCTTCTATTCTACCTCCTATATCTTATAAATGTTTAACCAATTTTATCTGTCAACCTAGTGTGGCTCCTTCTATTCTTCCTCCTAAAGAAGAAAAGGGACTAATGTTGATTGATCCTAAACCAAACTAAATCTCAAGTAAAATCAAATGTGATGTAGAAGTATATTGGGTTCCTAGCGATCTTACATAATCTTGGAGGAATTACCTTGTGGTCTGATGAAGTTCCTTATTTTGGGCAGTTTCCTTATATTTTGTGTGTAGTCACTATGTGGAGATCTTTGGAATGTGGGATGAAAAGGGTTTGTTCCTTTCTAGTCATGGAGTCTATGTCTATTATCACACCTCTCAATATTGTGTGGTGTGTGAGATCTAGCATGTCCTTCACTGACTAGTTGTGTTCATCCTGCCACTAGTTCTGTTGCATTCACCGGTTGATTGTTGAAGATTGTGGTTAGGTTTTTGATCAATGGAATTGAAATAAATGGATCTCAAGGTGGAACTACATGTGTGGCTGAATTGGTGGTTGGATCGTACCTAGTGAAATAATTAAATGCATGAATTATTTGGGATTTAGGCTAACCTTGTCTAATACGTTTGTCTTGGGATATGTAATAGTTTGTTAGGATGACCTGGTTGTAGTTGTGTATAAATTTAAGGCTTGAAATTGTAAGAGGAGGATCTTAGAAGGGAATAAAATCTAGAGGTATGATAGTTCTAATATGTATTAGATCATAATGTGGATCTAAGTTGAGTTTCTTTGTATATGGTCGTAACCATAAAGGCCTTACAATCTTACATGTATGAAGAAATTGTGATGAGAAAAGTTGTTTGGATACAAGTCTTGTTGTTCTTGTTGTCTCTTATTGTTTTCCACTGTGTTGACTTAGGCTGTAAGGATGGATGTCTCCTTTGGGGATTTCTCCTTCCTTGGCTGCATAAGGTGGTATCAGAGTTATTTTCAATCTTGTGGTGGTAGTGATCTAAGATATTGGACTTGTAAAGTTCCTAGGGAATTTCTTGTGAGGTGGCAGAAACTAGATTTGGCTTGCATCAATGAAGGACTTGCATAAGAGTGGTTGGAAGGGATTACAGTGAAAGTTTGAGTTGTTTTTACTGGTTGATATCTTGTATGAGTTTATAAGAGTATGATTTGTTGATGTGGTGGTATATATTTTTTGTTATAGAGCTCATGATCCTGTGGGGATCTTGTTGTGGGATGGCTAAATATATATTTGAGCTACAAAGGAAAAGGATTTGCATGAGGATGGATCAAAGAGTAGTTGTTTCTAATTGTGAAACTTGGAGTGTTTTTTAGTCCTTTATACATCCTATTGGTGGATAGATATCCAATTCGAGGTAGGTTGTGAGCACGGTTGATAGATTTTTATGTGAGAGGAAATTGAGATCTTACAGTCAAATCACCGAGTAGAGGTAGTTACACCTTGTGAAGGGAGTGAAGTCACTAGATTAGATGAGACCCAAAAGTGTGAAGAAAATTTTTGAAGACCTTAGGGTTGAGTTGAGGTCTAAGATTTGTAATGCTTTGGTAGGTTTAAGGAAGAATCCTGAACCTAAGAGTGGGTGGGAAGAAGCTACTGAGGATCTGAAGAAGAGGTTTAGTTGGCATCTACCAATCAAGAGGTGGATTGTTTACCCTATGAGAAGGATCTTTCAATGGAGGAGAAGGAAATTAAATGTTTTTTTTGAAGAGGTACACACTAACCTTTATAAGGTTTGGGTGGTAGACCGAATCAATTTTTATAATAAGATGGTTAGGTCTGATGTGAAAATTATAGAGTCTTGTTGTTTGTAATTAGATTGTCGATGATGTGGAGGAGTTACCTTTTTTTATGGTAATGTTGAGGATGTTGGTATTGATGAACTTGTTGATAGGGTTTTCGTTGGAGATGATAATTTTGTTGTTAATGAGGAGTTGCAGACTGGGTTGTTCTAGTTGGATGTTGTTACTTGTGTTGTAGAATTGCAGATGATGGATAAGGATATAGAGATGGATAATGAAAATGGTGAACATATCAAGTTCCTTGTTTTTGATAAAATTATGGTAGAAGTTGATGAGTTGTGTTCAAATATGATGCATTTCCTTAGTAGGTGTGTTGACTGGTTGCTTGTGGGAAGGTTTATCTTTTTGCCTTTGAAGATTGGGAAATCGATGGTCAAAATGAGGTTGTGGTCAGATTTTATAGTGACATCAAAGTGTTAGGAACATGTTTCTATCTACCTTGGGTTTTTGATGTAGGGGAATCTTAGGTTCCTTCCGATCTTCCTTCATCTTGGAGTAATTTCCTTATGGTTTGATGAAGTTCCTTATTTTGGGCAGTTTCCTGAGATTTTGTGTGTGGTCTATCTGTGGAGATATTTGGCATGTGTGATGAAAATTATTTGTTAATTTCTATTCATGGAGGATATTTCTATGATCATACATCTTTAGATGGTGTGGTGTACAAGATATGGCATGTTCTTCATCGACTGGTTCTGTTCATCCTATCAATGATTCTGTTGTATTCATCGGTTGATTATTGAATACTGTGGTGAGGTTTTTGATTGATGGAATTGAATGGTGTGGATATCATGGTGAGCCTACATGTGTGGCCAACTTTGTGGTTGTATCATGCCTAGTGAAATAATCAAATATGTGATTTATTGGGGATTTAAGCCAACCTAGTCTAATACATTTATCATGGGATATGTAATAGTTTGTTAGGTTGTCCTGTTGGTGGTTTTGTATAAAGTTAGGGCTTGTGATTGCAAGCAGGGGATCTTAGAAGGGAGTAACATCTAGAGGGATTATAGTTTTGAGATGTAGCAGATCATAATGTGGATCTGAGTTGAGTTTCTTTGTATATGTATGTAATTGGGAAGGCCTTACAACCTGACATGTATGAATAAATTATGATAATTAAAGTTGTATTTTGGATACAAATATTATTGTTCTTGTTGTTTTCCATTTTTTTGACTTAGGCTACAAGGTTTGACATCTCCTTTGGGGATTTATCCTTCCTTGACTACATCAAAATTTAACTATTGTACCCATGATCACAACCATAAGTGTCATCCTAGAGCCTATGAATGTGCTTCTGAAAACATTCCTCTCCTAAGACACCTATTAAATGATTGATTCCCTTTGACCAACCTATGCATAGCCCAAAGGAGGGAGTTAATTTGAAAAAGATGAAATTGAAAAAGCATAATAATTCTATTCATATCTTGGATTCTATTATAATTAATTTGGATGAAGAATATACTCTTGACAATGATGTTTTTGATTTTTCTAATGAAACTAATTATGATATTCATGCTAGTGATTCTGATGATATGTACGCGATTATTGATGTTAATCATGATCTACCAGCTATATTTACAAAATAATTATCTATTAGTCCTAGTAATGAACAAAGTAACCTATC
Source organism: Thuja plicata (assembly GCA_018584345.1). Classification (NCBI taxonomy): domain Eukaryota; kingdom Viridiplantae; phylum Streptophyta; class Pinopsida; order Cupressales; family Cupressaceae; genus Thuja; species Thuja plicata. The sequence goes on along the minus strand of MU223971.1, from coordinate 2,017,142 downwards.
TTAATATCACGGTCCTTGTTTGGAACTAACTATTGTTCCATCTACTAATCTGGATGTTTCTCCTCTTATGTGTTTCTCACCTTCCCTAAACACTAGAGACCAAGATGGGGGGAAGGAAATATTATGGACTAGATCCTCTTGCATGGTGAATTATTTTGCATTTTCTTATTGTAATGTGCTTCCCTACTTACTATATGTTTTGTTTAGATTTCTTTATATGGCCCTAGTTACTCAGTTGACACAAAGAGATAAAGGAATCAATCCATTATGGAATTCCTCTATTTGTATCTTATTTCTTCTATATGTTGTTACATTTTATGTCATGCATGTGGCACTATTTTTAAATGTGCCTTTATATTATCTGATAGGGGATGATGCAAAATGGTAGCTACCTATTCTTTTTGGTCTCCATGATACCGACCCAAAAATGACTCTTCTTTGTGACTCTTAAGTGCTATTCTTCTAGTTCCACTACCTTTGAGGGATGATGACAGTATCATGTAGGTGATCATGTTGATTCCTTAGATAATAGATTCATTTATGTCCCTTTTTTATGTGTTCTATTTTTCCTAGTTTGTACTTTCTTGGGGGAATTTGATAGTGGAAATGTCTTTTGTGGGTGCATGTATATTCCATTAAATCCATTGCTCCCATTAAGGCATTTGTAATCACTTTAACATGGGGGCATAAACTCTTCTCCTTGTTTCACACTTTGCATGCACACATAATGATTCAATGCAATCTCTCTTGTAGATGGATAAGGAGATGGTGCTTTCCTTATGTTAATATTTTCATTGTATCTGTTAATGGAGACAATTCTATCCTTAAGGAGTGATCCTCATTTTCTAGATCCCTTAATGGAAACAATACTTTCCTTAAGGACCAATCTTCATTTCCTTGATCCCTTTGGAGACAATCATTTCCTTAGGCCTGATCACCTTTGTGGATCCCTTAATAGAGACAAATAATTTCTTTGAGGATTGATCCCCCTTTATGGTCTGACTAGCATAACACAAATTTCTAGACCTTCAATGCCATCTTTTGGAACACTTTCTCTTTGCATGATCTATAGTAAGGCAATACCTTACTAGGATAGTGGTCATGATTATCTCTTCATTCTCTCTCTTCCGAGTGATGCCTCTCTTATTTTGGTTTTGGATTTGATGAGGACATAAGTCACTTGGGGGCTTGATATATTCTTGTGTCCTTGACCTTAATAAGATTGTTCTTATGCATTGATCTACTTTACCGTGAGCATGAGTTTGTCTAATACTCTTTCCAAAGTGAGGGATAAATGTACCATCCTAAAAATTAAGCACCCATAATTAGATTCTCTATTAGGACCAATTCGACCCTATTGTGGTGATTTCAAGGTCAAAGTGTCTATTATTCTTGATTCTGGAAACCTATGCTTTTTACTCCCAGATCTTTTCACTTCTCTTGACATCCAGTTCAAACCTGGGCCCATTCTCCTAAGAAAAAAATGTTTCAAATATTTCATTCACAAGAATAGAATGTTTCAAACATTGTGTTCATGTTTTTTGGGCCCAAATTTTTCCTAGGGACCTATGCTAGGGTTCTATTAGGAAATTTGATCCTATAGTGGTATTGCAATCAAGGTAAGAGGGTCCAAGAAAATGAACAATCCAACCTTGCAGTAAGAATTACGCAGCGGAAACTCAAAGATTTTGAGAAGTAAACACACAGATATAGATATGGAAAACACATGCAACCTTTTCATTAATAGGTAAAACAATTACAAAATTCTAAAATAGTAGTCAACATACCCAACTCCAATGCCAGGGGCTTAATACAAAGAAAACCTACCTATTCTTCCTCACCTACAACTGTAAAATAAGCCTTCTTCAAGCCCTAACTGACTCTCGTAACTTCATCTAGCCTTCTCCAAAACAAGTACCAAGATCCAACATTTAAATATGACCACAACCAAACATGTTGGCCTCAAGATTACATTTTCCAAGATAAACAAAACATGTTACCAACTAACCACCTAGTCGGCTCAGATATAAATATCTTTAACCAATGATTAGATCACAAGATGAGATCATATAAAAAGGTTATTTAAACATGTAGCCACATAAGTAAAATGAGACATAAACACTGTCGATCAAGGAAATCCATCCAAAGATCAAAACATTGATTGGTTCAGAAACATGAATAACACATTCTAAACACAACCAAAGAATACAACATAACTCTAGCATGATAACTCCAAATGAGTTTCTATCATAGGAAAAGATTTAAAATGATCCCTTCAACAAAAATATATGACCACAAATTCCAAGGATCTATAGAACTTGATCACGATAGGAAACACAACAATCGGTGACCAGGAAAAGAAAAAATCAAATTTTTTTGGCTGATGCAAGATTGCAATGAAACCAAGAAGCTCCTGCATCAGACCTAACACAATCAAGGTAAGAGGGTCCAAGAAAAAGAACAATCTAACCTTGAAGAAAGAGTTACACAATAGAAAATGAAATATTTTGAGAAGTAAACACACAGATCTAGAGTATGGGACATACATGCAACCTTTTCATTAACAGGTAAAACACTTACAAAATTCTATAATAGAAGTCAACATGTCCAACTCGGATGCCAGGGACCTATTACAAAGAAAAACTACCTATTATTCCCCATCTATGACTATAAATTAGCCTTCTTCAAGCCCTAACTAAATCTCTTGACTTCCTCCAGCCTCTTCCAAAATAAGGACCAAGATCCATCATTTAAAAATGACCATGACCAAACAGGTCGGCCTCAAGATTACACTTTCTAAGACAAACAAAATATGCTACCAACTAACCACCTAGTCGATCTCAGACCTAAAGATCTTTAACCAATGATTAAATCAAAAGGAGGGATCATACAAACAAATCAGCCAAACACATAGCTACATAGGAAAATGTTCCATAAGCACCAACAATCAAGGAAATCCAACCAAAGATCCAAACATTGATATATTCAGAAATATGAAGAATACATTCTAAACATAACTAATGAATCTATAATAACTCCAACACGATAACTCCAAATAAGTTGTGATCATAGGAAAATCTTCCAAATGATCTCTTGAACACAAATCTATGACCACAACTGCCAAGGATCTATAGAACTTGACCGGGACAAGAAACACAATAACAGGTGACTAGGAACATAAAAAATCAAATGGTTTTAGTTGATTCAAGATTGCAATGAGCCCAAGATGCTCCTGCATCAGACACCCAGGGTTATTTGAAAAGTGAGCCTCTAACTTTTCTATGATGAAGGAGAAATCAATCAGTTTAACTACACATGAGAAATACATGAAGAATCCTCAATTGGTTTTTTATTCCACTTAGCAATATATTCCTCATATTGCTTTCCTCTAGTTCTTTGACCAATTCTAGTATCCAAGATCTGTTCAACCTCCTCATTTTTCTTCTTAGAATATTGTAATTCACTCTCTAATCCATCTCCTTTACTACTATCTAATTTTTGATATTCATACAAGTCTTCTATGTTGAATACACTTGATATGTCCATGTCCTCTGATAACTCAACTTCATAAGAATTCCTAGAATCAAACTTTCTCAAGATCTTACAAGGTCCAAAATTATCACATAATCACCAACTTCAAACTCATTATGTTTCCTCTTCTTATCAACTCTCTCTTTATACCTATCATTCACTCCTTCTAAATGTTTCTTAACTCTATCATGCAAATCCTTCATATTATCGGTATTTTTTTTTTCTTCAACACTCCTCTTTTCTTCAACACTGATATCACTCAATTCTTCTACTCCTTTAGGATGTAAACCATAAACAATCTTGAAAGGTGTTATCCCAATTCTCCTATTCACTAGATTATTCTAAGAAAACTCATCTTATGCCAAAACTAAATCCCAATTACCTACCTTCTCACCAACTAAACATGTTAGTAGATTATCCAAACTTCTGTTAACAACTTCAGTTTGTCCACTAGTCTATGGGTGAAATGTAGAACTAAACTTCAATTTCATGTTAATTTTCCTCCAAATTTTCCTATTAAAATAACCAAGAAACTTAGTATCCCTATTTGAAATAATGCTCTTAGGCAACCCATGCAATCTAACAATGTCCTTGAAAAACAATTGAGCTATATGTACTGCATCTGATGTCTTTATACAAGGAATGAAATGAGCCATCTTTGAAAACCTATAAACCACTACAAACACTCAATCATTACCTCTTTGTCTTTGGAAAAATAAAAACAAAATCCATGCCAATCTCCTCCACAAACTTCTCTGGTACAAGAAACGGTAAATACAACCTAGTATTCTGACTATTCCCTTTAGTAACTTGACAAATCATGCACTTCTGAATGAAATTTATAAAATCCTTATGAATCTGCAGCTAATAAAACTACTCCTTGATAACTATTACTATCTTATCAATCCCAAAGTGTCCAGCTAATCCTCCACCACTAGTATATTAGACCTATATTTTAGACCAAAATTTTCAATGGCAGGCCAATTTGGCTTGTGAAACTCTCTTTTTTTTGTTTATGCTGCCGAAAATGTCAAAATATAGACATCTATTAAGTTTAAGAGGAAATGTCAAAATATCGACAAACACGGGATTATATAGAAAAAAAAAGTGTTAAACACAATTTTCATTTGCTTTCGGTGGGAGGAGGTGGGTTCGTGACTGCGATTTCACACAATAGGTAAGGGCACTTAGCCGCTGGAGGCATTTCCCACTTCCCTACTCTAGGATTTTTTTAACTTCTTATTTTTGTTTATGAATTCTTAGGTGGTTGAAGGTGTACAAACAATCTAAATCTATTCGAAGGCATAAACAACAACATTAAATGCTTCATATTGTCCAAATAAATGCGCTCCAGGAACAAGGATAGGGTATGTTCTTGCCACACAAATACACAATGATAAAACTATGTAGAAGAACAATTAGAACCAATTTCATTGGGGCAGAATAATATTGATTTTAGATAAATAAATAAATTAGTATTACCTTTGATCTGTATAAACTAAAACCATAAACAAATCTTCTCTCAACTTTTGTGTGAGATTGTTGGATATATTTTACCTTTGTATATATTATCATTCAGACCATTTTTATGATTTATTACTCTTTTCCAAGATAGTTCAACTTATAACGCAAGTCCAACAATAGTAGCATAGGTCTACAAACCAATCTAATTAATATAGAGGACATTAAAAAGCCACCAAAATCATCACTTGCCATCATTCAACACTAACCTGTAAATGCCTGGCATGTAAAGAGAGCATGCATATGAAAATAGATATTCAGATCTCTTTTTGTTTTTTTTTTCTTTATTTTATTGTCATTTTCCATCTATAGTATCATCAGTTCATGTTTTACGATAGCTTCCTGCAAAACAGACAAAACAAGTTGAATTTTATGTTTCGTTGTTCAGGTGACTTCAAGATGCATGGTAATTAGGGCATTTACACTCTCATAACAAAGATCCCTTATGCACTCTAATAGGTCTCGAAGGAAGGAGATTGAAGTCCCGTGTAAATCATCTAAAATTTCAAAATATTGAAATATTCTTTGCTAGTAGAATGCTGATAATTATGAAGCTTCATAATAATATACATTCCAATAATACCCTGCACAAAATCACCCAATATTGTGAACCATCATTATGGTATTAATGACATTAAATGAGCTTAAAAAATTAAGAGTAAGAAGAGTCTGTCTTGAAATAAATGGAACAGTGATAATTGAAATGGTAAACATATAAAGGATATAATGATAACTTTTCAAATCGATTAGGGTTGGACATGATTGTAGAATTCTGATGCAGGAGCATCCTGGGTGTAAGAGCAATCTTGCATCACCCAGGGCTACCTTGTGCAGAGCTGCTGTTTATGGAAACTTGCTATTTTTAGTAAGTTGGTCATACGACCTTGGAATGTTCTGATTTTACATGTGGAGGTTCATCTCAGTCATATCATCTTGCCAGTAAAGTTTCATGGCTAGATCAGGTCTACTTTTGAAGATATTGAAAATTTTCGGTATTGAAAACAGGGCACAGAAACTTTGAGCTCAATTTTGAAAGCTTTAGAGGCCCCGAATGAGGTCAAAACTTGGGTTGAATGAAGCTTTCTTAATTTAGGTGTTGTAGAGCACTTCGTGGCATTTCTGAAATGGAGTTATAATAGTCAATAAGGTCAACTAGTGTTGACTTATGGTCTCTAGAAGTTGGGCCACCTGAAATAGCAGAAAATAATTTTCCTTCAAAATTTTTGTTCGGGTTTCAAAAGTTATTTTGAGCCGACTTTGATGTACTAAATTGAAAAATAAAATAATTCTAAGTTTGGTTGGCCCTAAGGGCTAAATTTATGGAACCTTCTCGAGCGGTGGAAATTGCCTATATAAAGAAGGCCTGTAGTGTTGTCTTAGGCAATTCGGGGCAGTTCTGGGTGGATCTGAGTAATAATTTGAGGCCTTGGCCTACAGAATATTGTAAGGGAAATGCCCATGTGGCTTGCATATTGTAATTCTAAAATTTTGTAATTCCACATTTGTGGAAATAATAAGAAGCCCATTTTCTGTTCTTGTAAATTTTTGTTGCTTCTCTATTTTTTTTATGTGTTTGTGGTATTAAGGGGAGCACCCTTCATCAAGTGGTATCAAAGCAGGAGTTCTTGAGTGTGTAAATAGATTGCCAACTGTGAGGCAGTTTGCACCAGGACCGTGGGTCAGGGTTTTTGTGTAAACAGATCGTCGACTGTGAGGCAGTTTGCACCAGGACCGTGGTTAGGGTTTCAATGCACATCATAAGAATGCCTCCATGAAGGGAACATGGCGGAAGAGCTGGTGTTGTGACACCTAAGGTTAGAGAGCTCCAGAGACAAGTGCGAGCATTGCAAGAAGAGATTCACAGAGGAATGAATCTTAATGTTAGAAATGAAAGTGAGGA
>MU223971.1:1939134-1989943 GCA_018584345.1 Thuja plicata | reverse complement strand
TGTAAACATTTTAATAAAATTCTATTAAAATGTTTGCAGTTGCCTCATTTAACTTGAGGTTTGTCCTATATTATTTTTGTCATTATGGCCCTCCTCCGCTCTCTAAATTTATTCCTTATCTATGGTCCTGGGATCCTGCATTGTCAACTTGGAACCAGAGGAGTAGAAGTTGATCTTCATCATCTGGGTATACAACTCAATTATGTTGTATTTCCAAAAAATTGTGACCATGATGCCTACATTTATGTTTCTCATCTATTGTCTCCTAGGACCCCTTATGACCCTTTACGACCATTTATGACCTCTAAGAATACATCTTAGAGGTCTTAAAATGTCGTAAAGGGTCATAAGAGGCTCCTAGGAGGGGCCATATGAGCTTCCACCTTCACGTGGTTGGCCTTGTTAAGTAGAGAATGTTAATTAAACTATTCTCAAAACATAATTGTAGGCATCATGGTCACATTTTTTTGGAGAAAACATAATTGAGTTGTATACCTACACGGAGAGCAATTTCTACACCTCCGATTCCAAGTTGACACTGTGGGATGGATAACAACTTGGATCTGGAGGTGCAGAAGTTGCTCTCCATCGTCTGGGTATACCACTCAATTACATTGTCTCCAAAAAAATGTGACCATGATGCCTACAATTATGTTTCTCAAAGAATGTTAAACTATTCTCGAAACAAAGAGAAGCTGGCAACAACCAACAGAATGAGTGTGGACACCTGAAGATAAATATCAAATAGGGGAAAAGCAACTACAACAACAGAGGCAATAGTTGTAGATACAGATGAGGATATTGCAAAAATCCCTAATTTAGTGTTTCAGAGAACAAATGATAGACTATGAATTAGGGATTTCTGTGATATCATCATCTAAATCTACATCTATTTTATTTACATTGGAATGCAACCTGCCGATATTGATACTACACCGGCCGAGCACGATGGAGGCATCAATTCTGATGTGAATTGTAGTACTCAAGGTATACATTTTCTATTCAAATTTTGATTAATGAATATTTAATACAAGAAAACATATTAAATTGTTTAAGGTGGATTAGTTGTGATGATGAGACGCGCTATTTAGATGTTAACTGTGATAGTCTCTTGGTTTCAGGCAATGTAGAAGGAGAAGCCTAGTTCCATATGTAATCTCGTAGAATATGCACGGATATCAGGTGGAGTTAAAAAACACAAGAAGGCTACATTTTTGATAGAGGTCTTTAATTGCGTATTTTAAGTTATAAACCATCACAAAAATGTAAATGTGTTGTGTTTTTTCAACTCCACCTACTATCCGTGCATATTCTTCTTGTGTTGCACGTGCATTCTCGATTCACAGTGGGAAAAATCTTATTTTCAATGTGAGGGAGAGAAGCCAAACACAAAGAACATGCAAATAAACATGACAACTACAAAACATAAATGTAGGTATCACAATAGCTGAGAAACATAAGTGTAGGCATCATGGTCCCAATTAATTAGAGACACAACATAATTGAATGCTATACCTAGAAAATGCAACACAACCACTACTCCTGTAGTTCTAAGTTGACACTGTGGATCCAAAAACCATATATAGATTCCTTATCTTTGGTTTTTGGATCCCATAGTGTCAACTTAGAACTACAGGAGTAGTGGTTGCATTGCATCATCTGGGTGTACCACTCAATTATGTTGTGTTTCCAAAACATTGTGACCATGATGCCTACATTTATGTTTCTTAGTTGTTGTGTCCTAGGACCCCTTATGACCCTTTACGACCGTCTATAACCTCTAAGAATACATCTTAGAGGTCTTAAAATGTCGTAAAGGGTCATAAGAGGCTCCTAGGAGGGGCCAGATCAGCTTCCACCTTCACGTGGTTGGCCCTATTAAGTAGAGAATGTTAATTAAACTATTCTCAAAACATAATTGTAGGCATCATGGTCACATTTTTTTGGAGACAACATAATTGAGTTGTATACCTACATGGAGAGCAATTTTTGCACCTCCGATTCCAAGTTGACAATGCGAGATGGATAACAACTTGGATCCGAAGGTGGAGAAGTTGCTCTCCATCGTCTGGGTATACCACTCAATTACATTGTTCCCAAAAAAATGTGACCATCATGCCTACAATTATGTTTCTTAGAGAATGTTAAACTATTCTTGAAACAAATAGAAGCTCAAAGAGAAGCTAGCAACAACCAACAGAATGAGTGTGGACACCTAAAGATAAATATCAAATAGGGGAAAAGCACCTACAACAATAGAGGCAATAGCTATAGATACAGATGAGGATATCATAGAAATCCCTAATTTAGTGTTTCATAGAACAAACGATAGACTGTGAATTAGGAATTTCTGCGATATCGTCATCTAAATCTACATCTATTTTATTTACATTGGAATGCAACCTGCCGATATTGATACTGCACCGGCCGAGCATGATGGAGGCATCGATCAATTCTAATGTGAATTGTAGTACTCAAGGTATACATTTTCTATTTGAATTTTGATTAATGAATATTTAATACAAGAAAACATATTCAATTGTCTAAGGTGGATTAGTTGTGATGATGAGATGTGCCATTGTGATGAATACCAATTTTGTTCTTATCAAATTGTCAAAACATTTAAATAGCCTTTCAAACTACTATTAAAAATAAAATATTTAATCAACATTTACTTATAGATTTGTCTCCTTGTCTGAGTTTGATATGTAGATATGCATATCAAACTCAGACAAGCACACAAATCTGTAGGTAAACAAAGCTTTCTTAGTCAGTTTGATTTTTCTTGAGGCTATGAATATATAGTACAATGAAAATGCTTTGTTCAATCACCATCATTTTTTTTTAACTAAAAATTAGTATTGGTCGATTTTTTGACCTTTAAATAACATTAATTCGATGACAAAATGGATGAAATTTGACCAGGATGCTATACATTCGACGGTCTATTCAATGAATTTAGGTGGATTTTTTGATGACCAAATAGTCTCAATTTTGACATTTACACCAATTGATTGACATGTTATTCTTCCAGTTCCAAGGGATTGTTTCAGTCGATAATTCAACCAATTATGGGGTCAAAATTTTGACTATTATTTACCATGTGGAAATTTTGACAAAAAAAGATCAACGACAGTTTTAGTCGACTATTTGACCAATTGTTGTAGAAAATTCAACTAATTCTCATCGAAATTTAAGGTAAAATTTACTAGTGCACAATGTTTCTTCTTAATCAAACTTTCCCTCATAGATTCTCTTGGTGTACACACCTAAATTCCTTTGAACAACAATCCATTCTTTATGAAATAATCCAAAAAAGAACTCCTATCAGTAACCAAAGGTTCCTTACAAGATTTCCAAGGCTCAACAAAATCAAGATCATCCTTATACAAAGTCTTCAATTCATCAAATCCAAGCATTGTTACCTTCATCTATGTCATAATATTCCTTCTTCTACTCAAAGCATCAAGAAATTTGTTATACTTATGACTCCTATGATTCAAAACAAATGAGTAACTCTGTAAGAGTTCAACCCATCTCATATGTCTCTGATTCAACTTACTTTGACTATGCAAATATTGTAAATCTTGACGATCAACATACAACACAAACTCCTTAGGCAATATGTAATGTCTCCACTTCTTCAAAGCTTGAACAATAGAATTAAATTCTTGATCATATATAGAATACTTTCTCCTTGTATCATTCAAATTTTCACTAAAGTAAGAAACTAGTCTACCTTCTTGACTTAGTACTACTCACTCCCACTAGAATCAAAATCTACTTAAAATACCTTATTAAAATTTGGTAGTGCTAACATAGGTTGTTTAGTTACCTTTTGATTCAATAAATCAAAGATTCTTTGTGCTTCATGTCTGCATTTGAATTCCTTCTTATCTCCCCTAATTTTCTCAGTCATAGCATTGCAAAAAGAACTAAAATTTCCAAGCCATGAAATGATCTTACCTCACGGACACTTTCAGGTTCAATCCAGTCAACAATTTCTCTAACCTTCTCAGGGTCCATCTTTAAACTATCAGGAGAAATCAAAAATCCAAGGTATACAAGATCATTCTTCGTAAAAGTACACTTCTTCAAATTTATCAACAACTTCTCCTCTCTTAACCTCTACAATACTTTCCTTACATGCAACAATTTTTCATCTTCTATCTTACTAAAAATTAGATTGTGATCCAAATAAACTATAACAAATTTACCTAAAAATTCCTTCAAGACTTCATTCATCAGCCTCATGAAAGTACTTGGTGCTAGACAAACCAAAAGGAATTACCAACCACTCATTAAAAATTTCCTTAGTCTTAAAGGTAGTCTTCCATTCATCACCTTCTCATATTCTTATCTGATGATAACCACTCTTCAAATCAATCTTTGTGAAATAGTTATCTCCACTCAAACAATCCATTTTGTCACCCATCCTAGGTAAAGGAAACTGGTACTTGATAGTAATCTTGTTTATTGCTCTAAAATTTGTACACATCCTCCACTTTCCATCCTTCTTAGGTTCCAATATTTCAGGTACCACACAAGGACTCTTGAACTTTCTCTAACTAACCCTTTCTTCAACAACTCATGTACTGGTGTCAACTTGTGTATTTATTTATTAGGAAAATAGCTCTAGGAATTAGGTCCAAGTAATGAGGGATACTCCTATCTAGTGGAAAACCATTGGTTACATTACTTAAAATCATATCTGCATACTTATCCAACATGTCCTTAATCTTTTTAGGGTATTCACCACTCATATCTATGTCTATAATGTTCTTTGGAACAATAGAAAAACAAAAATTCTCATGTTTCATACCTTCCAATAATTTCCTTCCATCAACCATGAAAATTATAGCACTAGTACAAACTTCCCCTTTAAAAGGTTCCTCCAAAGGCATCAATATCTACTTCATGCCATTAGCCACAAAAGTATATGTATTTCTTCTTCCATTATGTATAGTTTGTCTATCATACTGCCAAGGTCTACCCAAAAAAAAATTACATACATCCATAGGCATTATACAACACAATAATTCATCATGATATCACCCTATTTTCAACTTAACCCAACATTTTTCACTTACCAACACCTTGTGATCATCTTTTATCCATGCAATCTGATAGGGATTGGAATGTTTCAACCTCTACAACTACAACTTATCTACCATTTCTTTAGATGCTAAATTTTTAGAACTACCTCCATCAACAAAAAATTTACATACCTTACCACCAAAAAGAAATCTAGTTCGAAACATGTTCTTTCTTTTCCATGAGTTCTCCATCTTTTCATCATTGTACAAGGTTATCCTCATGATCAATGTCTCTCTCTCTTTTCAGCCTAATTTTTTTAACTGATTCAAAAGATCCCTCTTCTTCCACAAGATTTTTCCTTCTACTACTTTCAGCCATCTTTTCAGATCCACCTTGTTTGCATTCAAAGGCCCTATGACCTTCTCCACCACACTTGAAACAAGTTCCCTTAAACACCCTTTTACCATCTCTTCCATAGTCCTCATTCCTATATACACCAATGTAAGAATTCCTTTTAGGAGTCCTCTCCTATGTCTTCCCTTTATCAGAGTCACCAACCGATCTACCACATCTGCCTCTTTGGAATCTTCTACCTATACCTCTTTACCTTTATTCTTTTCTTCTACTTAACTTTCCTTCAACCTACAGGGAATACTGGTAAGCATCTTCTACATTTCAAATCTTGATTATACTAAACCCTTCTTTTATTTAAATCCTCATAATGTTGAGGTATCTTTCAACTCTCTCTACTTCATCCTCCTTAAAGCCAGATCTGATATCCAACTTGTAAAAATCCTCGGTGTATTATTTCACATTCATATCCTTTTGTCTTAAATTATGCAATCTTCTTATCAAGATGACCTGATAATCGGACAATAAGAAATTTTCCTTCATCTTATTCACCATCCTATCCCAATATTTGATCTTCTCTTTACCTCTACTCCTATAATTATGCAAATTATCCCACCAATGTGAAGCATGACCTCTTAAATTAGTACATGCATAATTTATCTTCTTGTCTTCATCAGTACCTTCAAAATCAAAGTATTTTTCCATAGCTGGGATCCAATCCAAAAAATCATCTGCATCCAATTTGCCATCATAATCTGGTGGATTAAAGTGTGGTCTTGTATTAACCCTAGTAAGAGTTGTAATGAACCTTTCTTCTCCTTGATCTAATTTAGGTTGTTCTTGGGATCTTCCTTCAACCTATTCTTCAATATCTTCTTCAACATCACTTGCTTCTTCAATATGTTAACCTCTCCTCTGGCCCATTTCAACTGCTTCCAATCTTGCAACTATGTGTCTCACCATTTCAACAACATTAGGGTCTACACCTCTTCCATCTCTAGAAACTTTCCTAACCATCTCAAATGAATCCTCTACAACCGTGGGCCAGATCCTTATTCTTCTACCCCGTGAAAAACCAAATCAGGAATCACACACTTAGGAGACAGGATGTACTCACCATAATTGAAAACCTTAGCTTTGATACCACCTAACACAGTCAAGGTAAGAGGGTCTAAGAAAATGAACAATCCAAACTTGCAGCAAGAGTTACACAACAAAAAATGAAAGATTTTGAGAATTAAACACACAGATCTAGAGTATGGAACACACATGCAACCTTTTCATTAACAACCTTAATAATTACAAAATTCTATAATAGTAGTCAACATGCCCAGCTCCAATGCCAGTGACTTATTACAAAGAAAACCTACCTATTCTTCCTCACCTATGATTGCAAATAAGCCTTCTTTAAGCCCTAACTAACTATCTTGACTTCTTCCAGCCTCCTCTAAAACAAGGACCAAGATCCAACATTTAAATATGACTGCGACCAAATGGGTTGGCCTCAAAATTACATTTTCCAAGACAAACAAAACTTCTTACCAACTAACCACCTAGTCGGCCTCAGACCAAAGATCTTTAACCAACAATTAAATCACAAGGAGAGATCATACAAATAGGTCATTCAAAAATGTAGCCACATAGTAAAATGAGCCATAAGCACCACCAATCAAGGAAATCCAACCAAAGATCCAAACACTAATTGGTTCAGAAACATGAAGAACACATAGTAAACATAGCCAAATAATCCAGCATAACTTAGGCATGATAACTGCAAATGAGTTGCGATCAAAGGAAAAGATTCCAAGTGATCTCTTGAACACAAATCTACGGTTACAACTTCTAAGGATTTGTAGAACTTGAGCATGACAGGAAACACAACAACCGCTGACCAGGAACATAAAAATCAAATGATTTTGGTTGATGCAAGATTGCAATGAACCCAAGATGCTCTTGAATCAGGTCATCTTGGCTTATTTTTTAATCCCAAAATGAAAGATTAAGTATATAAATCCTATATATCTCCTCATTGTTTTAGATTACAACTACATGCAAGCATTTTCACAGTCAATCTATCAAGTTTTCAAGTGTAATTGAGAAATTGAGCAATTGGATTCAAGATTTGAAGGAAAGCATCCAAGATCAAGTTCTCCAAGTTTCCAACTCTTTGAGATCATTCAAGTCATTGAAGAAAGTTTCTCTTCCATAATGTCCAAGTAGAGGAATTATAAATCAAGAAAGAATATCACTCTTCCATTCTCATCTATTCTTCTTCTTTACAAGTGATTATCAAGCATATCTACATTGAAGATCTAGGAATTGCAATCATAAATCCATGCATTTGTGAGGGAATCCTTGATCTCTACTCTATATTTAGAGGTTAAATATTTTATTTCAAGTACATTTAAGCATCTTGATGGGTATGAGAAATTCCTACATATGTCCATGAGGGCTTATGCAAGGTGAATCAAACATTTACCTCTTCACACACTTTCCTTTATGTAATTTAATTTTACTTTTAAGGTTGATTCCTAAATAGGGACTTGACCAAGGAAAAACCCTTTACACAACCTTTTCTCCATTTTTTGTTGTTTAGGAATAGGTTACAAAGCTGATATCGGAAAGCCAAAAAGATTAAATACTATTGGAAGTTCCCAAAAAAATTTAGGCAAAAACACTTGGAACAAAATATTTCAAATGTTCTGTTTCCAGGTATAAAACATTTCAAACATTTTTTACCCTGCATTGTGTTCCCAAATTTTAGGTACAAGTTAGATTTGTTCTCTAGTTTTTATTTCTGTGAGCTACAACTCTCAACCATTTTATTATCAATCTTCTATTCACATTTTTTTACCTATTTATCCATTTTGTCATCTACATTTCATTTCTCCTATCATTTCCATCAATTCCATATTCAATGACAGATCACTAACCTATTCAACACTTGATTCTCCTATTGAGCCTAGTAGTGACATCTTCCTTCAAAATGTATAATTAATGAGGATACAAAGTAATCACCTAATTGTCTTGTTTCCCTTCCTCATTTTCCAACTGTACATGAATGATCAATGACATCATTGTGAAGACAAGTCCCCAAAAATTTAATCCAAACACCCAACCAACTATATAAAATAATTGAGTACAAAACCAATGAAATAATTTATCTAATTCAAAATAAATGTGAAAAGCTTAATCATGTATAAGGGCCTTTACAAGTCATTAACTGACATAAATTTAATTATGCCCTTTTTTTGAATTCCAAAAGTGAAGATGAAGGCCCCCACCACTGGAGATTGATACCTCTAAAATCTTCAAAGACACATCCAAGAACTTAGAAAGACACTGCTCATTTTGATAGTGTCGTCTATCTGATTTACTTCCCTTAGTATATCTGTGACTTTAAAGTTTTTAAATCATGCCAACTTCTGAAAAATAATATTGAGGATCTTTACAATTTTTCACATATGAACCTTCCCTTATGAAATGACATATACTATTACCTAAGAGTCACCTTCCAAATGAATCTGATGCACCTATATCTTCTATACCAATTTTATTTCTAATAGGGAGTCTATCACCTCTACTCATTATTTATTTCATCCAAGAGCTTGTATGTAGTTAAAGCTACTACATTAGCCTCTATATCATATGCAACAAACCCCACACCCAAGGGATATGGATTCCCTTTAGAGGTACCATCAAAATTAATTTTAATCCATCCTTAATCTAGCTTTATCCATTGTATACCCTCCCTAGTCCCAAAAGTAGGATTAATCCTAAAGTGCCCATAAACAAGTGAATGTAGTATTTTTCCAATATATTTAATATTATTATAGGATAAATATTATATTATTAATCAAATTATATTAATATCATAATTTATCCTAATTAAATTATATTTTATATTATATTATTATTAATTAAGTTAAGTAAATTTTTATTATTTATTATGTTATATTATATTAATATCACACTTTGATTCTAACCAAACTAGTTCTCATATTATATTTATTTTAATCATAACTAAATTATAATGTAATATATTTTTTCATATATTATAATATTACATTCATATATATTTTTAATGTTTTTGATAAATAAATGCAACGGAATAAGGGTGTTGTCCCTTTACAACGCAACCCAAAGGGTAACCAACAACATATTACAACTTCATAAGCATATGAACAATATCAACACAAAACCATGATCATCAGATATACATATTCAACATATCATCCACCCAAGGAATAACAAGATCAACCACCCTAGTATTTATATCAAAAAAATCAAAAAGGAATAGAGAAGTGCCTTTGTAAACAGAAAAAGCTAAACTATTACTGGAATTACTTACCAAATTCATAGTAACAACCATAAGCATATCCAAAAAAATATACTAGTGTCCAACATAGTATCAATCACAATAATAGTAAAAGTGTTAAACCAAGACCACTTAGGGTCATACCCAACAAAACAAAAAACATATTTCTACATGGTATAGATAAAATTATCACAAAAGAGAATAGGGCCATGCAGCCTGCGATGAGAAAAAATGCCAAGAATGAGATGAGGGAACAACCCTAATTACTTTTATTCTTTGATTTGGTAGTAAGAATCATGGTTTCCAAGTTCTCTTTCTAAAACTTGAAAATTTCCTTTTGGTTTGGTTCCTCGTTGTCACCTTTGGCGCTATCAGTCTATATCATACAAAGTGCAGTAGAAAAGATGTGCATAAGCTTCAGAGTGAAGTGGGAGACATTGTAGAGCCTTTCTTCCACCTCCTCCAATCTCTATTTCATTTTTTCAATCTCCTCCCACATTAGATCCTTGTTTCTACTAGTACTTTGCATCACAACTTTCCCTTTGTTAATGATCGTAGAGTCTCCTTCTCGTGCACCTAGGTGGGTTCAACAAAACCTGATTTGATACTAGCTGACACATGAGAGAAAAGTATTTTAGAGGTAGAGAGAGTTTATTCCTCCATTCCATTTTTTATTTTTTCCATTTCTCTCACTCTCACCCTCATCATCCCAGTTTGAGGCTTCTTTCAGGTTGGTCTCTTTTCTAAGTTTGACAACGAGTTTGGTGGACCTACGAGGGGTGCTAGTCTCCTCTGTAATTTCAATTTCAAAATAAATTTAAATGTTGGCCATTTTTTAGGATTTAGCTTTAAATTTAGGGGGTGGGGAAACCATTTTCTTCCCTTTTTCTTATTTACCCTTATTAGAATCAAGGGACGTATCTCGTTGGATTTTCAGGCAAGGGCTCTTAAGACAATGTTTGTGTCTAGGGCCAAGATAGTCCATTATGCTGGCTATGGAGGGAGTAGAGAAAACTGGAACCTCTTCCACAAAAATTTTATGGGGAGGGTATAGGGCCAAATTAAAGTGGTAGAGGAAAAATATTAGGCCCTGGTGTAGAATGGTATAATTTTTACCATGGTTCTTGGCTTCCACAATATCATTAAAAAGATTTTCTAGTAGATGAAAGAGGTAAAAAAGAATAGAAATAGAAATGTGATTTCTAATATGATTCAAAAATTTGAACATGATAAAAGTAGTACACACCATATATTCCCTCCAACATAAAATAATTGATCACCAATAGGGAAAAATGGTCCCATGATTCTGGTAACTTCTCACGGTTGTAGCCACCCCTAAGCTTGATGTGTAGCTCACCATTGTGAAAGAACTGGTTAAGGCGAGTAGTATTTGACACTTTACTTGATTTTTTACTCTTGTTCCCTTTGGTAGGGAGACCAAAAACCTCTGCAATAACCTTTTCATAAACCTTAAAAGAGAGACTTCCCATAGTAACCCTTCTAGCCTCCTTAGAATTGATAAGTAGGAGATATTTTTCCACAGCAAGTCAAATTGTGATATTGCTATCAGGATTCAACTGTGTAGTTTTTGAGTCAAACTCATTGACCCATAATTCATGAGTAGTGGTTCACATGAACCCATCTCTCATGAGAATGAATGGAACACTTAGCACTCATTGGATCTAGGTGATGCTCACAGAGGTGAAGCACTCCCGGGAAGTCCCGGTGCTTCACCTCTGTGAGCATCACCTAGATCCAATGAGTGCTAAGTGTTCCATTCATTCTCATGAGAGATGGGTTCATGTGAACCACTACTCATGAATTATGGGTCAATGAGTTTGACTCAAAAACTATACAGTTGAATCCTGATAGCAATATCACAACTCCTTAGAATTGACAAACTATTTTGACAAACTCTCATCATAACCATTCATGTACTCCATAAAATGAAAAATAGCACCCTTGTTGTAGATGTGCCACACTATCCCATCATTCATAAACTCTTCACACTTATCTATCTAAACAAAAACCCAATCACCACCCATAGTGATACTAAGAAAGATGAAGCAATTACAGGGAGAAGGGCTTGAGACAATCGTAATGTCATTGTGAGAAGAAAACTTCAAAAGTGAAATTTTATTAGAAATGATTGTATAGAGGAAAGATAAATGAACATTGTGCATTTATTGCACTTTGGGCCTTTGGCATCACCCAACTTGTTTTTGGCAGTTTCCTCATGTGAGGATTCCTTTAGATAGTAATGAAAAAATAAATTATATTATCGAATATAGTGAGGGATTTTACAAGATCCACCAACCTAGCAAAAATATCACTTTTTATGATGTAGAACAAATAATTAATAAAATTATGCCCCATAATGACATTGTGATACATTGAAGGGACATGTAAGCTTTGGGGAAATTGTCCAAGTGGCCAATTTAAAATAAAATAACAAAAAATGTTCTCTAATGGGTATGGAATAAGAAGCCTGCCAAACTTGTTTAGCAACACCATAACACCCCACCAAAGGGTTCAGTATATATTTTTATTAACTATAATGGGAATACTTAGGAGTTTTGTTTCTTAGGAAGGTGAGAATCCCAGGGGATAGAGAGTTCTCCATTCACCAAAATTTAATACCAACTTGGTCAATCCCTATAGAGGTCATATGGTTAGTAGCAACATTTCCTTCTGTGTAAGTGTGCTTGATAGTAAACTCATCAAATCCATTGAGAAGAGAATGAATGTCCTCAATTATACCTTGGAAATACCATCTAGGGGTCCTAGTCCCTTTGGTGGCTTCAATAATAAACTAAGAATCCCCTTTAATCATTAAACTTTGAAATCCAATTGATAGAGAAAATTTGACCCACATAAAGAGCCATTCCCTCAGCTTGATTGATGGTAGAGTCCTATAAATGACCATTGTAAACAATAATGAGAGATCCTTCATAGTTCCCAGTGATTTTCCCGATAAACCATGCCATTTTTCATAGGACTATGATATCCCCTTGAAACCATGCCATTTTTCATAGGACTGTCCAAATGGTGTTGGATCTTATAACCTTCTTAGAATTATCAAATTTCTTAAATTCCTCTAGAATTCTACATGATTTAGCTATCTAACTATCCCACAATGAAGGAGGTTTAGAAGGGGTTTTCCATCTACTAAAAGAGATATTTTCCAAGAGGATTTTGTTAAAAATAATCAGTACATCATCATCACTTTTCTCCTTTTCTCCAAAGATCTTGTTATTCATTTCTTTCCACAAAAACTAGCAAATATGTAGATGGATATGTTCCCAGAGATATTTAATAAGGGGATGATGAGAACGGATTCAAAAACTAAGATCAAATTTCTATAGGTCCTCTTGAAAAACCCATTGGACGTTTAGTTTTTGGAGAATATTCTACCAAACCTAGGAAGCAAATTTATAGTGGATAAAAATATGGGGTATAGTTTCATCATCTTTCTTGCATAGAGGGTATCAATTTGGTAGCTAGAACCCTCTCTTCTTTAGGTTGTCAAGGGTTAATATTTTCCATGCAAGGACACCCAAAAGAAAAATAATATTTTTGGGATGAGTTTAGCATTCCAAACCCTTTTCCATCTATTAGTGTCACCATTGAACTTTAATAGTGTATTGTAAGTAGTTTTGATTGAGAAGGCTCCAGAGAGCTATAGAGACCATATAAATCCATCCTTCCTAGGGAATAAAAGGAGTCTAGCTTGATTCAAGAGGATTTGAAGATCAAAAACCTTGGGGATGAGGTCAGGTCTACCAATGAAACTTTGTTCCAGATTAACCTATTCTCCCCTAGGGGTGAAGTAGCCAGCAACATAAGATCCAAAGATGATTTTAGCATGCCTTATGAGAGTAGAATATATACTATTTTCCAAAGAATTTTTTTCCAACCATATGTGCTCCTAGAATTTTATATTCCAACCATTTCCAATTAGCCATTTGAGGCCCTCCTTAAGTAGGGATCTTCACTTGATAATGTTCCAAATTTTTGAACCCAAAGGGAGAACATTCAAACCAAAGACCCTATGAAAATAGTTAGGATTTAGGTAATTGAATCTCATTATTCTACACCAATCTGAATTACCCATAGATAGGTACCACCCCATTTTAGTAAAAGAAGATATTTGTTTACATTAGCAAGTTTTCTAACTCCCAATCGACCTTGATATTCTGGGTGGGAGACTATGTTCTAGTTGACAAGTGTCTATCTTTTCATATCCTCTGTACAAGTCCATAGGAAGGTTATTTGTATTATCTCAAGTTTTTCATCCATGACTCTAGTGATTTTAAACAAAGATATAAAGTGCACACGAATTCCCTGGAGGCAAGCAATGAGTAGCAGAAGCTTACCAACATTACTTAGAATATTACCCTTCCATCTAACAAGTTTATTTTAGATCCTTTAAGGAATCCCATTCAAAAAGGTGGGGTCTGTTAGATAATATAAGAGGGATGTGAATCAATTAGCTCCAGTTATCCTACAGTCTCAAATTCTCCCAGATGTATATAACAATAATTTCAAACATATAAATCAACTCGGTGAAGTATAAACTGTGATCTCAAACTTTAGTTACCAAGTTGTCTATTCATCTGTCGAGTAGCAGTAAAAAAATACTATGATTACTGATCAAAGTAGATTAATTATTGTGTAAATAAAAATAATAATCCACAACAATCATACACATTAACACACATTTTTAACGTGGAAACCCTGCTAAGGGAAAAACCACCTGATACTGGTAACCCAAAATAATTCACTCTTCTGAAGTGAGTTCTGTTAAGAGCCAACCCTCTTAAAGGTTACAATGCACACTATTAAATGTGTCATGGTTAGAAGATTTATCACTAATAGTTCTCCCTTGACTAATCATTCACTATGGGGTCAAAAATAAAACACTCAACATTCATAAAGAAAACACTCAACATTCATTTGAATGTCATAATAAAGACTTGCATGTCCTACTTGGTTAAGAGATTTATCTATAAAAATGGTTAAACTGATACAGTAATGATCTGATTGAAATACAACTCTACTTGTAGATTTTCAGATCTATGTTAAGTACATAATACCCCTAATCAATATGTTCACTTTAGTTCCTCTTATTCTTCATACTCTATTCTGCTCGGTAAATGCTCTTTCCTTTGTCACTCGGTGTTGTCTGTAGAAATGCTTAGTTTTGTCTTCAACCAGTTTGATCAGTCATACATGAATTTTGCATGTATGCACAACAGTGCATCTTAATGAATCTCTTTTCTCTTATATAGACATCATAACGCATTTAATTTCCATCCTTTATATTCTTCCTCTTAATCTCCATCATTGATTTTGCCGCTTAAACCTTCCTCAATAGTTATGTCAAAAAAAGTTTCAATATTCTTCATCTGATCATCCTTGAATTTTCATAGCTATTTGATCCTAATAAAAAATCTTATTAATTACCTCAAAATCATCAATTTGCTAGCTCATCATTTTAGTCAGCCTTCAGTTTCTTTTTATTGCTCGATCAATACCATGATGTGTCAGCGATCCCTAACTCAGTTATCACTATGCTCAGTATACACTATCCTTTCGTGGTGTTAACTACTCGGTGTATATAGAACTCTTCAATTACTAACCACATAAACTTTGTTTGTTCTATATCTTTAACTCATAATAGATGTTTGTTACCACAATGATAATTAAACATGTTGACATCAATGAAAATACATTAACTGAATAATGTCTATCATCACATCTATAACTCAGTTGATCATCAAAAAATGACTTCAAACATATAATCAGTTGTAGTTCATCAATCTCTCCCTTTTTCATTGATGGCAACACAATATGAAATATGCAATATGAAAATTCCATAGAATACCAAACTTCCATTCTACAACTGCATGCAAAATGTTGTAGCTCTCCCTAGCTTGTATATATAATATGTTTCAGCATTAAAAACTCACCATGGAGACTCTCCCTATAGATTTGAAGTTTTTTTTCTAGAATCTTCTCAAATCTTCTCTCCCTGAAATGGATAGATATTTTATTTCTCTCCCTTTCTCTTTTCTCCTTTAATCCCTTGTAGTGGATAGATATTTCATTGAATCTTCTCTCCAATTGACAACAATGCCAAAAAGAAATATACATCTCTTCATTAGCCAAAAAAAATATCTCCAATTTCTGGTGCAATAGTGTAAGTACCTTGCAGTGTATTGATATGCCATTTTCAGTCTAGTTCATCTTTGAATCAACATGATTGATATTCTAATTCCATGCAGGTTGATACAACCTCACAGTCAACTTACTAACTGATAGACAAGGGATTAACCCCTAGTCTATTCCTCAAGTACTCAAATATATCCTTTGGTAAGGGTTTAGTGAATATGTCAGATAGTTGTTCTTTTGATTTTACATATTCTAGTGTAACTTGATTTTCTTGTACTAGTTCCCTCAAGTAGCAATATTTTACAGTTATATGCATTTTTTTTGCATGCATCACCGGATTCTTTGAAATATTTATTGCACTATTGTTATCACAATACATTACCATTGGGTCAGTGATCTCTTTATTCATTCTTTAAAAATTTGTTTTATCCATGCAAATTTTGAACAATTTTCAGCAGCAACAACATATTCTACTTCTGCAGTTGACTGAGATATGAATCCTTGCTTTTTACTTATCTAAGTAACTAATCTATCTCCCACAAAGAGTGCTCCACCAATAGTGCTCTTTCTATCATCAATGTTCCCAACCCAATCAACATCTGTGTAAAATTTTAGTTCAAATTTGCCTTCTCTCTTGTACCACAATCCATAATCTTTAGTGTTCTTCAAGTATCTAAAAATTCTCTTTACAACAGTCATCAAATGTGATTCTTTAGGATTAGTAAAAAATATTGCTACAGTTCCAACTGCGTGTGCAATGTATGGTCTTGTATGTACACCATACATCAATTTTCCAATCATATATCTGCACAATGTATGATTTACCTTAGTTTTCTTATCTTCCTTTGTCAATTTTCATTCTGTCACCATAGTTGTTCTGACTAGTTTTGATTTTTCCATTCTAATGTTTTCAATACTTCCTCAATGTATTTGGATTGAGTAATGTAGATGCCTTCAACCTATTGTAAAATTTGCAAGCCAAGAAAAAAATTGATCTCTCCAAACATTGACATTTTAAATTCTTTCCTCATTTCATTAGTGAATGATTTGCATAACTTATCATTTCCTCCAAATATAATATCATCAACAAAAGTTTCAGCAATAAAACTCTTATCATTATTTCATCCTTTCAAATACAAATTGTTGTTATCACTTGTTCTAACAAATCCAATACTGATAAGATAGGATTTTAGTCTTTCATACCATGCTCTTGGTGCTTGTTTGAGTCCATATAATGCTTTGTGTAACTTACATACCATGCTTTCCTGAGAAGGATCAACAAAAACTTAAGGTTGTTCAATGTATACCTCTTCTAGTAGTATTCCATTGAGAAATGCAGATTTAACATCCATCTTATATAATTTGAATCCTTTGTATGCAACATAATCAAGTAATATTCTAACTCCTTCAAGTCTAGCAATGAGTGCAAAAGTTTCTCCATAGCCAATACCTTCTTCTTGTGCATACCCTTTGCATACTAATCTTGCCTTATTTCTAGTTACAAATCCATTCTCATTCAATTTGTTTCTAAATATCCATTTGGTGCCAATGACATTCTTATCACTCGATCTCGATACTAATGTCCATGTTTTGTTTTTCTATATCTACCCAATTTCTTCATTCATTGCATTAATGAATTCTTTATTTTCAAGTGCATCTCTAACAGTTTTAGGTTCAAATTCACAAATCAAACATGTGTTATTATTCAAATTACTTTGATTCATCATGTCAGCTCTTTTAGCTCCAATAATCTGATTCTGTGGATGAAGTCTTCTTACATATTTTGTAAGTACAGGTTCAATTATTTGTTCTTCATTATGTTCTTCAGTTGGTATAGGATCATGATCTTCAGTTTCAACATCTTCCTGATTCTTGGTCGGTGCAACCTATTTCTCGGTAATATTACCTTGTTTCTCGATATTGTTAGGTATTTTCATAGGAAAAGTGTCAGTTTATTCAATGTAAACAAATCTAATGTGGTCTTATGGTTCTCTTTTGCTTTCCTCTTTATTTTTCTCATCAAATTCATCAACTCTTACATTTGCACTTTCAATGATCTTGTTAGAAGACTTGTTTAAACATTAATAAGCTTTTCTCATAGTATAATATCCTAGAAATATCCATTCATCACCTTTTGAGTCAAATTTTCCATTTCTATCATCTTTCAAAATATATTATTGACTTCCAAATATTCTAAAGTAATTCACATTAGGTGTATAAATACCATAATTCATAAGGTGTCTTGTTTGTATATTTCTTCAGTTGTACTCGGTTTAGTGTGTATAGAGCAGTACTAACAAATTCCCTCCAGTATGCTTGTGCAACATTCTTTTCAGTCATCAGTGTTCTAGCACAATCCACAATTGTTCTATTTATTCTTTCAACAATCTTATTCTACTGTGGTGTTCTCTGTGCAGCGAGTTGCCTCTGAATTCCATACTCATTACATAAGTTAGAGAAATAATCATAAAAAAATTCTCCTCTATCAAATCTTAAAAATTTTAGTTATTTACCACTTTCTTTTTCCACTTTTGCTTTACACTATTTGAACATCTTAAATGCTTGAGATTTTTCTTTTAAGAACATAACAACATCATTCTAGAGTAGTCATCAACAACTAAAATAAAGTATGTGTCACCATAATAACTCTGTGTTTTCATTGGTCCACATAGGTCTGTATGGACCAACTCCAAAATATCAGTAGAAGATAAATTCTTTCTCTTAAAACTATATTTTCACATTTTTCCCATTTGAGAATTCTTGCACATAACATGGTCAGGTTTAGATAAGCTCGGTAAGCCTCTTACTTTTCTTTTCTTGCTGATCTTAACCATGTTGTCAAAAATTACATAACATATCCTCTTATGACACAACCAAAAATATTTATTTTTAGCCATCAAAAAAGTAGTTTCAAAAGTGTCAAGATAAAATAGATTACCTTTTGATTGTTCTCTAGTGCCAATCAACTTTCCTGTTTCATCATAGATTCTAGCTTTTCTATTTTCAAATGCAACTTGGTGACCTATGTTATTCAACTATGAAACACTCAACATATTTTAATTAAGTCCTTTCACCTAATATGCATTCTCGCATTTGATCTTATTGTTCATCAATATAGTACCTTTTCCTTTACTTAACAAGGTGTATCATTTCCCATTCTAACAGATCCACCATTACAATGCTCAATAAATTCAATTTTTTTTTTATCTCCAGTCATGTGATGTGTGAAGCCACTATCAATAACCCAAATTCCATTCTTTATAACTTTTGAAATAAGTCTTGTTTCAAAATACCTTTCATCTTCTTCTGAATCTTCTTTCAAAGATACAAATACTGTCTCAATGTCATCATCATTGTCAGTGTCATGTCAGTGTCTTTATCTTTATCTTTATCTTTAGAAATGTAGCATACCTTCTCACCTTTGTCTTTGTAATCTTGGTTACTCCTTCTATCATACTATCAATTTATTCTATATTCTTGATCATCCCTTCTGTCATTAGATCTTTCATTTCTTTCATCACTTTTTCTTTTTGGGCATCTGGCAACAAAGTATCCAATTTCTTTACAATTAAAGCATATCAAAGGTAGTTTACCTTTATACCTTCCTTTACATGTGTGCAATCTTCTAGCCATTATAATTTCAAGTTCATCAAGTTCTTTATCATCACTGTCACTATCACTATCATTTCTTATCATGTGTTTGTTACCAGATTTACTAATTTTCAGAGAGGACAAAAATACAGACTCAACAATAGGAACAACACTATTGTCTAAATTGTTCAACTCAGATGAAATCAGTCTACCAACTAGCCTATCAATAGTAATATTTTTTCTAGGTGCTACTCTCATTTCATGTATTGCAAAGACTAATAGAATAAATAGGCAACAAAGTTCTAAGAATCTTACTCATTATAGTGTCTTCATCAATAACTCCACCTGCTCACAAATATAATTCACAACCTCCTTGATTTGGTTACAGTTCTGTCTTATGTTTTCTCCTTTCATTCTCATGTCATCAAATTTTCCTCAGATGCTTTCATCTTTATCTCTTTACACATTTTCATCTCCTCCATAAACTTGTGTAATATTGTCCCACATCTACTTGGTTGATGTATGATCGCTTGTTATAAAGACTCAAAAACTAGGCATAATCCTTTAACTCAGGGATTGGACATCCAACTAAGCACTTCATCCACTTTATAATAAACTCATTTAATATGTCAAACCCAGGGACTTTTTACTTGAAACAAGCCAGAAAAATATATGCACCAAGCACTTTATCAATCAATCATTCTATAATTGCTGCAGGAAATAAATGCTGGAAAGGAACTACTCTATGGCTGCAAGAAATAAATTCTTTCCAAAAGAAACTATACTATTGCTGCATGAAATGAATACTTAAAGGAAATCTAAACTATTGTTGTGAAAGTAGATGCTAGAAAATAAATGATGGAAATGAAGGCTGCTAGCAGGGTGGAAGAGTGCACACAAACAACTACAATGCTTTAGTTACTCTGTCGCTCAGTTGTAAGAAGTGGTAGCTATCTTGTGGCTTTGGCTATAGGAGATGTTCAGCATAAGAATTGAAATAATAGAAATGTAGGATAGTAAGCTAACTAGAATGAATCTAAAATACCGATTCCTCACAAAATGGTCCCCCTTGGGTGAGTACCCAGAACACTCAATTACACATTACTAAACTCAAAAATTCATTTGCTCATTAACTTGAATAAAAGAGTACAAGAATTCTCAACAAAAAAATAATAGAATGAAACTATAAAAATACTACTACCCTCCTTCTCACATAGGAGCGGGGTATTATTTAAAGGGAAAAACATCTAACTTCTAAACTCCACATGCCCTAAGAAAAGGTGGGCTTTTATTACAACCATCTAACGGAAAGGAAAACTAGAAAATAGGAAATAGAATTGGTCAAGAAGAGAGGAAAGAACTGCGTAGACAAAAAATCTAACTTCCCACTCTCTCCTAGGTTTCATCAAATAAATTATTGCACTTGCCAAGTCTTCACTCAACTGTCTCCACCTATATCAATTCAAAAACCTTCCACCATTGTTATGTCAATGTTTCATCCATGTGCATGTGTTGCAGGACCGAGTCAAGTGACCAACACATAGACGTGCTCACTTGAACAAGATGATAGTTGCTACTTCAATGGGATGCATTAACACTGTTAGGATAAAATCATTCATGGCATTTATTCAAAGTACATACATTATCTATTGTCCAAACAGTCAATTCATTCATAAAACATGATCATGAGTTCATAGCAATAAAATAGAGCATATTCATCCTGATAAAGAACATTAAGTAGCATATGTCCATAGCATAGGTTCAGTGGTTGAATACAAAATAATAACAATTTTAGAGCATAAAGTCTTGGAACAATAACACAAAACATAATAAAGGACCTAGAAAAAGTTCTTCTAAGGTATCTAAAAGATGCCATTAAAATGGCCTATCATTCTGCCCCCTATGAAGACTAGTGCCAGTCCTCAGGCACTGAGACATTCCAGATCTTACCAAGAACTCGGAGGTCTCCTTCCTATGTTTCTCCAACCATAGAGGTGCCAAT
This sequence comes from Thuja plicata, assembly GCA_018584345.1. NCBI lineage: Eukaryota > Viridiplantae > Streptophyta > Pinopsida > Cupressales > Cupressaceae > Thuja > Thuja plicata. Next base: position 1,968,470 of record MU223971.1, on the reverse strand, counting down.
GTGCCAGTAGAACCCATTTGTGCACTCCATCTTTACCTGTCTATTCAATTCCTGTTGTTCATCTATTTCATCATCCACACAGTTGTACAATGGCCATAAAAGTAGGGGAGGATGGAAGGTGAGTGGCAACCATCACTTGGGTCATGGTTGTCTTCCATGGTGTATATACCAACTAACATGCTGCATTGTATCCTGCAAGTTAATCAGACTGTGTAGCTCTACCTTCTTAAGTGCTAGGGTAAGTCTTTCCCATATCTATTTTAATCCTTCAACTGCCCTATCCTTGTTTGATAATGACAATTTTTCAAACACTGAGAAAACTTCCTCACGACTTTCTAGAATTCGTTTCCTCATAGCAGAATCATGAAATATATACACAATTTGCATCCACTCATAGTAAAGTTGTCATGGTGAGCAACTTTCAGGACATAGGGGCAATGAGATGGACTTTTCCAAGATTCTATACTTATGTAATTTCTCACCATAATTTATTTCATTTTGAATCCAGGAAACAAGGGAAGACAAATGTATATCACCAATAAAAAGAAGGGGGTTCCAGTCAGTATTAAAAGGAATAGCATAATTGTGCATGTACAATTCACATAGAAGATTCTAAAAAGAATTAGGTGATGTGTTGTATGTAGCCACAAATTCATGTGGGGTTTCTATGCCTGAGCTAACATCCTAGAGGAATCTCATTAATTTAAATAGGAAAAACTGTTCCTTGAGGCATAGGGCATAAACCCATGGTGGTGGTCTACATTCCAACAATTCTAGAATTATATCTGCAACGTTATTTACCTTATTCTATAGAAATTCAATTTCCTGTTGATTTCTTTCAATCTCCCTTTGTAATTTTATCTTTTCCCATTCCCACATCATTTTTTTATATTGCATTGCATTGAAATAATCAACTGATAAAGAGTGAACAGTTACCTCCTCAAGTTGCCGATGTGGGACCACCCTGACTGCTTGTGGGTCTTCCTCTTTCTTTGGAAAAATAGGCACATTTTCTAGAACAAGGGGCCTTTCCCCATGATTACCTTCCTATAGAGAAGAAGATTCTCTTCTGGCAAATTTAGGCTCTGCTACTTCCGGTATTACAAATTCTTCTTCTGGAATAGCCTCAATGGCTGTAGGATCCTTTTCCATCATACCCTGGCATTTGGAAATAGGACTGTCTATTTTTGGTTGATCCTGTAAAGGTTCCTTCGAGGAGACATGAGACTCATCAATCGTAACAAGAGAAATTTTGTTGTGTGGTTGTATCATGTTCAAGCAAACACTTATGTGCAATGGGGTATCAGTAGAGGCTATAGGTTGCTTCTGTGAAAGTTCCCTTTTCTTAGTTGGTATGGCCGTAGGAGAAATAGTGACATAGGAATATCTTGACTCATATATTCTGTCTTTTTGCTTTGCCCTTGCCCTTTTTATCCTTTTGCTGAGAAACTGTAGGAACCTCAGTTTCTTTGCTCCCTGAAGTAGGTTTTGGAAGGTCGGAGGGCACATTTTCCCCATTAACTCCTGAGGGAGAAGAATTCCTCAAGGGTTCATCTTGTTAAGCAATTTCTTCTTCCTCATTAGGGTTATTTCCCTGTTCTTCTTGATTCTCAGGTCGTGGCCCCTCTTCATACAATTCAACATGAGGTTCCTCAATAAATCTATCCCAAGGCATGGGAGAAACATCCTTCAGTGAACTTTCCACCAATAGTTTAATTAAACCATGGTGGGTCACTACGTTCTGCCACCCCTTTCGTACCTCTACAACACTTAAGTTCAAAAGGGCGTAAAGAAAATTTGGAACATTTACTAAATGGTTATGTCGTAAATGGCTCAACAATTTAAAGTGAACTGCATGCAAGAAGGAAAAATGGAATTCACATGTAATGTACCTTATGACATGAATGGCCAACTAAGGAAATTTCCCTAGAAGAGATGTCCTCTTTACTCCTTGTTTACTATAATCCATTGGGGCATCTGTTGGCAACACAAATTTCACTCTGGTTGTTCATGTGTCATGCCCATGTGGAAATGTTTCACCTATAGATGGAAGCCTAGAGACTTCAGCAATTTGTGCTTCTGAAGCTTCAATTCATAACCCCTTAACATACGCAACTCCATTGCTATATGTTCTCATAAATTCCAGTATTGTATCTTCGTCATACCCATTTAACCTAACAAAATAGGTGAGCTAACCTACTCTGTTAAAAACCTAAATACTATCCTGGTCTTCTAACAATACCAGGTGGTTTGATGGTTCATGCCGTATAGGAGAACCACCCTTTCTACTGCTTGAAATTCCAATAATGTCTGAGAAACTCAAAAATCTCCTTACTCCACTGATACTCTTTATTCTTTTTTCTGAAAAATCTCTATGATGTGCCTAGAATTGGAATGAAAGTTTTCTAGTATTTCCAGATGGAAAAGACACAACATAAGATTTTGAAATAATGATGTGAAGTTAAGCTTAAAATTATGAGTTAAAAACAGGGCTAGTTTTGATAGTTTACACGCAGGGTTTGTCAAATCACAATTTCATATATGACGGCTTAGTACAATTTGGTTATAAAAATAGTAATGACAAAGATTGGTAATTATGAAAATTGATTTGGAAATTATGTGAGTTTTGAGCTGATGGGATATTTATTTTATTATTCACAAACCCTATTTACTGCCCCCTATGAAAAAAATGACAAGTGTCCTCACTTGCATGGCAATGTACGACAAAATCATGGATGAATCACTCTTATTAATTACAATGTGTCATAATCATATTTAAATGAAGTAAAAAAAAATTTGAGGCAATAAAGTAATGCGTACCTGGGAATATTATACTTAAATGCTCAAATTTGGAAATATTTGATGACGTTGGCAGAGTAAAAATCTGAGCTGGCGTAATAATGAGGCAACATGAATGCGTGGATGGTAGAAAAAGATGATGAAAAAGTGGATGGAATGAAATTTTTATTATGGAAAAGAGATTTCCATGGGGAACAAAAATTTAATTATGACTGCATACTAGAAATTTTCAAAGAGATGACCAGAGCAAATAATTACTCTGGTTGGCTGCAGGAATGCCCTTAGTAGGAAGAGGTCCTTTGGCTGTAAGAAATTCTTCAGTAGGAGGAGGAGGTTCTTCATCTATAGGAGGTTTTGTGGCTATAGGAGGTTCAGCAGCTCTAGGAGAAATCTCAAACTGTCGTAGGAAATAGGACTTTGTCTATGGTTTATGGTATAGGCAGAGCCTATGACCATTCACCGGTAACTTGAAATTTATAGGGTCGATGGTAGAGAGATGAACTGCTTCATTAGGATAACCATGAATAATCTCATAAGGGCCAAGTGAACATGTTGTAAGCTTACCTTGGTTTTCTTGGAATCTTGAGTCATACAAAAGAGCCTAGTCACCAGCAGCAAACTATTTGGAAAGGATGTGAGAATCATGCCACTTTTTATGCTGTGTCTAAACCAACTCTATGTGCTACAGGGTTGGCTTCCTTATCTCATCCAGCTGGTTAAGCTATAGGATCCTATCATGTTGTGCCTCAGTAAGATCAATGTTTAGCTTTAATGTCATTAGTAAAGTCTTATGTTCAAACTCAATCAGCATCACAACTATTTTTCCATGTACCAACTCAAAAGGGGTAAACCCTATTGTGGTTTTCCATGTAGTGCAGTATGCCCATACTACTTCTTGGAGGTGACTGCTCCAATATTTCTTGTGTAACTAAACTATCTTCATGAGGATAAATTCTATCTCCCTATTGGTGATTTTGGCCTGACCATTTGCCTATGGGTGATAAGGGCTTGATTTGTAGTGGCGAATATTATAATCGTTCATTAGAGTAGTAATCAATGTGGAGTTAAGTTGAGCTCCTTGGTTAGTGACTAACTCATGGGGTACACCATAGTGTGTAATATATCTCCTCATATAAGAACTATGCAACTCTGTTGTCTTTGGCATGCTTCATGGCTTTAACCTCCACCCATTTGGCTACATAATCAGTACATACAAGTATGTGCAAATTGTCATCAGATGCAGGAGTGATGGGACCAACAAAATTGATTCCCCACTTATCAAATGGAGTCACTAAAGCCTGAGGAAAGAGTGGCATTTCATCAGATTTAGTAGGCCACCCCATCTGCTGGCATCAATCACACTTCATTGTGTAATTGGATGAATCCTTTTAGAGGGATGGCCAGTAGTAACCAGTATTAAGTACCTTCATGGTTGTCCTTTTGGTAGAAAAATAAACTCCATAGGGCTCATCATGACAAGCTCAAAGGATGTCATAAGTTTCATCCTCACAAATGCATCTTCTCAATACTTAGTTGGAGCCAGTATAGAATAAACAATCAATAATCCAAGAAAATTTGAAATTTTTCTCTAGTAGTAACCACATTTCCTTTGGAGAGAAGTGTGAAACTAGATAGTTAGCAATATCAGCATACTATGGTGCTTTTGCTGCAATGGAGAACATGTGGTCATTAGGAAAACTGTCATCAATTGCTAGGGGTTCATAAGCATTTTGCAGGTGTGAGAGAAAATCAGCCACCACCTTTGATCTACCTTTCTTATCTATGATGGTAATATCAAACTCTTGTAGCAGCAACATCCATCTAGCTAACCTTCCTATTATGGCAGGTCTGTTAGCTAAGTACTTAATAGCTGCATGGTCCGTATGCACAAAGATTTGGTAACTAGTAACATAATGGTAGAATTTTTTCAGAGCATAGATAACAACCAATAGCTCCTTTTTGGTAACTGTGTAGTTCAACTTAGCTCCCTGTAGATTTTTGCTAATAAAGTAAATGACATGTTCTAGTGTACCTTCCTTTTATCCAAGAACTGCTCCAACAACATGATCAATGGCATCTATAGGTATATGGAATGGGAGTTCCCAATTAGGACCTCACAAGACAGGTGCCTGAGTGAGTACAAACTTTAGCTACAAGAAAGTTTCATCACAGTCTGATGTCCAGACAAAGTCAACATCTTTAGTGAGTAGTGAATACATAGGGCTGGCCATCTTGCTGAAGTCCTTTATGAATCTTTTGTAGTACCTAGAATGACCAAGGAAGCTTCTAACATCCTTTTGTTTAGCTTGGGTAGGAAAATTCACAATGACCTCAATTTTGGTTAGGTCTACCTGAATGCCAAGAGCAAAAATGTAGTGACCAAGCACTACTTCTTCCTGCATCATCATAAAGCACTTCTCACTATTCAAAGACAGGTTATGTTCTTTGCATCTGGTGAGGAATTTTTCTAGATTTTCCAATGCTTCCTCATAAGTTTCCCCATAAGTTGTAAAGTCATCCATATAAATATTCATACAGTCATGGGAAATATTAGCAAAAATGATGATAATTGTCTAATAGAAAGTAGCAAGAGCATTGCAGAGGCCAAATGGAAAAACTAAATAAGCAAAAGTGCCCCATGGACAAGTGAATGTGGTCTTTTCTTGATCCTCTGGAAGAATCCAAGTGTAATTGTATCCACTGTACCCATCCAAGAAAGAAAATTATTTCTTTCCTGCCAGAGAATCTAGGACCTGTTTAATGAATGGAAGAGGGAAATGGTCCTTTTTGGTGGCATTGTTAAGCTCTCTGTATTCTACACACACTCGCCACTTGCCACCTTTCCTTGGAACTAGACTAGTGGGGAACCCCACTGGCAGTTTGATATAGGATATATGAAATTGGCTTTAAGGAGTTTTTGGAGTTCAACTTTGACTATCTCACAAAGGGCAGGGTTGACATGTCTTTGAAATTGCCTTACTGGGGGGTTCTCCTCCTTTAGAAATATCCTATGAGTGCATAAATTTGGGTCTAGACCTTTCATATAAGCATAATCGTAGGTAAAATTTGTAGCATGAGTCTTTAGTAGCTTGGTTAATGATGTTTGTTGCTGAGGAGAAATTTTTCTATTAATGTTTAAGCAGCATTCAGGGGAAACTTCCAGTTGCTTCGTGAGCTCTACCATGGATGAATTGGTCAATGAGGGTAATTGGATCTCATAGGGAAGCATTTGGCGATAGATTTGGTTGGATACAAAGGAAGATATTTGGTAATCAGAGTACAGCGGCTATAGGGATTAGTTTTGGAGGGAACTATCCAAAGGGTCCAAGTTTGATCCATACTGGTTATGCAGGATGTTGGTGATTACCTTATCTTCCTCCTGAAGATGTAGGAAGGGGTCCCTTGTTAAAATCATTAATTAGGAGACTGAATTAATAACTTTAGCTTCCTCTCCTACATCTGGCCATATGGGAGAGTCTAATTCCATCTGAGGTTGAGCAAGAGGATACAAGGCCAAGGTTTTGGTGTGCTGGCCATTAGAAATGGTCATATCTCCTAAACAACCGATGTAGGCATCAGCGGTAGCTAGCCAAGGACATCCCAAAATAATTAGATAGCCTCCTAGGGTACCTTTTGGCAAGACAATCATGAAATCTATAGGGTAGGACCAAGACTCTAGGTCAATCACAATGTCCTCCACCATGCCATGAGGCTTTACAGTCAAACTATCTATGAGCTGCAGGATAGTAGGTGTATTGCAAAGGTTGGTGATACCAAGACATTGCATAATATCCTTAGTCATGGCATTAATGGTAGCTCCAAGATCAATCAAGGAATTTTTATAGCAATCCCAATAATAATCACCTTGACAACAGGGCTACCAGGGTTAGGATATTTTTGTATGGTAAGCTTTCCTAACGTGATGTCTGCCAGTTTTCCCAGGACATGGACAGTCTGGGGTTCCTTCTTCTTGCAGCTAGGATTTTTAAAGAAAGCTTCCTTGATGGATTTTTCATATGTGGGAACATCTTTGATTGCCTTGAAAAGGGGAATTTGGATGCTGACATTCTTTAGTTGGTCTAGGATATTGAAAGTTGATTCATCAGTGGTCTTTAGATTGCTTTGCTGCAATCTTTGTGGGAAAGGAGGAATGGTAGCTGATTGGTCTTAGCTAGTGATGTAGGGGCTACTAGATTAGATGGATTTTTGGGTTGGTTGGGATCCTCAAAAGTCATTTCAGTGATTACAGGAGGCTCAAGTGCAAGCAGAGTGGTACCAGACCATAGGTGAATATCATCAAGGTTAATTGCGTACACAGGGTATTGCATGGGATACTGTGAATGGTCTGTAGCATACACATTTTACTATGCTGGAGGAGGTCTATTATTAGGGTTTGGCTATGGCTGTGTAGGTAACTGAGTAGGCTTAGGGGGTATATTAGTAGCTACAGGAGGTGACAAAAGAGTTTGCTACTGTGGAGGCTGCATAGGTGGTGGAAAAAATCCTTGTGGTTGATTTGGCCATTGCTGGTCACCTTGCCACTATGGTTTTTTCTTCCAATTACCTTGTGGTGGCTGCCATGCCCCTTGAGGTTGTTTCCAACCTCCTTGAGGGTTTGGCCACTATGGATTGGGGTAATTCTACCACTAATTCTGGGAATTATTCCAGGGAGGATTTTGGTAATTCATGGGGGGTTTCCATTGATTATTATAAAAAGGACCACTAAATGAAAGAGGATCCTAGGGAATACCTTGTCTCTATACCCATGGTCATCACTGAGTGATGAAGAAAAACTGCTCATCCTCTGGTTCAACTAGTTTGTAATCAGTCAGAATTTGTGTAGTCTCCATGTTAGCAACCAGTTTGCATCTACAATCTCTCTTCTCCTGTCTACAATGTGGACAGAATTCTGCTAGCATGGCCTCTGCTTCCTCATGTTTCTTCTTATCCTGCTTGGTGTCCAACTGGGTGGCCATGTTTTTGATGATATCTTTCTTAAACTCAAATAAGAGATTGGTTATCTCGGTCCATGAAGCACCAACACCATTGGAGTTGCTGAGAGTGGACCTATATCCTCTTCCTTTCTTAACAACAACTCTTGAGTATTTAAGGTAGATCTTCTACATATCATCCCATGATGCCTAGGTGATATCTCCTCTAGCCATTAGGTCTAGTGCCTCTGTGCATCCGTCATGAATGCCTCACAAAAAGAGCAACTTATGAGATTCTTCATTGAGCTCGTGCTGAGTATTCTTCTGCAAACTGAACATGAAGCTTGAGACATAATCCTCAAGACTCTCATCCTCCTTCTATGACATCTTAAATATTTTATCCCATCGCATATCATTCCCTCAATAGTACTCCTTATATTTCAGCAAGAAAGTATCCTTCATTTCATCCCAATTATGGACAACATCCTATCCTAAGCCCATAAACCATCGCAATGTAGACTCTTTAAGTGTTGCAGGGAAGAGCTTAAGCCTATGGGTGTCAGTGGTGTATTCATAGCTCCTACAAAGGATATCAAACTTGAAGAGAAAGGTATCTGGGTCCTCTGTGACAAGGTCATAAAATTTTGGAAGAGCAGAAGAGGGAATATTTTTGAGGTTGTTATTATCTCACTGATCAGAGATAGGAAAATGAAATGTAGTAGGATTAGCCATCCTTCATTGTTGTGGAGGTGGATTTTGAGGGGGGTTCTAAGGTTGGTAGATTACTAATTGCCAAGGATTTTCTTCTCGAGGATTTTGTAGTTCTAGATTGGAAAAGGCTTCAGCAAATAGATCGGCTTCTAGTTGTTCCTGGAATAACCCATGAAATACAACCTCAGAAGATGAGGATGATAAAGGGGCTTTAGGGAGCTTAACAATAGCATTAATGAACTGGTTCTCTTCCTTAAATAGGTTGTGGTGTGGAATTGGAAAGTACCTTCCTCAGGTGTCTCTTCATCTATTATGCATACATATAGTATGGAATGATGTGAATAGCGGTTTGATTTGTCAAGATAAGGCTTAATCTACTGAAAGTAGGGAATGAAAGCATGTAAACAAATCCTAGGAATGGTTGAATAAGAACTAGACTCGACACCATCCCTGGTAGTAGCACCAAAAATGATCACTTGTTATAAAGACTTAGAAACTAGGCATAATCCTTTAACTCAGGGATTGGAGATCCAACTAAGCACTTCATCCACTTTATAATAAACTCATTTAATATGTCAAACCCAAGGACATGTTATTTGAAATGGACCCGAAAAATATATGCACCAAGCACTTTCTCAACCAATCATTCTATAATTATTACAGGAAAAAATTGTTGGAAAGGAACTACTCTATAGCTGAAGGAAATAAATTCTTTCGAAAGGAAACTATACCATTGCTACCTGAAATGAATACTTCAAGGAAATCTAAACTATTGCTATGAAATTAGATGCTTGAAAATAAATGATGGAAATGAAGGCTGCTAGCAGGATGAAAGAGTAAACACAAACCACTATAATGCTTTAGTTACTCTGTCGCTCGACCGCAGGAAGTGGTAGCTATCCTGTGGCTTTGGCTGCAGGAGCTATTGAACATAGGAATTGAAATAAAAGAAATGTAGGAAAGCAAGTTAACTAGAATGAATCTAAACTACCGATTCCTCACCAAGTGGGCCCCCTTGGGTGAGTACCTAGAACACTCAATTACATAGTACTGAACTCAAAACTTCATTTACTCATTAACTTGAATAAAAGAGTACAAGAATTATCAACAACAAAATAATAGGATGGAAATATAATAATACTAATGCCCTCCTTCTCAAAGAGGAGTGGGGCTTTATTTAAAGGTAAAAACATCTAACTGCTAAACTCCACATGCCCTAAGAAAAGGTAGAGCTTTTATTACAACCATATAACATAAAGGAAAACTAGAAAACATGAAATAGAATCAGCCAAGAAGAGAGGAAATAACTACGTAGACAACAGATCTAACTTCCCACTCTCTTAAAGATTTCACCCAAGAAATTATTGCACTCGCCAAGTCTTCACTCAATTGTCTCCACCTGGATCAATCCAGAAACCTTCCACCACTATTATGTCGATGGCTCATCCGTGCGCGTTTGCTGTAGGACCAAGTCAAGTGACCAACACATAGATGTGCTCACCTGAAAAAGATGATAGTTGCTACTTCAATGGTCTACATTAACACCATTAGGATAAAATCATTCATGGCATTTATTCAAAGTACATACATTATCTATTGTCCAAACAGTCAATTCATTCATAAAACATGATCATGAGTTCATAGCAATAAAATAAAGCATATTCACCTTGATAAAGCACATTAAGTAGCATACATCCATGGCGTAGATTCAGTGGTTGACTACCACATAATAACAGTTTTAGAGCATATTGTCTTGGAATAATAACAAAAAACATAAGAAAGGACCTAGAAAAATTTCTTTTAAGGTATCTAAAAGATGCGATTAAAATGACCTATCAATGCACATGTCTTAATATCCTCAAATTTAGCATCATTTAGTGAAGAAGCAAGGTCTACCATCATAGTATTGTGTTCATGTTTCTCTCTCATTTGATTATCAGTCAAAGGTCTAGTAGGTAGGATGAATTCAGTATCTATGTATAGTGTTATGTCATCTCCAATCCCTGAGAGATATAGTCTCATTCTTCTTTTCCATGTTGAGAAGTTCTCGTTCAGCATAGGTGCATCTCTCTTATACATCTTGTGATCTTTAGCTTAAGTCCTTGAAAACTTTCCTTGATAACTGAGAGGGGGGTGAATCATTTATCTCTAGTTATCCTATAGTCCCAAATTATCCCAGATGTATATAAAAATAATTTAAAACATATAAATCAACTCGGTGAAGTGTAAACCATGATCTCAAACTTTAGTTACCAAGTTGTCTAGTCATCTACCGAATAGCATTAAAACAATACCGTGACTACTGATCAATGCATATTAAGTAATATTTAAAGAAAAATAATAATCCACAACAATTATACACATTAACACATATATTTTTAATGTGGAAACCATGCTAAGGGAAAAACCACCTAAGAGTGGTAACCCAAAATAATTCACTCTTCTGAAGTGAACTTGGTTAAGAGCCAACCTTCTTAAAGGTTACAATGCACACTGTTAAATGTGACTTGGTTAGAGAATTTATCACTAACAGTTCTCCCTTGACCAATCATTTAGTATGGGGTCAACAAGAAAACACTCAACATTCATTTGAATATCATAATAAAGACTTTCACATCTTGCTCATTTAAGATATTTATCTATAACAATAGTTAAACTGATACAATAATGATCTAATTCAAATAGAACTTTGTTTGTATATTTTCAGATCTATGCTAAGTAGATAATACCTCTGATCAATATGTTCACTTCAGTTCCTCTGATTCTTCATTCTCTATTCTTCTTGTTAAATTCTCTTTCCTCTGTCACTTAGTGTTGTCTGCATAAATGCTTGGTTATATCCTCAACCTGTTTGATCAGTGATGCATGAATTTTTCATGTATGCGCATCACTGCGTCTTAATGAATCTCTTGTCTCTTATATAGACATCATAAAAAATTTAATTTACATCCTTTAGATTTTTCTTCTTAATCTCCATCATTGATTTTACCACTTAAACATTCCTCAGCAGCTGTGTCAAAAACACGTTTCAATCTTCTTCATCCAATCATCCTTGAATTTTCATATTCGTTAGATTATCATACAAAATCTTATCAATTACCTCAGAATCATCAATTTTCTATCTCATCATTTTAGTCAACTTTCGGTTTCTTTTTATTTCTCAGTCCATACTATGATGTGTCAGTGATCCCTAGCTTGGTTATCACTGTGCTCAGTATACACTATCTTTACTCGGTGTTCAGTGTTACTTAGTGTATACATAACTCTTCATTTACTAACCACATAAACTTTGTTTGTTCTAGATCTTTAACTCATAATAGATGTTTGTTACCACAATGATAATCAAATAAGTTGACATCAATGACAATGCATTAACTGATTATTGTCTATCATCACATTTGTAAATTAGTTCATCATCAACAAAATGACTTCAAATATACAATCAGTTGTAGTCCATCAAGGTCAACTTCCTTGATAGTGAGGGGAAAACCTAGGTAAGTGTTAGGAAGAATGGCACACTAACAACTGATGATGTCCCTTATTTTAACCTGAAGATCCATGTTGGTGTTCAAGAAGAAAATTTTACTTTTCTAGTAGTTAATGCATTAAATCAAGGTATAAACATAATATTGAAGTAGGCCCTTCCATTATTTGGCTTCAAAAACTAAAGATCTACTGAAGAGGAAGGTATCATCCACAAACTTCTAGAGAATAGATAGAGGAAGGGAGGAGGCCAGTATGATACCTTGGATTCTGCCAGTAGTGGATAGGTTTAAGAAATTCCTACTATGAACCTCAACAAGAATAATGAAAAAATAAGAGACAAGTTATCTCCCTACCTAATAAATTTTCATCCTTAAAAAAACCCTAGGGCACACCATTGACAAGAACAAGTTATTGAATAGTATGAATCTAAATGTGAAGAATACAAATAAGTTTGTCACTAAAGCATAGCTTAGATAACACTTTATAGAGTAACTATCAGTTAACCTTATCATAAGACTTGGAGATATCAAGTTTAAGGGCCACAACTTGGTTGCAGCTTTTGTCCATCAAATGTATGATTTTATGAGTAACAATTGCAGCATCAAGGATCTATCTACCAGGGATGAAGCCCTTTTGGATTCCACTAAAGAATTTTTTTAGAAGAGGCTTGTTTCTGTTGACTAGAACTTTGGAGAAGATCTTATAGATAGTGTTACATACAATTATAGGTTTAAATTCATCCATAAAATTTGGCTCAAATATTTTAGGAACACTAGCTATGTACGTGTTGTTTAACTTTTTTAGTATTTTCCCCAATCTGAAGAAGTGTAGAGTAGTGATGGTCAGATAATAGCTGACAACATCCTAGAACACTTGAAAAAAATTAGGAGGAAATTAGTTATGACTTGGGGTCTTATAATCACCCATTAAAAAAATTATAGTTTTAATCTCATCCTTAGTGACAGGGGCCAAAAGTAGGTTGTTATCATCTTCATTGACCACAATAGGAAGGTGGACTAGTCGCTTGTCTTGGATCACAAGACTTCCCCTATTTTTCATATGCATCTTTGAAGTAGTTGACAACCATTTCCCCTATTTTACCCTCATCATTAATCAGCTAGTTGGAATTATTGAGAAGAATATGTTAGGAATAATAGTCTATTAATGCAACTAAGTGGGGGGTGAATAAGTTGTGTTCCAAATATTTAAAATTTAAAATTCTAAACCAATTACTCAATGCAAATATGAACACTTCAAGAATAACACCATAACACTAGTATTTACTGTGGAGGAAAACCCTTTTAAGGGAAAAACCCTGGTGGGAATTAACACCCACAAATAATGCACTAGAAATATCATATCCCTATTAGGAGATCTATCTCTATTAGGATCTTGTTTCTACATCCAGTACAAAGTCCCTATTAAAGGACAACCCTTATTAGGAGTCTTCTCAACCCTTTTAGGGGTTGAAGGAAATCTTGAGTTCACTTCCCAAGCACACTACCCAAGGTGAAGGTTAAGTCCACCTTCTGAAGGTTAAACCCACCTTCTGGATCCACTATCCAAAGAGAAGTATACAAGTATACTTATAATAGTGAAATGACTGATAGAAACTTTCTTTGCTTATACAGTACCAATGAAGTACATAACAAACATAATTACTTCTCTACATCCAACAGAACTTGCATCCACATGCTTGTAGCATCCAATCCATATAGTTCATACCCTTTCACATCAAGATGATACTTTCCTTTAAACAAGTTATAACAAGAAGTTAGGTCATCCTATTAAGACTTCCCTAATGCACAAACAATTATATAGACACATGGTACCTTAAAAAAGTAAATAAAAATATAGATCATCAGTTATTTGCCAACATACAAAATTCATGCTCTCCATTCACTAAGAACATTACATCACTATGGTTAGCTCCCATGTATCTTATATCATGTATTAATCTTGGATACCATAACTTATGTTGGCATCAAATTTATCCCAAAAACTCAGAGACCATCTCTATCATAATTCTTTGCCACTAGTTTGTAACTAGTCTTCACCAAAATAGTTGTAACTCATGAAAATAACAATATGAATTCCAATGACATTAAATATAAGGTGTACATACTTTCCTCTACATAACTCCATGCTTTCATATACTGAAAAATTGTACAATGTCCATACACAATTGCCAATCTTTCATGTACCTATGATAACCAGTCTTTCTAAAACTTCTAATGCATCCAACTAAAACATATGTTGATATCAATGATGAAACATGAATATCAACACCTCATAAAACAACAATTCCAACAATCTCCCCCTTTGGCATTTATGGAAACATATATGAAAAACTATTAACCCAAAAGTAGCCTTCTTAATACAACTTTCTAAATATCCTCTTCATAGCTCTCCCTAAGGCAGTAGGGATTTTTTACTTATATCTATCCCCCTTTGACATCAATGGAAAAGGGTGCCACAATTATTTTCCTTCTCTACACATCCCACCTCTGCAAGGTGTAGCTTTTTCAAATATTCATTTAACAAACTAGGTGCTTGATCACCCAAATATGTTATGTTGTGTTCCTTTGATCACTCCCCCTGAGGAGTAGATCCAAGCATCAAGCCCAAATAATATTATATCTCTAATAACTACTAGACTAATGCATTCCCACATCATTTACTTTTCACTGGGATGGGTACTCACCCCAAGCATACCTCTAAGATATTCAAAGACATCTTTTGGGAAATTTTTTGTAAATATATCTTCTATTTTCTCCTTTGTACTCATGTACTATAATCTAACTTCCTTCTCTACAACCTTGTCTCTCAAAAAATAATATTTGATTGAAATGTGTTTGGTCTTTGAGTGCTCAAGATTCTTTGACATGTTTACTATGCTTTTATTATCACAATAAATACCAACAAGCTCTTCAAATCTTACCCCAATATCCTTCAATGTCTATTTCATCTAGATAATCTATGTATAATTTATAACAACATATACATAGTCCAACTTAGCAGTAGATTGAGCTATACAATCCTTCTTTTTACTCAGCCAAGAAACTAACCTTTTTCCAAGGAAAAATGCTCCACCACTAGTGTTTTTTCTATCATCAACATTTCCTGCCCAATCAACCTCAGTATAAGAATGCAATGTAAAATCATTAGACTTTTCATACCATAAACCATATTCTAGTGTCCCTTTCAAATATCTAAATATCCTTTTAACTACAACAAGGTGAGTCTCCTTAAGATCAGCTTGAAACCTCACAACAATTCAAACTGCACTAGCTATGTCTAGTCTAGTGTGAGTTAAATACTGCAAAACTACAATAATGGACCTGTATTTTTTCTAAAAAATAATTTGAGATTCATCAATAGTAGTAATCTTGCATCTAGTAACCATGGATGTTCCAACAAGTTTAGAGTATTCCATCCCAAACTTCTTTAGCAACTCCTTAAGATACTTGGTCTAAAAAATGAAAATACCATGTTTACTTTGAGTAATTTCCAAACCAAGGAAGAACTTTATATCACCAATCATAGAAATTTAAAAATTCACTTTTCATTTCATCAAAAAAATTATTACTCATTTCATCATTGCCTCAAAAGATTATATCATCCATAAAGAAATCAACAATCAAGATTCTATCTTGACAAGTTCTCAAATACAAATTACTAGTTGTAGTACCTTTTTTGAAACCAATATGTAACAAATACCTATCTAACCAAGTATACCATTCTCTAGGAGCTTGTTTTAGTCCATACAATGCCATCTTTAACCGCCAAACCATGTCCTCATTATCTGTCAAAGGAAAACCATCAAGCTTCTCAATGTAGACTTCTTCCTCTAGATCCCCATTCAGGAATGCAGACTTCACATCCATCTAATACACCTTGAAATATGTAAGTTCTGCATAAGAAGGGAACAATATCACTACCTATAACCTCACAATAGGTGAAAATGTTTCTTCAAAGTCTATACCTTCGTATTTTGAATAGCTCTTGTAGACCAATCTATCTTTATTCCTCACAACTATGCCTTCTTCATTCATTTTGTTTCTGAAAACCCATTTAGTTCCAATTACATTCTTGT
Source organism: Thuja plicata (assembly GCA_018584345.1). Taxonomy (NCBI): domain Eukaryota; kingdom Viridiplantae; phylum Streptophyta; class Pinopsida; order Cupressales; family Cupressaceae; genus Thuja; species Thuja plicata. The sequence continues at coordinate 1,952,447 of MU223971.1, read as the reverse complement.
TCTTATGTCTAGGAACCAATTCCCAAGGTTTGTTCTTCTCTATCTGATCTAGTTCATTCTACAATGATTTAGTCCAAGATTCATCTCTATATGCTTCATTATTAGTCTTAGGTTCTACTTGTGAAATCAAACATAGATCATTTCTAACTTTAGACCTTGTCATTATGCACTTATTAGCATCACCAATAATCTAATTATTAGGATGATTCATGTTAACATACCTTGGTGTCTTTGGGATTTCTATAGTCTTATCTAAGCATGTATGGATTTCATTATCAATCTCAAGATTTTGTTTTGTCTCTTGATTTTGAATTTTATTCTCATTCTCTAGGATTTAAACCTGGAACCTCTCATTAATTTTCACATTAGCACTTTCAACTATTTTTCTTAATCTTTGATTGAAAAATTTATAAGCTTTACTTTTAGTATAATAGCCAAGGAAAATTCCTTCATCACTTCTAGCATCAAACTTTCCAATTTCATCATCTCTTTTGATATAAAAATTGCTACCAAACATTATAAAGTATTTTATAATAGGAGTATAACCAAACCAAAGTTCATAGGGTGTCTTATTAGTACATTCTCTGATCTGAATTCTATTCAATGTGTAGACAACAATATTGACTACTTCTCTCCAATCCATATGAGATATATTACCTTCAAGAAACATTTTCCTAGCCACATCTAGTATGGTTCTATTTCTATTTTTTGCAATCCTATTCTGTTGTGGTGTCCTAGGAGTAGAAGTCTATCTGTATATCCCATTCTTTTCATCGTAAGCATTGAAAAAATATAATGTAAACTCTCCACCTCTGTTTGACCTAAAAAAAATTATATTTAGACCTGATTCATTCTCAACTTTTTATTTAAAAATATTGAGCTTATCAAATGCTTCAAAATTTTCTCTGAGAAACCTAATCCACATCATCCTATAATATTCATAAAAATAGTTTAAAGTACCTTTCACCAGAGTAGGATGTATTCCTTGTAGGACCACAAAGATATGTATGTACCAGATCCAACTTTCCTTTTTCTAAAAAGGATTTTCTCTAAAAGATTCTCTTAGTTTGTTTTCCCATCACATATTCTCTACACATAGTGTTAGTAGGCTTCACAAATTTTGGCAAATCTTTGACTGCATTAGTGTTACTGAATTTTACAATAAAATCAAAATTTATATGAAAAAACCTCCAATGCCATAACCAACTGTCATCTACCTTCACAACAAAAACAAGTTTCCTTTTTAGTATTTAGTTCAAACATATTACCTCTTGAATTAGTACCTGATACAATCAAGTTTCTAGATTGACCTCTGATAGTACATTTTCCATCCATGAACTATAAGTGATATCCCTTGTCTATAAGTAGTCCAACACTCAACAAGATGTTCTCAAGTCCATCAACAAGTAAGAAATTATCAGTGTTACTTTTTCATTCAAGAGAGATTGAACCTTCTCCAATGATCAAATTAGGAGTGTTATCACCAAATCTGACTACACAACCACCATATCTACTTATTTGAACAAATTTATCTTTATCACCAATCATATGATGTGAACAAATATTAGAAATTATCAATTCTAATTTATTTTCAACATGTGATACTAGGGATATTTCTTCATGAACTTGTTCATCATCTTTAATAGCAATAAATCCAATTTGATTCTCATCACTCACATAATCACAATCAAAAACATCTTCACTAGCATAGTAGCATTCCTCATCTTTGGAGTAATTAGACTTATAAAAATTAGGCTTATGCTTAGGAACCCTTTTAGAAAATCTAGATGCAAAATGACCAATCTTATTACAAGAAAAACATTTCAAGGGTAATTTTCCTTCAAATTTACCCTTACCTCTATTTTCCTTTTTCTCCATTAGAGCCACAAGTTCATCCAATTTCCTTTCTTCTTCTTCTATCTCTTTCCACTTATCAACATATTATCCAAGCTGTGCATGTCTATTTCTCACAAGGCTTGATTAAGTATTTTTTTCATTATGAACAGTAACCTTGAATGCAAATTCTACTTTAGGTAATGGATCTTGTAACTTTTTGGTCTCAAAGGTGGTCACATTAGTGATCGGGAATTCTTTGTTGAATTTTTTTGTCAGTGGTATGATCTCCTTTATCACTTTCACTTTAGTCTTCTAGACATGTTTCAAGGATCTAAGAATCTTTGTGATCACTTCATCTTCAGTATATGTGCCTCCTAATTTTTTGATTCTAGTAACAACCTTTGTAACCCTCTATACATATGCTCTGACATTCTCATCATCTCGCATCCATAGATCCACCATTTTATCCTTCCAATTATGTAGTTTTTCCTAATTAGTGTATTGATCTCCTTCATATAGAGCCTCTATCCTTGTGTAGATATTGTGAGATGAATCAAGGTCTTTAACCTCTGTAAATTATGCCTCAGAGAGAACGCTTATCAGTTCTTATCTTGCAACCATATTGTAAGAAAAAAAATTCTTTTCTTCATTAGTAGCATTTCATAAATAATCTTATGCCTTTATTGGTTCATCCTTCTTTTTAATCATCTAATAATCAATTCCCAAGAAGATTATACGAGTTCTCATCTTGTTCTTCCAACTGCCAATTTTGAGAATCAAATTTTGGACTCTCCTTCCTATAGTAAGCCATCTCAAGCTCACCTCAAGCTATTAGGATTTCTCTCAGAGGACCACGCGCTCTCATACCCATTGTTAGGAATAATAGTCTATCAATACAACTTATAGGGGGGTGAATCGGTTGTGTGCCAATTATTTAACCTTTAAAATTATAAACCAATTACTCAATGCAAATCTGAATACCTCAAGAATAACACCAAAACACAAGTATTTGTTGTCAAGGAAAACATTTTTAATAGAAAAAACCTAGTGGGAATTAGCACCAACAAATCATGCACTAGATATATTATATCCCTTTTAGGAGATCTAGCCATGTTAGGAGCTGATAATTACATCTAGTACAAAAGTCCCTGTTAAAGGACAAACCATGTTAGGAGTCTTCTCAAGCCTGTTAGGTGTTGGATGAAATGTTGATCTCACTACCCAAGCACACTACCCAAAGTGAAGGTTAAATCCACCTTCTAATGGTTAAACCAACCTTTTGGATCCACTATCCAAAGAGAAGTATAAAAGTATACTTATAACAGTGAACTGACTGATAGAAACTTGCTTTTCCTATACAGTTCCAATGAAGTGCATTACAAATACAATTACTACTATATAATGAGTAGAACTTGCATCCACATGATCACAATTTCTAATCCATACAATTCATACCCTTTCACATAAGATGTTACTTTCCTTTATACAAGTTGCAACAAGAAATTAGGTCATCTTGTTAAGATTTCCCCAATGCACAAACAATTACATAGATCCTTGCTAAGATACAGACAATGCCTTAAAAAAGTAAATAAAAAATACAAATCATCAATTACATTCCAAGATCCTTAATTCATGCTATTCATTCACTAAGCATGTTACATCTCTGTAGTTGGCTCCAAATAGGTCTTCACAAGTCCACACGCCACAATTGACATCTTTAAGAATCCAGAAATTAAAGAATCACAAATAATGTTTTCTCATGTATCTTCTATCATGAATTAATCTTCCATTCCATAACTCATGCTCACATCCAAGTTATCCCAAAAACTCAGAGACCTTCTCTGTCATAATCCTCTATAATTACTCTTTAAGTAGTCTTCACCAAAACAACTCTAACACATGAAAACAACAATATGAAATCCAGTAACATTATATATAATGTGTACATAATTTCCTCTACATAACTTCGTGCTTGCATATATTGAAACATAGTACACTTCATGTTAATCTTTCTTGTACCTATGATAACCAATCTTTATGAAACTTCTAATGCATCCAACTGAAACATATGTTTACATCAATGAGAAAACATGAATGTCAACACCTCAGACAACAAAAATCCCAATAGACTACTGATGGTGTTTCTTTTAATGTGAGTACTAGCCATTACGGGGGAAAAAAAATTAGTTCTTTATGTCTTCCTCTTTTAACCATTGAACTATGGATGTTTAATTCTAATAAATTTCCTCCTTTCTTAGTTTATCTTTCCATTATTTTCCTCAACATATCTTCCTCCTCATGCATATTTTGGGACAAGTTAGCATAAAACATCAAGTCTTGGTAACTAGCAAGCTTGGCTTCAATCTTCTTTTTCTATTTGAAAATATCCCCAAAAGAGGATTTAGATCAACCCTTGACTTCTCTTTTTATGATATCTAGTTTGTACGATGTTATTTACATAAATGAGCCTTGAACTAGGGTAATTTACTAGTGAATTATGCAGTCCCAAAAATACGGGCAAGTGGTCCACATAATTTCAAAGTGGAAAGGTGAGAGCCAGTGAAATGTCTATTCTCTCATTTAAAAATTATGGGATTGTGGTCAGACACTCTACTAAAGAGGGATCTAAGAGAAGCATTGCAACCCAAATCCCATCTAGACAAAGAAGGAACCCTATCTAGTCTAACTGAAATAAGGTGGTTTCCTTTCTGGTTATTAGACCAAGTAAAAGGGGAACCTTTGAGGCCTAAATCAAGAAGACCAGATTTATTGATGAAGTTAGACATGTCATCGATGTTATCACTATAGTAAATCCATCCACCTAATGTCTTAGAAGGGAAAAGAGGGGAATTGAAGTCACCGACAAACGTATAAAAGGAATTTTTATCTATTAGAATAATAGATAAGAGTTCCTCTGAAAGAACTTCTCTTCAACTGTGAGAATTAGGAGCATAAATGTTAAAAAGGTTCCATGTACACATATCCAATTTAAAAGTGACAACAAGGTAATACTAGGAGAAAACATAGGCTTCCCCAGTAACCTTGCTAGGGTTATAAATAGTTGTGATTCCCCTAGAAGCCCCATCAGCTTCAAAATACTAGAAGTAGGAACTGACCAAATTCTCATAGAAACTAAAGAGAATAATTGGAAAGACATTTTGACTTATTTAATCAGGAGGATATCAATTTTGAGATCAATAATACATTTCTTTGGGGAGAATTGTTTCTGAGGACTATTTAGTGCCCTCATGTTCTAGGCTGGGAACTTCATTTTTTGTTGCGGTGGGTTACATCTAAGGTAGAATTCATACCATTGGCAATATCCCTAGCAGTATCTTATTATTTGTACCTTTGATTACATTAATATAATGGATGTATCTTGTTATTTAGTTGCAATGTTTATGTTAGTTTAATTCATGGTTGGTGCTCGTAGTTCATGCTTCAATTTGTGTTTTAAAATGAATGTAGGACATATCTTGTGATTATGTTATGAGTGGTCTTAGTAGTTTAATCAATGTTGTTAAAAGTAACAACATCTTGGAACTCTTGGTATTTTTAATTATATTTATATACTTTAGTATAATATTTTAACTTATGTTTGCACTTGCTTCCGCATATGTATTATTTAATATTTAAGGAAAACCATTATTTCATCAAATTAGTATCATGTTAGGTTAACTTATCATGGGTTCTCGAGTGGGGCATTACAATAGCACTATGTAGAATGTGATAAAGGTGAGAAATAATTTCTTGATGATTTTATATGATTTACAAGAATTGTCAAAGTTACTTGTTGGCCTTTTGGTTAATGATAAAAAAATAACCGTAAGGATGAAAATGAATATAAAACATGGATGCATTTGGTGGAATGGAAGATCAATGTTATAGATTCACTGGAAAATATGATAAAAAAGGGTCTGGAAAGAGATGAACATCAAAACCAAGTGATGAACTACAACTGATTGTATGTTTGAATTCATATGTTGATAGTCAATCGAGTTACATATGTGATGATAAAAATTACCAGTTAATGTATTTTCATTAATGTCAACTTATTTGAGAATCATTCTAGTGGAAAAAATTTGTTATGGATTGAAGATTTGGAACAAAAAATGTTTATGTGGTCAGTAAATGAAGAGTTCTATATACACCGAGAGAAAGTGAAACTCAGTAAAACACAGTGTATACCAAGCACAAAAATAACCGAGCTAGGGATCACCAACACAACAAGGTATGAACCGAGCAATTTAATCAAACCGAGGCCGACTAGAATGTTGAGCTGGAAATTTCTGATTATGAGGTAAAATATAAAGTTTGATATTTTGATCAAAGGGTTATGAAAATTCAATGAAGATCAGACAACAAATATTGAAACATGTTTTAACACAACTGCTGAGGATGGTTTAAGTAGAAAATAAATAATGGAGATTAAGCGAAAAAATTTGAAGAAAATTAAGTGAGCTATGATGTCTATATAAGAGACAAGAGATTCATTATGAATCAAACATACACCATATGTGTACATGCAAAGTTTATGCATGACTTATCAAACTGGTTAAAGACAAAACTGGGCATTTTCAGTAGACATCACCCAACGAAAGAGGAAAGAGCATTACCGAGAAAAAAAAAGTTTGAAGTATGAGATGAACTCAAGTGAACAAATTGATCAGAGGTATTATGTACTTAACATGGATCTAAAAATCTGCAAAACAAAGTTGTATTTGAATCAGATCATTACTATATCAGTTTAACCATTGTTATAGATAAATCTCTTAACCGAGTAGGAAGTGAAAGTCTTTATTATGACATTTTAATGAATGTTGAGTGTTTTCTTGTTGACCCATAGTGAATGCATGGTCAAGAGAGAACTATTAGTTTTAAATCTTCTAACCAAGTCACATTTAAGAGTGTGCATTGTAACCTTTAATAGGTTTGGCTCTTCACCGAGATCTCTTCAGAAGAGTGGAATATTTTGGGTTACCCATCCTAGGTGGTTTTTCCCTAAGTAGGGTTTTGATGTTAAAAATCTATGTGTTAATGTGCATCAATGTTGTGGATTGTTATTTTTATTTACACTTTACTTTACTGGCATTGATCGGTAATCACAGTATTAATTTATTGATACTCGATAAACACTATTGACTAAAGTTTGAGTTTACAGAATGCATTTCACCAAGCTGAATTATATGTTTGAAATTATTTTTATATACATCTGGAGGAATTTGGGATTGTAGGATAATTGGGAGCTAACTGATTCACCCCCCTCTTAGTTATTCTAACAATTGGTATCAGAGAATACAATGCTTAGAAGAGAGTTTTGAAGGACTTAAGATAAAGATCAGAAGATGTATAAGAGAGTGTAGACTTTACGGCAAGACATATTGTCAATTAGTGCCAAAACACTTAGTCATTCATATGATTATAGTGTTGACCGAGTCAAGAAGTTGTAGTGTCGACTGAGATGTTAATTCCAAACAGTATCACCTGAGTCACTAGTTTTACCCAAGTTGCATACCATCTCCGAGTGATCAATGTGGCCTGACCACCCAGTGTCAACCGAGTGCCAGAGTTTCCATGTTCATCATATTTCCCACGTATCAACATTATGCTGACTTAGTACATATTGTTTAATTCTATTTAATATGATAGTAGCTAACTTATGGAGGTAATTGATTTGGATAAGTATATATGTAAGATACTTTGTTTATCCAAAAGAGGAATGAATCATCACAACAACATTGAATATATGTATGGATGCGAATATGAAGAGGTAGATTGATTAGAAGGCTACATCAGTATAAAGGAATAGAAGATACTCATCTATCACATTCAGGTGATCAGTATTACATCAAAGGCTCTTATTTAAAAAATCAGAGTTGCATAGCAGATCATTCACTAGTTCATCCTAATAGGTGTATTTGTCAAATCCTTTAACTAGGTGGACTTAACAGTCCTTCACAAATCTCCTAACAGAGTGCATACTTAACTGTATTGTATAAGTCCTTTCACAAGGTGGACCTAATAGTCCTTATTTCTCCTAACAGGTCAAACCATAAAAAGTGGTCAATTATAAGCCTTAACCGGCTAAATTTATTACTACAATTCTAAAGCTTGTGGGTATCATCCCCACCCTAGTTTTACTTTCTATTTGGAAGGTTTCTGGGTCACCATATCTTGTGTCAATTGCTATGAATGTTTATTACTTTTCTATTCCATGCATGCAAATAGTTTAGATAATAGAATAAAGGATATAAGTGAAGAAGTTGTATTGGTTCCTTATTCAACCTCCCCCCTCTTAGTCACCTAGCTTATAATATATTTCCAATAATTGGTATCAAAGAAAAGGATCTCTTATCATAATTTTAACATCTTGAACAAAGATCAGAGGCAATGGAAATATACATACTAGAGAAAGCCATTATAAATGAAAATATATATCAACAAGTGGCCATGGATCAAATCAGAAAACTCAAGGAGTAGTTCTCTCATTCCCTAAAAAGAAGAAAACATTTAGCAATGCAAATGAATGAAAAAGGTTACATGGAATAAATAACTAAAGATTTATGAAAAGAAATAAATTTTGAAGAAGTTGATACAACCATTGAAGACCTACTTGCAAAGAATCTAAGTTTACATGAAGAAGTCAAAAAGTTGAATAGAGAACAAGAAATTCATTCAGTCAAAATATGTGAAGTCATGGAACAAAAGAACCAAGAAGAAAATGATAGAGATATGGCACAAGAAGATAAGATATTTCTAAGTACAAGATTAGAGGAAAAAGATAATGAAATCCATCATTTGTCACTTTAGCAAGCAGATATGATAAATCAACTCAATAGTGCAAATCAAGAATTTATCAATTTGAGGAATGAAAATGAAAGACTGTAAAATGATCTCAATATTGAAAATCAAACCAATGAGAGTATGATGAATTCACAAGAAGGCATGGATAAGTTGAAAGAACAAACTCAATTCATAAATTATGGATAGACTGAACAAGGTGAATCCTCATAGAAAGGAGCTCAAAAGAACAAGAAACCTACTTGTAATCACTGTGGCAAGTTAGGGCATACATAAAATAAGTGTTGGAGAAATGGGAAGTCAAATTTTAATGGAAAATGCTATAGGTGCAACAAACATGAACGTAGGGCAAGTGAATGTTTTGAGAAACCTAAGTTTGAAGGAAAATATTTCAATTGTAACAAACAAGGTCATAAATCTGTAGAGTGTGGAACTAAAAAGTGGAACCCTACTGACCAATTAGCTAAATAAATTTTTGGTTAGGATTACAACACATTGAGAAAATGTTGTCATTGTGGTGAGTATGGGCACATTGGTGCTAATTGTGCTAAGAATTACCTCAGAAAAAGGAATCCTACAAAGAGATGTTATGTGTGTAAAAAACTTGGTCATCTAAGAAAGAATTGTATCAACAGAGAAAAAGTGGATACTGGTTTTGAGAAAGGCAAAGCAAAAATTTCTAAAATCAAAACTCAGATGAGTTAGCAATGGGTTAGGAAATCTCCTGATAATTCAGACCAAAACAATGAAGGAACAAATGGCACCCAGAATGGTGAGTTGGGTGGATTCACCATTTCTAAATAAATATGAAAGGAGATAACTGGAAATATGCATACAAGCCATCATACATCAGTTCCACATATGCTAGCAAGTCCAAATCTACATATTGATGCACTGTGACACATTATGGTTCTAACAGAGTTACTCTATCTTAACCGAGTTAAGTAAGGTTTTATGGTTTCAAAGATGCAAAGTTTTTTTTTTTTGAGCTTCCAAGTAAGCCTAGGAGAACTATACAAGATATGATAGCTACTATGTATGGAGCATTTAATGAAAAATTTATGATGAAATTTCTCATAAATGGTGAAATCGAAGGGTTATTGTTTACAGTTTGTAGAGAGATTAAGAGCGATTCCATAGCTAATTTGTGGTTGAAAGCTTTAGTTGCAGCAAGGTTTCATCAATCTTTTGAGTTTTTGGTGCAGGGCACCTCCCTATTTCTTGTTTTTATGGTGTTTAGGATGTTTTAGGAGTTGAGTGTGTGTGGTAGAATAAGTTCCCAAAGGTTGGAAACATGTTAGTCTAACTTCATGATTGTAAAGAGCCTTAGTGCTCATTAGGTCATTTTGGCCTCAATATGTGCAAAGTTGTCATTTTAGGACAATAGGGGTTGGAGGTATGTTTTAGGACCCTACTTAGGCTATTTAGGGTCTTAGGAGTCAACATCAACCATTGAGTTGACATAGGAAGTCAAAATGCTTTCTAATGCAAAAAGTTGCTAGCAACTTTTGCAAGATTTGGCAAAAATATGGTTAGAGCTGAATGTAGCCACCCAAGTTTGGTATATGAGCTTCGAATCGATGTTTGGAAAAGGCTAATGAAATTTTGGATTGAGACTTTTACTTTTGACACCTTTGTATAGATGTCTACACCCTCATTTGTATAATCTGAACTGTATCTTTATTTTTGTACGGTCCTATACGGATTGGCATAGGTGATCGGCCTCCATGATTGTATAGTTATACTTTTATTCTTTCTTATGCATTAAGTAGTTTGATTTGAAGTGCAATAGGATTAAAGTTAGAAGGTTTTGAAGGTTACTGGTCTGACAGAGGCAAAACAGTGACCATTAGATAGAAATGGCTCTAACCTAATTTTTGTCTGGTGGATTTGTCTGAAACCATGGGGAAGGAAGGATTAGGGTTAGTAGTTAGTGTTTTTGTTCTTTTGGTTGTTGTCTCAATGGATTTCATAGGCCTAAGATGATGCCCTATGGCTGACTGGTGAAACTAGGTGAACCAGGAGAGGGAAGAGATTGAATTTGTGTATCCACCCATGACCTTTTGGGATGGACTTGATAGCATTTTTGGATGCTCAAGAACATCTCCTAAAAGGATTCAATGGTGGTTGGAGGTGAATAAAATTTTTGAAACATGTTTAGCAATTATTCATGCTGATTGGTCCAGAGGCCTAATTAACAGGCTATAAACTAGGGACTGCAAGAAAATAGGGTTTTGGGTGCAATCAGAGGTCAGGGCTTTGGGTTTTGATAGGGTAGAATGATATATTAAAGATTCTCAATTTTTTTTGTAGGGTAATTTGGAGGTTTTGGAAGCAATAGACCAAAATCAATAAAAATAGGGCTACAAGGAATTGATCAATTAGCCCTCCTAGTGAATCAAAGACAAAATGAAAGGATGGAGCATCTTGGAGTGTTAAGAAGGATGTAGAATGACCAAGAAAGGGTCAAGAAGTGTATGGAGAGTCTCAGTGAGTGTGTGAGAAGATCCTAGGAAGATATTTGATAGACTAGATGTTGAATTGATAGGAGAAACTACGCTTTTTGGTAACTAGTTGGACCAGTTAAGCTTGGTAACTTTGGAGTCTTCTTGAATCCAACTATACCTTGGAGGATAAGTTTCTTGAGGGGTCTTGGAGATCTATTTGGGAAGAAGATCCAACAAGAACAACCATAGGATGGTTGATTTAGGCACAAAACTAACATATTGAAAGGAAGTGATACCTAGTTGTCAAACCCTCTGCATCAGAGTGGTATCAAAGAAGGAATAACTTGAAGGTTGTGTATGTTTGAAGGGGAGGAGAGTCAAGAGATTCAAGAAGTTGAGAGTATGCCTCTTAAGGAAATGAGTAGGGATGTCATAGTGGAGTTGGTCTAGGGCTTCTTGGAGAAGGCTCATGTGACCGAGACCAAAAGCAAAAAGAAGATCACTGAATGGGGTGATGAAAGTGATGGGGATGATGATAGTCAAACTGAGGAGTCATCCAACAAGGGAAAAGAACCTGAGATAGAAAAGGAGAAAAAGGTGTTTTAGATGCATTCAAATCCTTAAATAAGGATAGCATGGAACACATACCATTTTATTGTGGTAGCTTGAATGAAGAGGAGTTGTTCGATTAGCTAGAAGCCATAGACAACCAATTTGATTACAAGGAAGTAGCAGAGGAGAATAGAGTTAGCTATGCAAAGGCTAGACTCAAAGGTTCTGCACTAGTATGGTGGAATATGATGCAATATGAAAGGGTAAGTAATGGGAAGAAGAAGATTATTTCTTGGGAAAGGAAGAAAATCAGGTTGAGGGCACAATTCTTGCCCACTAATTATGAAATAAAAATGTACCAAAAACTCCAGAATCTCAAACAAAAAGAAATGTCAGTGAGTGCATATACAGAAGAGTTCCATAAAATGAGCCTAAGGGCTAGGAGACAAGAAGATGAGATGGAGAAAGTGGCAAGGTACCTAAATGGACTAAAGCAAGGGATACAAGATGAAATAAGTATTATGGCTCCAGAAAGCATGCATAAATGTTTTTAGTTGGCCCTAAGAGAAGATGATAAAGCAAGGAGAAGGAATGACTTCGATCAAAGAGGAAGAGGTGGTAGTAACAATAGAGGTTTTCAAAGAGGCAGGGGTAACTATGGTAGAGGATAGAGCCCTAATAGGAAAGAGGACAATCAGTCCATGGAGAAAAATGGTGGAAACTAGTTTAGAGGATCTTTCCAAAGGGGAGGATACAGAGGTAGAGGACCACCTAGGGGTAGGTTTCAATCACAAGGAAGAACTAATTCAGTTTTCACTGGAAGGTGCTATAATTTTAACCAAGTGGGTCACACAATGGGTAGCTATCTAGAGAAGGCTTCTTCATCTTCAATGGGGGATAGGAGGACTCAATTAGTTCAAGAAGATGACACTCAAAGTGTTAATTCTCTCATTTCCAAGGTAGGACCAGTACTAGATGGAGAAAAATTGATGTTAAGGAGAACCTTATTGAAAGTTCCTAACACCATAGAGCCACCACAAAGAAAGAACTTATTCAAGACAACTTGTAGGTCTCATGGGAAGATTTGCAAGGTTATAGTGGACTCTGGATCCACTAAGAACATAGTGTTCACTGAGATGGTGGAAAAGTTGAAATTGAGAAGGATACCTCCTACCACACCTTACAAGGTTTCATGGTTGAATAAGGGTCAGAAAATAGTGGTAGATGAACAAAATTTGGTAGAGTTTGAGATTGGGGATTACAAGGAAAAGGTCCTATGTGACATACTCCCTATGGATGCATGCCATTTTCTCTTAGGAAGTCCATGGAAGTATGATGTTAAAGCCATACATGATGGGGAAAAGAACAACTATGTCATTACTGTATGAGTTAATTTTGGCCTTCTCAATCAACCACACACTTCAACATAGTCCTTCTTCACCAGGTACAGCCAAGACTAAATATGAGTTATTCATCCTGCCTATCTGCGTGATTCGACCTGTTTCTTTCTATCTAGATGGAGTTTTGAAATTTTCTCTCAGGACGAGGGTCTCACAACTATGGACCATCTAAGAATGAAGGATTTAACATGATAAATGCTATGCAATGCAAAGATTATGCTAAGAAATTGAAACATGAGATACTAAACTAAGACATGATTTCAATGCAATTTAGTCT